>OX940811.1:30616198-30971303 GCA_954870605.1 Acer campestre | reverse complement strand
GTACCGGTCTTTTCTTCAGTTGCAATGTTTCCTTCAACGAGTCCCATTTCTTAGCAAGGTAACACTGTTTAAAGGTTTCGTGTTACTTTGTCGGAGACAGGGATGTGTTATACTCATTAAGGTACTTGGATACGCAGTTACTCAGATATACTTACGTGGAATGAACAGTCAACCATTGTGATGTCCTGCGCATACTCGTCATATCTGGAACAACGACGCCTCCATAGAACATCCATAAAGCTGTCCACATGCTGATGGAATTTTGGTTTGTATTAAAAAGGATTGTTTAAGGTCTTCGGCCAAAACATAAAGGGGATAAGTAGCATATACAATAAATACCATGTACAAAAACAGTTATAATTACCAGGTTGGAGAACGGCACCGACAGGCTCTTCATGTCGAGAAAATTTTACCGAGTAAATCGCTCTTCTTGACCCACATAAAGACTGTGGTAGTAAACGACATGTATTAGATGCAAGTAAAAAAGATAGATAATAAGGGCATGAAGAGGTTACAAAAATTAAAGTTTAAATTTACGAAATATCTTCGCCGGTGCTTTTCAGGAAAGCGGCATATTCGGTGTCCAATAAATCGTCATCATCACTAAAATCAAGGATCAGTCCTCTTTTTGCTCACTTTCGCTTCTTCCTTTTCTCGGGATCGATCCAAACGGTGTTCAGAAAATCGGCTCTCTTCCGCTTCCTCGCGGTTTCTACATCCCTTATTGGGTAGTTGTCTGGCATTTTTTCCAACAGAATTATACTTCCTTCCAGTTCTCCGGGACCATCAAGTTGGGATCCGGAGATCTGTAAGGTTCGAGATGGATCGTACCTTTGCGGCCTATAGGGGACCCTGTATGACCCTGTGTCAAACTAATGCAATTAAGAGCATTGCTATATGATGAAAGAAACATTTCTATATGATCACAGCAACTCGAAGACTGACTAAACCGTAACTTGTATGTACCCATTTCGATAACGCGGAATAGGTAATAAGAAAGCAAAAAATTATAAATGGGTAACGCGGAATAAGTATTAAGAAACCAATATAATATTGTACTATGTAAGGACTTGGATCAGAATATGTACGTTTACCTCAACTACAACTTCAAATTCATCGACTTTGGGAGCTTGTTCATCCAGTTTTGGGGCCTCAGAGTCCTTATTATCCTCGGATTTGTCTGTTCTGTCAACAGGGTCGGAGGCAGTCACATGCACATTGTACCGATTCTCTTCAGATCCATTGACTTTGGGAGCATGTCCATCCAGTTTTGCAGCCTCGGAGTCCTTATTATCATTTGCCTCAGTTTTGTCTGTTCTGTTGGCAGTGTCAGAGGCAGTCCCATGCACATTGTACAGATTCTCTTGCATCGCCTTCTCCAGATAAGCAGGCATCACCTTAGGCAGAATGTCATTTAGTGCCTGAGGGAGGACCTTAGGGAGCACATCATTAAGTGCCTCAGGAAGCACCTTCGGTAGAACGTCATACAGCACCTTCCTTATCACCTCAGAAGTATTTTTTTCGCTAACCTCATTAGGCAACACATCCTTCACTGCTGCCTGGGGAAGCACCTTGGGGAGAACATCAAACAAGACCTTTGTCATCATCCCACACATACTTTTATATGTAACCTCCTTTGAGTCAGGGTCATCCATGCCGTTTGGATTGGGTGTAGTCTTAGGAGATTCGTTGTTGGCAAACAGTTTCCTCTGAACCGAAGGTGGAGCCCTATTGTGATGGGAATCGATTTGTTCATTTTTATTTTCGGTTTCCTGGTTGTCCAACTCTGGAATACCACCAGACAATTCACACCCTACCTCATCATCAGTAATAGACTCAATTCGATTCGGCTGGGCAGGCCATCCCATATAAATAAAACTGTCACAGACGAAGTCCATGTCGATTGATTTGAAGTAGGTTTGCTATTTTTCAGCTGGAGTAGGTTTCATGTCCACCGTTACCAACTGCAAATATCAGAGGATTACCGTTAATGTTAAACTGAGATCAAAATCTAACATGACAATTAAAGGCTGCAACTGACATGGGTAATATATATACACACATACACCGCGTTTGTCGAATAACTTTTCATCGAACCCAGTCGAAGTGTTGAAAAACTCCCAGTTTTTGAACCATGGATAACTCGAACCGTGGCGCTTGCCAATTACGCCGGTCAGAAAAGGAAATCTTTCAACGGCCCAAACCTAGTAAGGTTTTCATTAAGTAGCGTTATGAAAATGTGTTAGGAAATGATTCCAGACAATCGGTATCTAAGCCATAGTGGTCGGTGTACATACCTGAAAACATAGAAGATGCCCAGAAAGGTTGTAAGTGATGGTAGTTTTCGTTTCTGGTTTGCTTTCGGTCTTTTTTTTGCCTCTTTTTTTTGCATTCCCTTTTGAAGGACCTACAGTATGTGATTCTTGTTCACCTTCACCTTCAACGACTGCTTCGTTTGATGGTTTGAGTTTCTTGCGGTTTTTAGGTATGACATTTTTTATCCAATGCAAAGTCAAACTATACACGTATGAACCCCATGGAAAACCTTTGAAAGCTACGTCGTCATCCACTAATGCAAACATCCATAGTGGTACACGGTCACGTTCGTCGAGAGTGCTTAAGATATAGCATATGACCAACAAATTTGCCATCTTCAAGCCATCTTCACCTTGATCGTCGGTGACTCATTTAAAAGTCTCGAACAAAGAACTGTACGTAGGTTGGTTCAGGAAATGTCTTCCATATAGGTTGTTCTCCGTTGGACTATAATTCGCATTTATTAATCCTTCTGGCAATTTTCCCATTTTAAGCCCAGAACATAGGCAAAACTCAACTTGACCGAAACGATGTTGTTGCATACCCAGCCCAAAACCACATTCCGTCATCTCGAGCTGGTGATGCATTACCAGACCTACTGGTATATTCGATCTGCCTTTTTAGTATACTATGCAAAACCTTTGCATGTATAGTGATGGGCAATCGCAGACCTAAGTAGTGGCCAAAAGGTCCTTGCTTAAACGCCTCTGAAACTTGTAATCTGCCTAAAACTTTTTCAATGTCAACAAGAATGTTACAGTGATGCCGACTTCTGGAGTTTATCCTTGCATTTTTCCATCTCTCGTGATCCGGATATAAGAAGGTTAACATCTGAAAATAATGGGCAGGTCGTGTAAATAAAAATAAAAACATATTAGTCCTTTGGATATTCATCAAAGCATGGAAAATCAAAAAATATAGGCTAACATGAACATGTGATGAAAAAGTAACTGAAAGGTTACCATTTGAAAATAATACGCAGGTGGTGTAAAATAAAAATATTAGATATTCATCACCAGCTAACATGAACATGTAATGAAAAGTAAGTGAAGGTCATGAGAGGATATTGTGGTCATGGAAATTCATGTACGGGGGGATCATGGAATCATTGAATCATGGAAAAGTCATGGAAATTCATGTACGGGGGGATCATGGAATCATTGAATCATGGAAAAGTCATGGAAATTCATGTAAGGGGAATCATGGAATCATGGAATGTCATACCAACATCATGGAATGTCACGCAACATGGAAATTGGCATCATGGAAATCATGGGGGAAATAAAAACATCATAAGGTTCATGTAAAGTCATGGGGCACATCATGGAAAGTCGAAATCATCATGATCACATCATGGAAAGTATAAGCAACATGAAAGCAAGTCTTGGCAATATGTGATGGAAAACCCCAAAACCCCGTGAGAAATCCCCTGATGTGATCATGGAAAGTCATATGGGATGTAAGTAAAGAAAGACTTTCCATGTAAAGTCATGGGGCACATCTACTTTCATGTAATCTTGGTCTTGGATCTATGGATCGCATCATGGAAAACTTCATGTATCGAATGCATCATCAGCACATCAGGGGAAATCTTCATGAGCCCTATTGGGGTAAATCATGATCATGGTAAAAATCAAGACCCAAATGGGCAAGTAACACAAATTAATTCCATATTGGAATTCCAGATTTCAAGTAATTCCAGATATCCAAAAAAACCCTATTACGACATTAGGGATTAACATTAGGGATTAACACAACAGAAAAAGGGATAGAGGACATAAGTCCCTTATATCAAGTCAAATGTTACGGAAATAATTCTGGATCGTGCCGATTAAGAGCATAGCTAATTCGATCCTACCTCGTCTTCGCACACTGTGGTCGTCGGGGTATCGGCTTTCCCGTTTTCCCTTTTCAAGGCTTTCCCCTTTTTCCTCACTTGCAGAGTTGTAGTCATCGTTCTTCACTCCCGTTTTCCCTTGTCAAGGCTTTCCCGTTTTCCCTCACCTGTGGTCTTCATTCTTCACTGTGGCTTTCCCGTTTTCAATTTCATCCGTTTTGTTACAGACTCTGACTTTCCATTTTCCCTTTTCAACCGAGAATCCATTACAAGGGGTGATTTAGTCATTTAGAAGAACACTTAAATGTCAGGTCCGAACAGTTAAATAGGGGTACAATAGTAAGATCAGCTATTTAAATACAGTGAAGTGGTCAGAATTGGGTTTTTAATAACTTCTGGCTATATGTCGTTTTGGCATCTTCTAGGTGGCTATATTTGAAAACCCCCTAAAAAATTATATTTTAAAAGCTTTCTTCTTGGGTGGCCGAACCTAACATATATAAACAACAAGGGTTGTTTTTTGTGTGTTCTTCTTCAACCTCCATTCAAGTTCCTGAGTACCGTGACACTCCCACACGCCGTTACCAATCCCAGGTAATAGCTAGGAAGATCTTGTGGTTCAAATCATGAAGCAGATCGAATAGAAAGAAAGAACCTACAAACGTTGGTATGAATTAGTTTTATCTCCTTTTTATTGCATTTGATTGTTATTGTACGAATGGGTTTGTTTATGATTGCATTAAAAAATTTTAAAAACCCTTTCGCTGCCCGATCCATGACCCTGGGTTCCTACAATTGGTATCAGAGCCATTTTTGTACATTTTAATCTAATTCAATTGCTCCTAATTGCATGTATGAATGTGTAGGCACTTTCTAATAATTATATGATGTTTATAATTTTTTTTTTATAAATTTATTACTAACATGGTTGGTCGTTAATTGTATGGTACAATGTGTTTATGATTCTTTTCAATGGTTGTAATTTTTGCTATAATATTAATCCTAAGTTGTATAATTTTTTATTTATTTTGTTGATTTGCTGTAATTTTATATTATTGATGCAAATTGATGAAGAAGACGATCCGGAAGACAAAGCATAGCAGCCGTGTGGACCATGTTCAACAGATGTGTGCATGTGCGAAGCACTGTCTCTTTAATTGTGATGCGTGGTGAACTGATGCATATGTGCTAGGTGTCGCATGTTGAAGCATATGTGTGATGCACAATTGTTGTGTTAATTATGCGTTTATGCTTGTGTTGCATATGTCATACATTTAACATTTTAATTGTTATATGTATGCTTGCATGCGCATCACATGCACAACACGGTGTAAGTTGTAGCATTATATGTCATGCACGCAATATGACATGCACGCAACACACATAAAATCAATGCGCATGTGTTGCGCAGATTGTTGTGTTCTTTGTGCAGCTGGCACGCACTCCCTATTCGCAAGCACTAGGGCTGCATGTACACGAGTATGTTTGGGCTACGAAAAATGTTAGAATAACATTTGGGTTTTAAGGAATTTAAGAGTGGCGATATTGGCACCCCTCTAAAACTGTATGTGCACCCCCAAATTAATATATTTTTAAAATTACAATATTACCCTTATTTAAAATGATTAATATAATTATATCATTTACCATATAAATACAATATTTAATATTTTGATTATTTTAACAATTATTATAATTAATTTAAATAGAAAAATGATAGTGATTATTTATCTAATTATTATTATTATTGTTAAAAAAAATTAAGAAGAGAAAACCATTGATTTAATTAAAAAAAAAAAAAAAAAGCTAAACTAAAATTAATAAGTTAAAAGAAAAAATGAAAATGGAGGCTGTAACCTCTTCCGTCCCATTATCCCAAACAGTCAAACATAGATAAAAGAAAGAAAAAAAGGAAACAAAAAATGGATGTGGTAGGCTGTAGCCTCTCTTATCCGAATTACATAAAAAAAATTTATTTTTTATTTTTAAATGAAGAACTTCATTCAACTAGAAAAATATATATCATTATCTGTGAGCTTATAAAGCCAACCAGTAAAATTAACAATCCACACAACAATACATCCCGAATCCGATGGACCTGTGCTCTTCCATTATTATTTTTTTTGTTGCATGTTAATTATCATATTTTCAATAGAAATTTAAATAAAAGGGCATATTTGGTAATATGAGGGTGTGCTTACAAATTATAATATTTTGAAAACTTTTAGTGGGGTGTAAATACAAACAGGGGTGCACATACAGTTTTTTAGGGGTGTAAATATCGTTACTCGGAATTTAATCCATGAGATGGATCCATTAAAAATAAATCAAGTTGGACCTGATTTTTTAGGTCCGAAAGACGTAGAAGATATTACAGATGGACCTAAAGATTTTTAGAATTACAAGAAGACCAAGGAATGCCTTGGATATTTTTGTAATTAGATTTTTTTTTTTTTTTTTTTAAGTTAAACAAACCCATTGTACTCAGTCAACTCATATATGATTTTATTATGAGATGATTAAAGCATTGTCATGCATATATATATATATATATCATTTAGATTAGGTGTGCCTACACACATATATGTTGATATGTCATACATGCATTATAGCCATCTATATTATGTTTTTATTTTTTATTTTATTTTAATTTGATTAAAATGGGTAATTCACATAATTGGCTATAAATTAATGAGATTAGTTTTTAGGAGTAAAAACTTGGTAATTCTCATTAATCACTAACATTTTTATTAAAGAGTTTAATTACTTAGATTAGTAGGGTCCTTTATATATATTAGGATTAATTCGATTAAGCTCCTAATAATAATTGGACCTAATAATGTGTTTAGTTTTATTAGTTAAAACTTGATAAATACACTTTTAATAATTCTAGTCTTAGTAAATAGTTTACATTGATTAAAATTATCACTAATGAACTAGATTTTAAGAGTTAAAAATCGAATTAGTTTATTAGTTATTGGAATAGGATTCTATTAATTTGTGATTAATGCACTTGATGCTTCAATTGAAATTAACCGTTTAATCTAGTTTAATCTAGGTGCATTAATATTAATAGAAAAACCTTTATTATATAATAGTGAGTGGGAGAGGGATATATGACATTATATCCCGCGATCTCCATCATTAGTTTAACACCGTTAGATTCGAGTGGGGCCTCGTGACGGCTTTGCTTTCGTCCTCCCTAAGGAGGGTTTCCATAAGAATCAATACCAAAGATGACTTCCTAACGGATAGGATTTCTGAGGGGATTTCGGGATTGACCGACCCTAGGGCGGCAATTCTTGAGTTAAGCTCATGAGATTTGAAATGATAGGTTACGCTTATAAGGTTTTAATTAAATTGGTTAATTAATTAAAAACCTGACTAAATAAACGATGGTTGAATGATATTGGAATAAGAGTTATTCTGGCATATCATTTGATTGAGAAGGTCTTAATTCAACATGCAAGAATTTGACCGACCTTAAGGTGACACTTACTTATGGTATGCTGGATTGTCATGGCATAGAAACATTGTTTTCTTAGGGTTGTTCTTGTTCATTAAACATTTTCATGCATCATGTTTAATTTTATGCCGAACATTCACACATGGTTTGAATGTATGACTGAATGAATTCTTAATTTATATTTTTTCAGCCATGTCATCTGCACTATTACAAATCATAGCCAATGACAAATTAACTAGTGATAACTACACTAAATGGAAACATAACATAAATGCAATCTTGGTCACCAAGGACCTAAAGTTTGTGCTTATAGAGGAATGTCCTCCAACGCCTACTGCCGATGCCACATGAACCATTCATGGGGCATATGAGAAATAGGTCTCATCAGATGAGAAAGCCCGAATATATCTGTTAGCAAGTATGACATACGTGCTTGTCACTAAGCACGAAGCAATGAGTACTGCATTTGAAATGATGGAGTCATTGCAAGCCATGTTTGGGTAGCCCTCTAAGCAAAAGCGACACGAACGTGTTCGTTCTACAATGCTTGCTCGGATGAAAGATGGTGCATCTGTCCGAGAACATGTCCTGAACATAATGTCCTATTTCAACATGACAAAGATCAATGGCGAGGTCATTGACGAACCCAGTCAAGCGAGCATCATACTGACGACTCTTCCAAATAGTTTCGATCAGTTTAAGAGTAACTATGGGATGAACAAGCTTATGTTCAATCTCACTCAATTGCTGAATGAGTTCACTACTTTTGAGTCTTTGACTAAGGACAACAAAAGTAAGACCAGTGAGGCAAATGTTACCGAACCATTTTCCTCTAGTAATAAGAAGAGGAAGAGGTCTGCTGGGAAGGCTAAGAGTAAGCCCAAACCCAAGAAAGCCCAAGGCAAGAAAAAAGGTACTGATCGAACCAAAATTGGTATGATTTTGGCCCCTCTTTCCTTCTCCTTTTGTTTGATTCTCGGGCATTATCCCGTGATTTAATGGTGTAAATTAAGTATTTTCAGGAATTTATAGAGTTCAAGGGCATTAGAGTAATTTTGGTTAATTGAGGGCAAAAGTGTAAATATTGCAAGAAGAATTGAAGATTTCGCAATTATGGAAGAATATAGGGGTGCTTCCCATAATTTGTCATAAGATCACGCAAGCAGTGCCACGTAAGACAGTGAAACGGTGCGTTTTAAATAGTGGGAGATTTGGGCTTCTAATTGCACCCCAACCCATTTCTGTGTGTAGGCCGAATATGCTTAAACGGTGCGTTTTGAATTAATTGCAAGCTGGCCCAAGCAACCAAGCCCAACTAAAATCAGCCCAGATCCTTAGAGTAAGTGAAACGGTGCGTTTCACTTGTTGAAGGAGGCCCAAATCAGATGGGCCTAAATGCTGACCCATTGCTACAATCCATCCCATCTGCCTACCTGATTACACCCCATCTCTGCAGCAGCTCAATTGCACCCTAATTCACTTCTAATTGCACCCTCCTTTAGGCACAATGACAGCAGCCCAATACACCCCTCTTACCTGCTGAATGCACCCCATCCCAACTATTCATCTTCTTCTTCCCTCAGCTCACGTGAGCAGCCATGGCCTCCAACACACCAAACCCTCGCCGGCCAAAAGAGGATCCTCCCGGACCTACCGCCGACCGGAAATCACCCGGAATTAACGGCCACACGACCGGCTCTCCGGTCGTTCAACTTCCGGGCCTCCATTTGGCCGGAATTCGGCCACCCATATCACGCCCAAATTGCCCTTTGTCGCTCCCAAGCCCAAACCGCGACGAAACCGCGTAAATCGAGGTCGCGGTTTGCATTCCAAGGTCGCCATGGCGACAGGGAGTCGTTTTGGCTCCAGATTTGTCGCTATTTGGGTCGCTCTAAGGGTCGCCATTTGAACAACAAGCGACCTCCTTTGTTGTGCAATTCTGATTGGTGGGGCAAATTACACAATGACCCCCTCTGCTGGACTAAATGGTAATTTGCCATGGTCAGGGGTGTTTTGGTAATTTTCCACCCGAGACCTAATTTGAAAATACTATAAATTCATCACATTTTTCCTCTTTTAGAACTCTTGACCACCAAGAAACCTCCTTTCTCCACCATTCCTTTTCTCTCCATTTTCTCTCCTACCTAAACTTAACATCTAGATTACCTCCCCTAATCATTCATTTTCTTCCCATCTTCTCCACAAATCTCCTTAGTCACTTCCCATTTGACTTCACCTATCTAGACACATCCTCATCATCCACTCTTTACACAAGGAGCATCAAAGGCAAGGAAAGGATCAAGCTTACAAAAGGAGACCCATGGGTGATTTCCTAATCTTTTACTTGCCTTCCCTTTGTTTGTAATATGTGTAATTAAATCCCCTTTCTAGGGTTTTGATGTGAGAACATTTGGATTGGGATTTGCTTAAGCTTTAATATATTTTTAATCTCTATTTGTGTTCTATTCATTTTATAATTAGATTCTATGCATTATGTAATTGACATGTATACCCACTAGTTGATTATAATCTTGCTTAGGATAATTTGTTATATAATCTTGATTGGATTGACAACCTTGATGGATTGAGAACATAGTGAGTAGGATAGATTGTTGGAGGGTATATCAACCACGATAATCTAAGCCATTAATTGTAACAAATCAATCCCGCTGTGACCCCCTCTCCTTAATCGGTTAGGCATTACGGTGGGAAGTTGTTTAAGGTTCATAATAATTGCCTAAACACATTTTAGAAATCAATTTATTAACATTTGTCAGATTTGTTCACTAAAGTAGCTTGATATGCATTTCTCGTAATTCATTTGTGATCCCATTAATTCCCTAGCTATTCTCTTAATTGTTAATTCCATTTATCTTATCTAGATTTGTTAAGTATTCTTTTATTAGTTTATTAGGTTTATTTTTCATGTATGTTTGATGGCTTGACAACCCATTCACTCATCCATATTTTTATGATTTATTTTATTGCATATAGATTAGTTAATTTATTCAACTAATCACTCTAATTCCCTGTGGAACGAATCCTACTTGCCACTTTACTAATTTAATATCTAAGTGGATTTTTAAGTGGTTAAAAAAGGTTTTCAAAATGATCACATTTTAAATATCATTTTGTTGAGTACACAAACGACGCTCATCAGGCACCTCTACCGACCAAGGCAAAGGAAAGTGTTTTCATTGCAATAAGGTTGGACACTATAAGAGGAATTATCCTCAGTATCTAGAGGAGGTAGCCAAGAAAAAAAAGGTGAAAGGTAAATATGATTTACTTGTTATTGAATCGTGTATAGAGGAAGATGATTCTTCACCTTAGATAGTTGATTCGGGGGCCACTAACCATGTTTGTTCTTCTATGCAGTGGACTGATTCTTTGACACAACTTGAGGAGGGAGTCTTCTCTTTGCATGTTCGGTCAGGGATGTTGTGTCAGCCCGAGCAGTGGGTGTAGTTAGACTACATTTTGGGAATTGTTTCATTGTTTTGAATAATGTATTTTTAATTCCTGGATTTACTCGAAATTTGATTTCAGTTTCAAAGTTGTTAGAACAATTATATTCTGTTTCTTTTAACAATAAGTCTATTATTATTGCAAAGAATGGTTTGAATATATGTTCATGATTAAATGAAAATAACTTGTATGTTTTAAGGCCATTAATACATATTACATTACTCAACGCTGAATTGTTTAAAGTTGAAAAACCTAAAACAAAACGACAAAAGATTTCTTCAGAAAACGAAACGTGTCTATGACATCTAAGACTTGGCCATATCAACTTTGACTGGATAGATAGACTAGTGAAAAGTGAACCTTTAAGTGAGTTAAAGGTTAGCACCTTACCTGTCTACAAATCCTGTTTAAAAGGTAAAATGACCAAGAGACCTTTTATTGGAAAAGGGCTTAGAGCTAAAGAACCACTTGAGATTATACATTTAGACATCTGTGGACCGATAAATGTTAAAGCAAGGGGTGGTTATGAGTATTATGCCACCTTTATAGATGACTACTCGAGATACGGATATATCTACCTAATGCAATGGAAGTCGAAAACTTTTGAAAAGTTTAAAGAATTCCGAGCTGAAGTTGAGAACCAGTTAGGAAAGACTATCAAGTATCTACAATCGGATCATAGAGGTGATTACCTTGACCAAGAGTTTGAAGACTTTATGGTCGAGTATGGGATAGTGTCCCAACTCACAGCTCCTGGTACACCACAACAAAATGGTGTTGCGGAGAGGAGAAATAAAACCCTAATGGAAATAGTGAAATCTATGATTAATTTCTCATCATTACCAAATTCCTTTTGGGGATATGTGTTACAAATTGCGGCTTACATTTTGAATGTAGTCCCATCCAAATCTATTCATGAGACTCCCTTAGAGTTGTGGAATGGTCGTAAAGCTAGTTTGCGACATTTCCGCATATGAGGGTGTCCAGCACATGTGCAGCTAGACCCCAAGTATGTGGTTTGCTTGTTTGTAGGATATTCCAAGAAGACCAGAGGTGGATACTTCTATAGTCTTGAAGAAAACAAAGTATTTATATCGTCAAATGTAACGTTTCTTGAGAATAATTATATTAGTGATCATAAACATCGTAGCAAGATTGTATTAAATGAAATGGAGCTTGGTACGACTAGTGCTCAGTTAACATGAGTTTTTGATCCAATGACATCTGACAGTCAGATGATTTCTAGTCAGGATACACTACCACCTAGACGTAGTGAGAGGGTTGTAAGACAACCTGAACGCTATTTGGGTATAAGTGAGGGACAAGATGTCGTCTCTACTGATAGTGTGAATGATCCATTGACATTTAAAAATGTAATAGAAGATCCTGAAAAAGAGGAAAGACATAAAGCCATGAATATCGAGATGGAGTCTATATACTCTAACTCTGTCAACTTGTAGACTTATCGGATGGGATAAAACCCATATAGTGTAAATGGATCTACAAGAGAAAGAGAAGAGTAGACGGGAAGGTAGAGACCTTCAAGGAAAGGCTAGTGGCCAAGGGTTATACTTAGAAATAGGGGGTTGATTATGAAGAGACCTTCTTGCCAGTAGCCATGTTTAAGTCTATTCGAATTCTCTTATCCATTGCTGCCTATTTCGATTATGAAATTTGGCAAATGGACGCCAAGACTGCATTCTTGAATGACAATCTTGATGAGAGTATCTACATGATGCAACCAGAGGGATTCGTGTCTCCAGATCAAGAGCAAAAAGTTTGCAAGTTGCAAAGATCCATTTATGGATTTAAGCAATCATCTAGATCTTGAAACATAATGTTTGATAATGTGATCAAAACCTATGGCTTCGAGCAAAACGTTGATAAGCCTTATGTCTACAAGCGCATCATTGACAAGATGGTAGTTTTCTTAGTTCTTTATATAGATGATATCCTACTAATTGGGAATGATGAAGGGGTATTATCGGAAGTAAAGGGATGGCTAACTAGCTAATTCCAAATGAAAGATTTGGGAGAAGCAAGTTATGTTATAAGGATCCAACTTGTAAGGGATCGTAAGAATAAACTCATAGCATTGTCTCAGGCATTGTATATCGACAAGATTCTTGTGTGATTTACGATGCAGAACTTCAAGAAAGGTAATTTACCTTCCAGACATGGAGTTCACTTGTCTAAGGAACAATCTCCTAAGACACCTCAAGAAATTGAGGATATGAGACATGTTCCCTATACATCAACAGTAGGTAGTCTCATGTATACTATGTTATACATGAGACCGGACATCTACTTCACAGTGGGAGTAGCCAACAGATACTAATCCAACCCAGGATTGGATCATTGGGTTGTTGTCAAGACTATTCTCAAGTATCTTAGGAGAACGAGAAACTATATGCTAATGTATTCTGGATAGGATTTGATCCCGTTAGGATATATGGATTCTGATTTTCAGTCAGATATGGATTCTAGAAATCCACGTTTGGATCAGTATTCACCCTTGGTGGTGGAGCCATTGTGTGGATGAGTGTTAAGCAATCTTGTATTGCTGATTCCACCATGGAAGCCGAATATGTAGCTACTAAAGAGGCTATTTGGCTCCGTAAGTTCTTGAACGATCTGGAAGTTGTTCCAAATCTAGATAAGCCCATCACACTTTATTGTAATAATAGTGGTGTTGTGACTAATTCCAAAGAACCAAGAAGCCACAAGAGAGGTAAGCATATATAGAGGAAATATCATTTCATCAGAGAAATAATGCATATAGGAGATGTGACCGTCACCAAGATAGCGTCACAGGACAATCATGCTGATCCTTTTACAAAGACCTTATCGGCTAAAGTGTTTGAAGGTCACCTAGAAGGTCTAGGGTTACGAGACATGACTCACAAGCTTTAGTGCAAGTGGGAGATTGTTGAGGTTTTTACCCTAAAGTTTGTAATTTGTAAATGTGACTTGAACATAAATAAAGTAATATATTCATTCATTTTGTGTCATACTTTATATATAACATGTGCACTTAACATCCATGATTGCTGGATGTAATTTCGAACTGAGTATATGAGTGTCATGTACAGATGGATTCAGTTTGAAACGAGCAATCTAAAGAGTCCGTAGATAACAAATAAAGTTAGGTACTTTATTTGTGGTTAATCTACAGCTGCGGTCCATTTCGTAATGTACGGTGATCTTATCCTGGATCATTCATATAGTGATATGAGAATGAAGACACCTTGTATGATATGATCATATAGGACTGGGTCATGATTTATATGAATTTTTCATTAAGATCTATTTACGTTGAGATTCATATATATTGACAAATGATGGTTATTTATAGGTGATCTTAATCCTGAGTGTCTTATCGACTCCTTCAGGTTAGGTTGTAGTCTTTGATGTACCATGGGTGAGGTCGGAGTTGCTTTCCCGATCTATATTCTCCGTCTGTTGGGATTACGGTTTGGCTTGTGGCTGGGAAGGTTTGTAGACAATAGTGGAATCCACTTCTTCTTGCGAGAAGTAGATAATAGTTCTCTTAAGGATTGATTCGGGGCTTGAACAATATGAGTGCTCTTCTAATTCCGTGAGGAATGTAAGATTTATTGTTCATTAAAGAATCAATGATACTTAATAGAAAGATGTAATTAGAGGGGTATAACAGACATTATGACCCAGCTCTAATTATGAACTATTTGTGGAGGATCATATCATATGTAATAACTATATTGATAGACACCAAGAGTTATTGGTTTGTGTAAAAACGTTTACAGTTGAGAGAGTGCAGCTTTGAGTTTTTAGTGGAATAACACCAAAGTTAATAATCATGAAATATTAATTAAAGAGTTTAATTAATTATTTCTAAAGATTATTGGAGCTCAAAATATTGTGGGTCCATTAGGTCCCCTTGCTAGCCCGATTGATTAAAGGTAACAAGGGTCACGGTTAATTAATTGGATTGTCCAATTAATTGTGTTACAAAAGTGACACGTGTCTATACGGGAATTAATTGAATAATGAGATTATTTAATTAATTATTAAGTTAATTAAATAATTAGATTATGTAATTGTGTAATTAATCATTAGATGAAGGGGGTTGATTGATATTTAATTTTGAATGAAGATAAGATAATTTGATTATTTTATTTTCATTAAATTAAGTATTTAAATTTGAATTTTAAAAAGTTTTGAATTCAAAATCAAATCAAATAAATTAATTAATATCTTTAAAGATATCAGATATCTTAAAATGATTTAATTGATTAGTTTATTTTAATATATATATATATATATGTGATATATGTTTTTTATAATTAAAACGACACACTCATCCAAACGTGAGAAGAAGAAAAGAGACAATGGTGTGCGGCAACTCAAGAGAAACAAAAGAAAGAAAAAAAAAATTATATTTTGAAAGCTTTTTTCTTGGGTGGCCGAACCTAACATATACAAACAACAAGAGTTGTTTTTTGTGTGTTCTTCTTCAACCTCCATTCAAGTTCCTGAGTACTGTGATGCGCCCACACACTGTTACCAATCTTGGGTGATAGCCAAGATGATCTTGTGGTTCAAATCCGGAAGCAAATCAAAAAGAAAGAAGGAGCCTACAAACGTTGGTATGATTTAGTTTCATCTCCTTCTTATTGCATTTGATTGTTACTGTACAAATGGGTTAGTTTATGATTGGATTAAATAAATTTTAAAAACTTTTCCGCTGCTCGATCCGTAACCCTGGGTTCCTATATATATATAATCAATGATTGTATAATAAAATTTAGCTAATATAAAACAAATAGAATATCTAATCATGATGAATAGTCTTACACTAAAAAAAAATGAAAACAAGAAAAACAACATTAAAAAAAAAATAACAACATGAAAATTAAAAAACACAAACTATGCAAAGTTACAATTTTTCTCGACGGGGCTTCATATTTTGAAATCGTTACAATTTTTCTCGACGGGGCTTCATATTTTGAAATCGTTGCATAATAGTCTCCCTATCAATTGTGTCGAAAATATCTTTCTCCACATACGCAAGCAAGCTATCATTCAACCATTCATCTCCCATTCAATTACGTAGGTCCGTCTTCACAATATTCATAGCAGAAAACACTCTTTCTACTGTAGCAGTTGCAATGGGTAGTAGTAATGCCAATGTCAAAAGCAAGTAAACTAATGGAAAAATCTTATCTTTTTTTTTTCTCAACCATTTTTCATGCTAGTTCAATAAAGCCATTTAATTATGAAAATTCAATACTAGAGCGCATGTCTGCAATATAATTATCAAATTGATCTTCAAGTGCTAAGAGCTTAGTAGGAGAATAGTCTTTCAGATAAAATTGAGCAAGCCGAATCAATTTATGTTTGACGAAAGCATAAAAATGATCCCTTAGAGTAAGACATGCAACACAAAGAAGTAATTTAGTATTTGTCTGTGTAAAACACTATTTAACTCTTGAAGTTACATATCTATCACAGCACAAAATAAGTCAACTTGATAATGATGCATATTTTTGATCTCTTGAGTTTTACACCTTGATCTACCTTGAGGTATAAACATATCATTCATGTTAACAACTCTGATTCTATGCTTTACACAAAAAGAAGAAACCTGACTTAGACAAGAATCCCACCTATCATCTCTCATTGTTTGAAGTCGTTCCTTACTTGTTTGTACCAAGTTCATGGTGAAACAAATATTATAGCGTGCGTCTCTTCTAATACAACCTAGAGGGAGGTGAATGGGTTATTAATCCGATTAGTACCAATTTTTCGGATTAGTCAATTTTACCAAATTAACCCAATTCAACAATTAATAAAATCAAATATAAAATACAGAAATTAAAGAACACTTGATTTTTACGTGGAAACCTTCAACAAAGAAAAACCACGGGCTGATATGTGTGCCACACTCAATTCTCGAATCCACTACTTGTAATAATGTTTACAACCTAGGTTGACCACCGTCAGACCGTACACGGTTACTAACCCACCACAACTACCTTGCGGGCCTTTAATAACGAACCTAAACCACTTGCTTGTGCACTAAGCTACCTTAGTCACAAGACTTATTTCTCAATGAAAAGATCAATAACCTATGTAAATATAATGATATTCAAGATGCAAATAATGCTAGGCTACACTAAATACTTAATTAGATGTTAAGATGCAAATCTAACAACCTAATTATCAAACAAACCTACATGCACATACATGAGGTCTTAATTAGATGTAAAGATTTCTAACAATCTAATTTCAATTAAATGCACATGAACATTCAATAGAGTTTGACTAGATAAATAAACATTTGCCTATCAACCTAGTCAATAATCAATTCCACAAGAATATTCAAGGCTTAGCTATTTATGCAAAACAAACTAATTAATTAAGCTATCACAAATAAACCCAACCATATTATCAAGACTTATAAATATATGCAATGAAAAGAGTCTAGGTATTTAATCAAACAATAAATACCTAATCTAGAGTAAGAAGAACATTAAATGTTATTCAATGAAGTTCTAATTTACCTAGTCATGAAACCAAGAAGATCCACATGCTTTAAAGATGCTTAGAGATGCATGAAGATGATGGGTGGGTTTGGGAGAGTTAAAGAAACAATCTTGGTGATTTCTCTCACTAGGGAACTCTTAATCTCTCTCTAAGGTTTTGTAGCGTTTTGTTACTTTAATACAAATGAGAGAAAAAGATGTATTTATAGTGCTTAGATGATAGCCATATAAATTTCATGAATTTCCCTTAAAAAAAAATGAGCCAAATCGGACTCCAAATGAGTGAGATATGGTCAAATTACGAAACAGGGGAGGAGTAGTGCGCTGGTCCATTGCGTTGGTATAGACCTACACAGTTACCAACGCATTGGCAAATCAGCACAACAACTTGATTTTCAAGCACCCCAAACCATAACCAAACAACATCGAAACCTTTCGTATGATATACCGTTGGAAATGTATGGATGTCTATTTGGATGTCTGTAGAAAGAGTTATGGTCAAAAGTCAAACTTCGAAAACAATAGAGATGCCCTGTTTTAGTAGTCACTTTGGAGATATCAAAACCAATCCAAACGGTCATGAAATATTACGAATAATATACCGTTGGAGAGGTATGGGTGTCTAGTTTGTACATAAATTTTTAAAACTCATTTTAAAACTTTGTATAAAATTCTATGGTCACAAGACTATGTAAACGTCAGTTTTGAAAAACATTTAAAACATTGAAATCCAATATTTTGAAACTAGACACTTCACTCCAAATAATCAAACCAAATCTAACACTTATCCAAGAAAAGAATGAGATTTTCTCAAGTGGTCAACCATCGCGCTAAGACATGCACACCATCGTGTAAGTGCGGACGTTTCCGATCAATCTTCGGGAAACGAATTACATGACACACAAACAATACAACACAAACAATCAAAGATGTGCAAGTGTGAAGTGTGAAGTGAATGCATCATAATGCCTAAAATGACATGACACTTATCAATCAAGATGCAATCAATTAAAAAAATGCATGAAGAGAGTTCAATAACATGAATGCACATACATAACACACAACATACAAGAAGTATAGATATGCATGAGTTGTGTGTGTGTGCAACTAAGATCTCTTTAATGCAAGTAAGCACAAGTATTTTACCTTTGGAGTGCTTATTATCTTGAGGTCTTGAGAGGGCCGTTGTTGAGCTTGATCACCAACAATTAAGCGCCTAAACTACCCTTACATTTCAAACCCCAATTATAGTTTGTTACCGAAATAAGCCAATCAAAAATGAGAAACTTACACATCGCATTCACAATATCATGATCTTTCTTCTGTAATGTTTGTGACAACTCATTTGTGACTCTCAATATTGTTTTCATCAAATACAGACCAAAAATAAAATCAAATGTTTCTATCGAATTCAATAAAATCTTTGCTTCATATTTTTGCTCTTGATTCGACCCATTCTCTATTAACATACCAAGTACTTCCACAATAGATGAGAACATAGAAATCATTCGAAGTATAGTATTGTAATGTGAACCCTAACGTGTACCACTTTCTCTTTGAAGACTAGTTTCTTGATTTAAACCCTAACCGATTGAAAGCTTATTATTTTCTAATGCTTCAAAAACTTTAGCTGCTTGTTTTTCTCGTAGAATATCATGGTGTTTAGCAGATGATCCAATAACATTCACCACATAAATAATCCAATAAAAAATACCAGTAATATCTGTATGATTTTTTGCCACAGCTACAAGAGCTAATTGAAGTTGATGAGCAAAACAATGCACATAAAAAGCACTTTCATTCTCTTTTAAAATAAGTGCCTTAAGACCATTGAGCTCACCTCTTATATTACTTACTCCATCGTAGCCTTGTCCTCGTAATTTAGAAATACTCAATCCATGTTTAGAAAAAAACCCATCAACAGCCGCTTTTAGTGAGAGAGCAAAAGTATCAGAGACATGTTCAATGCCTACAAAACGCTCAATTACACTGCCATTTTTATCCACATATTACAATACAATAGCTATTTTCTCTTTTGAAGATATGTCACGAGATTCATCAACAAGAATTGAAAATAATGAATCACCAATTTCTTTTATAATTGTATTAATAATTTCAATTGAAATAGCACTTACGATATCGCTCTGAATTTTGGGTGCTATCGTTTTCAAATTTTTAGGAGCGCTTTTGAGTGTCACAACTTTTACGTTTTCATTATGACCACATAGCCATTGTAAAAGCTCAAGAAAATTGCCTTTGTTGCTAGATTTTTCTGATTGGTCATGTCCTCAAAATGGAAGCCCTTGTCATAAAAGAAACCACCTACAATCAATTGAAGCACCTAAACGAGTTTGATATTCAATTCAAGCTTGATCTGTTTGTTTGTTGATAGTTGTCTCAATATGTTGATTCTGATTCATTAGATCTAGACATTTTTCTGATGCCAGCTGATGAGCTATAGACTTATCATGTTTTTCTAATAACGAAGCTTGGTTCTTCCAATTTGCAAACCCTTCACCAACAAAAGAGTCACCACTTTCTTATTTCCCATTATCTAGTTTAACAAGATAACAACATAAACAATATACTGCTTCCTTTTTTATACTATACTCCAACCAAGTAAAATATCTATCGAACCAAGCACCATTGAATCACCTTGGCTTGTCTCCACAAGGTAATAAACAAAAATTATGTTCTTGAGGTTGACAATGACCTTTTAATGCATATTCTCTACGAACTTTTTCATGAACATTGGGATGATAATCCCATATTTTAGTTCGAAGCCTCGAATCAGCAGGAAGATTGGCCAGATTGATTTCAACACAATTGAACCATGATATTAAATGAACAATTATAATATAATAAATTAAAATTTGAGGTTTTAGGGTTTATTGATGAGAATATGGGATGTATACTAAACTAAAACTATTTAAAATAAGAAAAACTCAAAAGAATAATAAATAATTTAACATAAAATAGAAATTGAATTGACTTACTAGAAATTGAGTGTAGATGAGATGTTGACAATGATTATGAAAAGAGAGAATGAATTTTTGTACCATAGAAGAAAACAAAAATTTGAAGTATTTATAGTAATTGATGAAAAAAAAATCTAAGGAATTTAGAATTAGAGAAGGAGAGAATATTTTAATGAAAAAGGAAATCGGAAATAGAGGAAGAATATAATAAATAAATAAAAAGTGAGCAATACTAAATTGGAAAGGATTTATTCTCATACTTATTATACAATGAGGGTAAAATTGTAATTGTAAAAAAAATAATGGCAATAAAATGAAAAGAGAAGACTGATCTTCACTTTCGTCAGTTTCCTTATGCACATAAAACTGATATAAGGACAGCTGGAGACAGCACATGGCCCACCAAGACATCGCATCACTTTCCTCTTTTATAAGTTTTATTACTAACTTTTTTTTTTTTTTTTAAATCCAGGTAGGGCACATGCCATATGTGGGCTAAGCATGGGTCCATCCCTGTCTCTAGTGGGATTGACGCATTGGGTGGATCCGTTTCGGCCTAAACGGTTTGGGTTGTGCCTCGATTCACCTAGAAGTTGGGATTCATCTCTAGCCTTTGAGGATTTGTTGCTGGCACAATCAGAGCTGTCCTATTGACATTTTGCTTGGTGTCGAGCACTGGGATAAGGGGTTCTGGTGTAACATTGTTGGGTACGCCCTCGATTATTGCTAGCAACTCCGCGTTGTGGGTTCAAACTGCAACGTTTTCCGCTTCGAGCACCCGTAGCTTATCAGCATTCGCAACCATCTGGGCAGTCAACGCAACGATCAACTCCTCGACGGTTTGGGTGTTTCCATCTCTTGACATTTTAAAGGTCATTTGGTTGATTCGACTCGTTTGTTATGAAGTCACGATGAGCCCTACGATGGGCACCAAACTGTAGATGGTCGATCTACAATTAGTGTGGATCAGGTTGGATTTGAGTTAAGCCCAAGCAACTTGGTTCTAACCTATTGAATTGGACATGTCAACTGCTTCTAAAACCCAAAAAAGATGAAAACCAACAGAGAAAGAAAAAAAAAGGGTGATTATCGTTTTTATCCTTAGGTGTGCTTGGGCTGTGCGTGAAAGTAAAGGATATCACAAAGTGACTGAGTTGACGTATTCTGGTGATCGGAGTTGGTATTTTGGTAGAATTTTGACACGCAAGAGCTTTAGAGAGAGAGAGAGATCAGAATCCCCCCTTTGTGAATGAGGGGTTGTATTTATAGGCCTTACTGGAGAACTGAACGTTTGAGGATGGTTAGAGAATATCCCTGATATCTTGACCGGATTTCATGGGATCTTCTGGTTGTTTGACCAGTTCAAACACTTATCACAATTCTGATAAGTGAGTTATTAGTTAGGTTGAGTGAAAGTTTGATTGAGTCAAATTGTGACTCACGCAAAGTTTCCCGGGTCGACCCATGTCAGATGGGCCTAAACCGGACCAATACAAAGTAGCTTGGGCTTTTAAGCCTTGGGCCTAGAGGCCATTTTTGGCTACCACAATGGTTTTTAGTTAAATTAAAATTTTCTCTTGTGAAGGGATATTATCACTTAGTACTCCTGCTTTTAGGGCTAATTACAAGAAAACTTTAAAGAATGAAAGTTTGATTTGTGAATTATTGACTAAAAACATAAAATTAAAGAAAATAATAAAAATCTGAAAAAGTTCACATCAAACAATTTTAAATTCAAGTAGGCGAAACACAAAACACTAGAGCATTCGATTTCACCGTAACCAATCATAATTCCTTTGGCTCGTTAATTCTATTTAATTTCCCTTATTGATGATCAATTTTTCCAAATATATTTAATGGCCATGGCATTTGGTTACCCTAAAAGTATTCCTACAAATTAATCATCTATGGCATCTAGATGAAATAAATTCATAAAAATCCCTTAAGTTCTACGGAAATTGTTAAAAATATCACATAAATCCTAATTGCATGGTATCTACAATTAAGCATTCATGGTATCAATTACAAGAAGCAAACATCAAGTAAAGTATGACATCTACTCTTACTTGCATTGCGTCAAATTACTGAAATATAGATGGTGATCAAACATCCAAATTCAAGCACACATAATTAAAGCGCGGAAAAAGATACTCAACAAGGGAAGAAAACTCGAAATTAACATTAACCAAATAAATCAAATAATCATGGCTGGGCTACAATGTAGCCCTAGCAAAAAGATTTAGTTCCTCATAGTCATGAGTACGAGCCAAAGAGAAAACATAGAAAAAATAATGATAGAACCCGGAAAATCGATAGAATGTCACCTTAAAACTCTTCAACTTGCCTTTGCTACTGTGTGTTTTATTTTTCTGTTGTAATTCCTCTAAAATAGCCAGGAATTAGGTTACCTTTAAGTTCCCTAATCAAGAGGTGACTCAAATCAGGAAATACAATCTTTCTAAATTTAGGAATCTTAATCAAATCTCACTAATCCTAACATAAAATGATTAGGACCGGCTAAAAACTTGAATTAAAGTGAATATTAGGTCTTCATTAATCTTCCAAAACACCCAAAGACTTCAGAAATAGGCAGACCATAATGCTTTATTTCCAAAATCTCATGCATAAATTATGGGATGACCTGTGGGTAGTAAAATGGTCACAATTTCCTCTAGAAAACTTGGAATTGCGAACTGTAAAATTCTATGGAAAGCTAACTTTTGTACATTTCCATCTATATAAGGCTTGAAACTTAACTTCTTCTGAGATGATACAGTTTAATTCTTGAAGTTGACCTATTAACAGAGGTTGTTTTCTCGGCCTTGATCTCGGCCTTGATCGAAATCTTCCAATTTGCTTCCATTTAGCTCCTAGGAGTTGAATAGCTGAGAACTAAGAAAAGAAGGGTTAAACTGCAAGAGTTTAACAAAGGTATAAAACATAGGCAATTATAACATTATCAACTATTATCACTTGTTCTTGTGTGTCAGATTGCTTTTTGGGAAAACAATTAACAGGCTGCTGTGGCAGTTTCTAACAATTTTTTTTTTTTTTTAAGAGTACAAATTTCTGTAATTACCCAAAGATATTATTGGAATGAATAATTACTCCTGGTTGGATATCTCTTCAATGGGACAATGGATTCATACAATGAAACTGCTACATTTTTTTCCTCCAAAGTTTTGACAAAAAATATTATTTTAATGTGATTACAATCTATTTTCTGTGAAACAACCATTAGACCAAAGTTCGTTTTTTTTTTTTTTTTTTTTTTTCACCATCTCATTATTATACTCGATTTTACATTTTTTTTTTGTTGTGTAGTTCACCAAAATTATATATATAATATCATGTCTGTTCTATAAACCTGGCCTTTTCAGTTTAAAATTAACTTGTTAAAGAAAGATGTTATAAATTTCTCAAAGTAGAAATACATTTAATTAGGTTAGGTATTCATGCTGATAAACAAAATTATTGCAAATTTTATATAATTTTATATTTTCTTTTCACTCTCTTGCAACGCCTTAGAGAAAATATACTATTTATTTTTATTATTAAATAAAAGTGCATTTATTTACATAAATTACAATGACAGGTGAAATATATCATTAATAATAATAATCAGTTCAACTGTTCTCTGTTTCTATCTGCTGCTATGTACATTCATTTTATTTACATACAATGCATGAGTTGGGTTCACCAGAACGGGCACCACCTGAAACATGTTTACAACTGGTCAGAATGCCAATCAATTCAATCAAAATTAAGCTATCACATATAGATTAACAATAAAAAGAATTAAAGAAGGGGCAATATCATACCCAACATAGTTTTGGCACAAATTTTCAGGTGATGTAGCTTGGATGATTAACTTCTGAACTTGTAATTTAACCGATAAGCCATGCTCGACTTCACGGGTATCTCCAGAAATTAAGGTGCTGTGTTCTACTGCATGTGGGATACAACTGCTGGGTGCGGGCGAGCACGACGAAAAGTCACGTCCAGTGAGTTTATTACTCATCCTAGACATTACAACCACAGCACGCTCATTCAAAACTTCATTAGCATCGCCGAGTTGATTAACAGCCTACATATAACCAATAATGTCAATTAGAATAATATAGAATAGACCCATTTCACAAAATTCTGTGTATGATATCCTAAAACCTGAAGAAGTTCCCTTTCACGTGCACCCCGCTGAGGTTGAGCAAGCTCTCTGTTTGGAGCAGATTCTTCAGTATTCACAACAGCAGGGACATGGGCATTTGCAAACATAGACATTTGCGGTACTTCATTGAAATTGAAAAGACGCCAATTAATCAGAGGATCATGAACAAAGGCCTGAAAACAGGTGAAAGTAAGAGTCAGCTTCTTCAATTTCGCATCAGTAGCATTACCACCCACATCAGCTATGGTTTCTTTCCCTCTAGACATTGGATCGACTGATTTAGTGTCAGAGGTTACTACTGTCTTGATAAAATACTTTCTGAAGCAGAAAGATAATGAAATCAAGAAATCCACACCTCCATCATAGCCATAACACTATCCTTGTGTGTTCGTAGAACTTGCATCACATTTTCGCATGTTGAGCGGAAGTTGCCCTCAAGACCACTAACCTCCATGGCTTTAACAAGCATTCTAGTCAAGCGAAATGGAACCTACAAAATATCAACAATGAAGTTAGCATATCTATTTTCTGTGAAACAACCATTAGACCTAAGGAAGCAGATTGATCGCCGTATTAGCAATTAAGATTATACCTTTTCAGGGAACTTCTCTCGGTTCATTGAAGCTTCAAAGCAGTCCCCAAAATCAATGTGCAATATCTTACCACTGCAACAACATAACAAATATGAGAGACTCCAAAACTTTAGTCACAGATATTACCTGCTTTCTTCCAAACACAATGTACCTGTAACGGTGCAGCATAAGATTACTTGGGTGTCGATCACCTAAGCCAAGAAGATACCCAACCTGAAATATAGAAAAGTAAATTGCATCCACACTTTTAATTTTTTTTTTTTTTTTTTTTTTGAAAAGTCGCAGGACTCCCAAAGCAAGGGGACAAACCAGCCTCAATATAAATACGAAGGCAGATGTTTTTGGTGCCTACTTCATAAACAGGACTTCACATCTATCTTCTACATGCATTAAAATATCTTTCATTCATTTTTATTTTCCTTTTTTCCCTCGGCCACCTCTTTCCCATATTTTTCTTTTGGTGATAATGAGATATCTTCAGTAAACAACAAATATTACTCTTTAAATCATTATCTAAACTCTTGAACAAAATCAGTTGTACTCCAGAGACTTATCCTCATAAATTATTACCTTGATTAGCTTCCCTGGATTAGATGCTTTAAGATGAGTGTATCTGAGCTCGTGTGTATGAAGAATTGTATTTACCAAATGCTCCAGGAAAGAGGCCAAACGAAAAGGAGATGATTGAAATCAGACTCTTAGATTTTCAAAGAGTCCAATCAGTCAATATTGGTTTTTTACAAAATATCCTTGGAAGACTAAGAGGTTCATCTAATAAGTCTTGGGACTTAGGTTCATTTAATAAGTCTTGGGACTTTAAGTCTATTAAGTTAAGTTTGTCAAAGTTTTACTTTAATTAGGGGATGCATCAGGAGAAAGGGAGAGTGTTTTTTTGTATTTTCTGCTGTTAATTCTGGACTGATTTTCCAAATTTCTTGTTTAAAGATCTGGAAGAATTGGGTTTTGAGGAGTCGACCCTGTGGCATCTTCCGGTCCCTCTATCGCTGCGTTTCGCGCGAGAGGACAGAGTTTGCCATCTATTTATCTTAAATAAACCAGTATTTCTATTTTGTGTGTTAGTGTGTTAATTGTGGAGTTATCGATATTTGGTTCACATCAAATTGGTATCAGAGCAAGTTCTTTCTTTGGGCTGTTACTTTCTGTGAGATTGAATTATCTTGGGTTTAAATGGCTGAACATGGAAGAGGAAATCGCGGTCGAAGGGCAAGAAATTACGTCACTCATGAGATGTTTCAAGCACTACAGGACCAGCTGCAGAATCTCACTACTATGGTTGCACAAGTCGTTAATATTCCGGGGAATGTTAATGGAAACAATGGTATTCATGTAAATGGAGCAGAAGATGAAATCAGTCCGGTATCTGAAGGAGAAAATCGAAATTCTAGTGATGGTGGGTTTGATAATTTCAGGCAGCCTGCTCGTCATCAAAGGAGGCCACAACGTTGGGAAGATCGCATAGTGCGTGCTTTGCAAAACTCCAAAGAATATGGTGTTCAAGTTAAAATTTTAGAATTTGATGGTGACATGGAAGCAGAGGAATTTCTTGACTGGGTGGACAGCATTGAAAGTTATTTTGATTGGAAAGAAGTACCAGAAGAGAGGAAAGTCAAGCTTGTTGGGGCAAAGTTGAGAGGACCAGCCTCTACCCGGTGGAAACATTATCAGAATGATCGGGAGGTCAGAGGAAAAGAAAAGGTCAGAAGATGGAACAAGATGAAAGAAAAGTTGAAGGCTCAATTTTTTCCTCGAGATTATGAGGAGACATTGTATCAAAAGGTGCAAAACTTGCGGCAACGAGAGAAGACCGTGAAGGAGTACACACAGGAGTTCCATAGAATAACATTGAAGAGCAACTTGGTTGAAAGTGAGACACAACGCGTTGGTCGTTATGTGAATGGTCTTCGATTGGCAATCCAAGACCAAGTAAGTCTTCACCACCCATTTAAAGTAAATGATGCCTATCAGCTTGCTCTTAAAATTGAAGCCCAACTTAATCGGGGTTCTTCAAAGAAACTTGGAACTTAACGCAGCAGTGGTGAAACCAGTAAAGCAAATAATAATACACGAGGAGGAAGAACAGTAGCCGCTACATGTCCTACTACCAACAGTGGAGGGGTAACGCAACCAAGAAGCAATACCCAGGGACAAGGGGCGATCAAGTGCTATAGATGTTCTGAATTGGGTCATCGATCTAATGAATGTCCAAAAAGAAAGACTGACACACGAGTTAATCTTGTTGAAAATGATGACGATGAGGTACAAGAGACGGAGGGAGAAGAAAGTCAGTATGAAGGAGATAAGGATAATGATGATGAAGAAGAGGAAATTGAAGGTGACGCCTTTGGAGATGTTCTTGTCATACGCCGGACAATGCTAGCACCACCGGTTATAGGAAAAGACAGTTGGCTTCGCAAAAATATTTTTCGAACTCGTTGTACTTCAAATGGAAAACTCTGTAATTTGATCATTGATGGTGGAAGTAGCGAAAATCTGGTTTCTCAAGAAATGGTAGAGAAGCTGAACCTAAAGATTAACAAGCATCCGCAACCATATCGTATTCTCTGGTTCAACAAGGGAAATGAGGTAATTGTGTCTTCAAAATGTCTTGTCAATTTTTCAATTGGAGATTCATATAAGGAGTCGGTATGGTGTGATGTTGTACTGATGGATGCTTGTCACATTCTTCTTGGACACCCTTGGCAATTTGATAGAAAAACAGTCCACCACGGTGACAAAAACACTTATTCTTTTTTTTTGGGTAAGAAGAAGCTTGTTCTAAAGCCTATGAGAGATGATGTTGCTACCAAGAAAAGAGATGAATCTGCAGCTTCTCTTTTGGGTTTTAATGATTTTGTGGAAGAAAGCATGCAAGCGGGAGTTATTTTTGTTCTTGTTGGGAAGGAAGAAAGCAAAATTCAAACTGCACCAGGAGTCGTCAAAGGGCTGTTAGATGAATTTCAAGATGTAATACCAACTGAGTTGCCTAATGGTTTACCACCATTAAGGGATATACAACACCGCATTGACTTGCTTCCAGGAGCCACCCTTCCTAATTTACCTCACTACAGGATGAGTCCAAATGAGCACCAGGAGCTACAAAGACAAGTTGTGGAACTTTTGACTAAGGGCTTTATTCGGGAAAGTTTAAGTCCATGTGCTGTACCTGCTTTGCTTACACCGAAAAAGGATGGAACTTGGAGAATGTGCGTGGATAGCAGGGCGATAAATAAAATCACCATCAAATACAGGTTTCCAATTCCAAGATTGGATGACATGCTCGACATGCTGTCGGGTTCTCAAGTCTTTTCAAAAATTGATTTGAAAAGTAGCTGTCACCAAATTAGAATTCGAGAAGGGGATGAGTGGAAAACAGCTTTCAAAACGAAGGAAGGGCTCTACGAATGGCTTGTTATGCCATTTGGTCTTTCAAATGCCCCAAGTACTTTCATGAGATTCATGAATCAAGTTCTCAAGCCATGTATCGGGGAGTTTGCAGTCGTCTACTTTGATGACATTAATTTACAGCGAAGATTCTAAGGCTCACATTCAACATTTGAGGGCTGTCCTTTTGCTTTTAAGGCAGAATCAACTTTATGCTAACTCAAAAAAATGTGTGTTTATGGTTGACAGGTTGGAGTTTTTGGGTTTTGTAGTCTCTGCTAAAGGTGTCAGGGTTGATCCAATCAAGGTACAAGCTATTATCAGCTGGCCAACTCCAAAAACATTAACTGAAATCCGAAGTTTTCATGGGTTGGCCACATTTTATAGAAGATTTATTAAGAATTTCAGCAGTGCCATGGCTCCAATTACAGAATGTCTTAAGGGTGGAAAATACAGCTGGAATTCACAAGCGGAAGAGAGCTTTAAAGAGATCAAAAGGAGGATGACGCAAGCACCTGTCCTAGCTCTACCAAATTTTGGTAAAATCTTTGAAGTGGATTGTGATGCATCAAAAGTTGGTATTGGAGCTGTCTTGAGTCAAGAAGGGCGAGCAATTGCATTTTTCAGCGAAAAACTCAATTCAGCCTGGCTGACTTACTCAACTTATGATGTTGAATTTTATGCCATTGTTCAAGCTTTGAAGTTTTGGCGGCATTATTTGATTCAGCGGGAGTTCATTCTAAATTCTGACCACGAGGCTTTGAAGCACATCAACAGTCAAAAGAAGCTGAACCGGAGGCATGCGAAATGGGTAGGATTTTTGCAAGAATACACATTCATGCTACGACACAAGGCTGGTTGTCAAAACAAGGTGGCTGCTGCTTTGAGCAGAAGGGTTTATTTATTGAAAACAATGACCACCAGTGTTGTAGGGTTGGAGGTGATCAGGGAAAAATACAAGGAAGACCCATATTTTCAAGAAATACTTGAGAAACATGCAGCCGAAGATAATAAAGTATGTGCTGAATTTGTAATCAACAATGGTTACTTATTCAAGAATATTAGATTATGCATTCCAGAGGGCTCTTTAAGGGAGTTGTTGATTGGAGAATTACATGGTGGTGGTCTAGGGGGACACTTTGGAAGAAGCAAGACATTGCATTTGGTAGCTGAGAGATATTTTTGGCCTACTTTGCGGCGCGATGTGTATAGACATGTTGATAGGTGTCATACATGCCAAATTTCCAAAGGTCAGAAGCAGAATATTGGTCTATACATTCCTTTACCAGTACCTACAGCACCATGGACCGAAGTTAGCATGGATTTTGTATTGGGTTTGCCAAAGACAGCAAGAGGTATGGATTCTGTGCTAGTTGTGGTTGATCGTTTCTCTAAAATGGTACATTTTATTGCTTGCAAGAAGGCCTTGGATGCAACCCATGTTGCAAATCTTTTCTTTAGAGAGGTGGTTCGATTACATGGAGTGCCAAAAACAATTACATCAGATCGTGATGTAAAATTTCTTAGCCATTTTTGGAGGACTTTATGGAAGCTAATGGCTACTAAACTACAATACAGCAGTGCATTTCACCCACAAACAGATGGCCAAACGGAGGTAGTGAATTGGAGTTTGGGAAATTTGTTGAGATGTCTTGCAAAAGACAATATCAAACAATGGGATTTAATTTTGGCACCGGCTGAATTTGCTTATAACAACTCTGTAAACAGAACCACAGGGAAAAGTCCTTTTGAAGTAATATATGGGCATAATCCAAACCACATTGCAGACCTTGCTGATATGTCGAATCATTCGCGTATTAGTGATGATGCTATTGCTTTCGCAGAGAATTTGAAGGAAGTTCAGGAAAATGTTTGGCGACGATTAATTGAGATGAACCAGCGTTACAAAGAAGAGAAAGATCAACATAGGCGGTTTAAAGAATACCATGTTGGAGATTTTGTTATGATGTTCTTAAGAAAAGAGAGGTTTCCTACAGGAACTTATCATAAGTTGAAAAGCAAGAAGATTGGGCCATGCAAGATAATTCGCAAATTTGGAGAGAATGCCTATGAAGTGGAGTTGCCACAAGGATTAAACATATCTCCGATATTTAATGTAGCTGATCTTTATACTTTTCATGGGGATTTAGCTGTTGAAGCCAATGAGGTTGAAAAAGACATTGCAAAACAAATTCCTGCTAACGAAGCTGAAGTTATTGAAGCAGTTATCCAGGTGCGAGAGATGAAAACTAGAGCTGGTTCGTATGTTCGCTTTCTTGTGAAATGGATGGGAAGACCTGATTGTGAAAATTCATGGATAAGTGAAGAAGAGTTTATGAAGATTGATGCTGAGAAGTGCCAAGCAGCAAAGATGGCAACTCGCACGGAGTCGAGTTCTTTTTAACCGGGAGGGAATGATGGAAATCAGACTCTTAGATTTTCAAAGAGTCCAATCAGTCAATATTGGTTTTTTACAAAATATCCTTGGAAGACTAAGAGGTTCATCTAATAAGTCTTGGGACTTAGGTTCATTTAATAAGTCTTGGGACTTTAAGTCTATTAAGTTAAGTTTGTCAAAGTTTTACTTTAATTAGGGGTGCATCAGGAGAAAGGGAGAGTGCTTTTTTGTATTTCTGCTGTTAATTCTGGACTGATTTTCCAGATTTCTTGTTTAAAGATTTGGAAGAATTGGGTTTTGAGGAGTCGACCTTGTGGCATCTTCCGGTCCCTCTATCGCTGCGTTTCGTGCGAGAGGACAGAGTTTGACATCTATTTATCTTAAATAAATCAGTATTTCTATTTTGTGTGTTAGTGTGTTAATTGTGGAGTTATCGATATTTGGTTCACATCAGGAGACCAGTTCCCAGATAAGTTCAGAAACTTAATGTCATAGTTCTAAACATTTAGACCATCAAATAATGCTGCACCATATAACTTCAATTTCTTTTTCCCTTTTGGTTTTATGCCTTTTCGGACATTGCAGACTCTGTAAAGTGCCAACAGCTTAAAAGCTAACAAATGCAAGATTTTATGATTTGGGTTTCATATGTTACCCTCAAGTGATCAAGGAAAAGCTTCCAAAAGGTTAAGATTAAATGGCCCCCAAAAAATGGAAAATGAAAACAGAGAGAACCAAGGGAGAAACACGTACCATGCTCATGACTGCTAAACTTCTCGTATAATTTGTCCTTCTCTCCAGCCATACTTCAGAAGTGCGACTTTTTAACCAAAGAACCTGAAAAAAGCTAGATCTTAGCTCTTTGAAAAGACAATTTTCTTTAATGGAAGAACAAGTAATATGGAAGAAGAATAGGCTACCGCAATTCTAAAAGAATACATACCCTAGACAGGTCATTTCCTTCAGTATTCTGAAGAGCATATTCAAATACTTCCACTTTCGCTATGAGAGGCAAATGATCATAATCGGGAGCAAAGCTTAGCATATATTTATGCTCTTGATTTAATGTGATCTGTAACAAAAATATTAAACTAAATGAATCCAGCTACCCTCATACTCCAAGAGCATGCACAAAGAAAAATTTATGGACTTCCGTTGACCAAAATAAAATAATAAATGAACTTCAACAGACCTTTCTCGCATCCCTATACTCCCGGATAAGATGGTGCAGGGTGTCACAATTGGGAACCCATTCAATTAAACCACTATTTGGAGATAGAGGAATGACAGCATATCGTTGAATAGACAAATCTTTCTCCATAGTTTTTCTAGAATTTTCCAACAGAGTATTCACCAAACCAAAAAGCTGAAACATCAACATAAAAAAGATTATTCTTCTGATGTTGAAAAAAACAGTGCATTTGATAGTAATTTTCATTTTAGACAACAGAAGCAAGGTGCCTCACAATCAAGATGCCAGAACCAAATGGCAATATGCACAGCACATGGTGCAAGTAGTACAAGACAGATAATAAGGTAGAAAGGAGAGAACACCTGCATAACACGCTCATCTTGTCGTAAATCTTCATGTCCCTTCAGTAAGAAGGCATGATCATCACCATCACTCCCGTGAATTGTCAATTTACGAGGTCGCTGTTTAGATGTTATGACAACAAGCTGGGTTGCAAATGATGCAATTGTTACCACTGGAAAATCTGGAAATAAAAATCGGTGTAAATTTTGGAGAAGCAGATCATATTTAGAACCAAACAAACTTTAATCAAATTCAATTTTACCTGCACGATATGTTCCCGGAACAGCGAGCTCCAAGTTACGGCATTCCAACAATTCTGGGGAAACAGACTGTTCACATATGTAGTAAATAGTTAGTGCCATACCATTGAAAGATAGAAGACAACAATATTAAACATAAAGGTATTCTTCTTGCCTGCAGGTCCAGGGTAGTAAGACTTTGCAGCTGTTTGTCTATTCTTCTGAAAACATGATAATAAAGATCCCATGCCTGGTCAAGATATAAGCAAAATCCTTAGCACCCAGGTTTCAGATATACACAGGCACAACCAAAAGCAAGTACACCAAGTACCCAAGTTGATATTCCACGAGCTAAGGAAAGCTTCTTTTCTTTCTTTCTTTCTTTTCTTAATTAATATTTGTAATCAGAGAACATGAATAAGACTTCATAATATTTGGTACTCACAAACATGAATGTAGTACACTATGAATGGAAAAATGAATGAAAGCTTTAACTTAAGAATAGGAAAGACGGGACAGAGAGAGAGAGAGAGAGAGAAAGAGGGAGGAGGGAGAAGAATAAAACTAAGGGATGAAACAGAAAGAAATAGACAAGGAATTAGGAAAAGGAATTAGAATTTTTGAAATTCTCATTTCATTAATCATAAGCACCGATGAAAACATAAGGAGGTAAATTTATAGAGGCTAGAAAACAAATTAAGCTCAAACAAGAAACAAATCCACTTCAAAAGAATAATCTAATCTATCTGAAATAAGAAACTAAATCCTACTTCATCAAGTATCTCCAGAAATCCTTAACAAAAACCCCAAAGTATTTCTCAGTATCATATTCTTCATTAACATATAGAATCCAACACAAACTAGAACAGAGTGGCTGTAGCTAACCAATTTTCCTCATAAAATTTGATGGGAAGCAATTCAAAGATAAAAGATAAATAAAACACCAGAACTTACTAAAATTTTGTACCTGAGTAAGCTCAGCATCTTTTCCAGTTCTCTTATACTTCATACAACAATCATAGGCCTCCAGTAATTCATGACGGTATGCCTGTAATTACACGAAGATGAATGTGTAATGCTCAAATAGTAAAAATGAATTAAATGCATAATCTTTGAAAAGGCTACAATGATCCACAAGTTAAAAGGATTCCAAAATTTAAGAAAGAAGTCCAAGTAAGAATTTGGTGTCTGATTATTAATAATAAGTCAGTACCACAAATAAAGATCAAAAGTATATGATTGCCAAATCCAGAAAATCAACCATTATAATGATATAACTTAAAATTGACAGATGTTTCCAGTCAACTGAATATGCCTCAATCAACTCAACATACATTAATTGCTTTGCTCACTATAATAGAGAGAATGCATGCACCAGTATAGATATAAGTATACCTCTATAAATGCTCTCTCTTTTATGGTGGTATTTTCCCTCATTGCCCCTTCCTCAAGCATTTCATGCAATGGCTCCAACACTTTCAACATCCCCTCAATGTTGTGTTCACCAAAATATAAGCGACTAGCTTCTTCCAAAGCTTCATGCCACATTTCATGCCAAAGAATTGCAACTCTGATTAGTTCTTTCGATACAAGTTGTGCCTGCATATGAAAGGGCTTGTAAGATATATATATATATGTGTATATATATAAACATACAGAAAAATATAATATAGAAATTAATTAATTATTCGACCTGATCCACGAGCACACCACTATGCTGCCGAACTTTGTCAACCACTTCTTGAGCTGCAGCTCTGCGTAAATTGCTTATTGATTTACATGCCACCAGAAGAGGGTACATAAGAGCCTGAGGAAGAAATGAATTTACTTTAGGAATGGTAGAAACTTAAATGAGTTCAGAGGCATCAAGGGAAACAAACGACCTTTAACATAAAGTTGAGCAACCACCACGGAAAACAGAGAAGTAACTTGAGATTGAATGAAAATAAAATCATTTAAGGCATAAAATACTTGAGCTATCTCATATAACAGGGTTTAAGTTCTTCAAAATAATCCTCCTATGAAGAAATCAATAGACTTAACCGAGCAACATCCCAAATCACAATTTTTTTCCAATCGCGTTAACTACAAAATTAATTTTGTAATAGGCACTAGTTAGTAGCTTTCCTTGGAATACAGTTGTTGATTTTAAACTCCCTTATTGATCGTGTTTTCTCGATAGACTACTGTGATAAACTTATAGGATAATGAAATACGAATATGTAGAATAAAATATGAACAATAAAAAAAACATGCCACACACACAACACAAGAATTTGAGGTTCGGCTAACTTTGCCCTACGTCCTCATGTGATCTCTCTTGAGAAATCACTAGCACTATGAAGAAAAGCGCTTGGTTACAAGATACTTATTGAAACCCCTTAGCTAATTCCCCAAAACCTTGCTAGAACCTCTCTATCACTCTTGCTCTCTACCCCTTGCATGCTTGCTGTTTTTCTGTGTTAAAAAATAAGCTCCCAACAGCCCTATTTATAGATATAGGGCTTGGGTTACATTCCTTGCCAGAATAAGACTCCTAAATCCTCTTAGAATAAGATAAGCTAACTTATTTCCTAATCCTAGTTGATTTGGGATTCTTGAGAAAATATGTGCACAATTTATTTTCTCCTAATCCAAATAAGATTCCTTCTTAAGCCTTGACTTGGGTTTTGATGAGCCAAAAACACAACAATAGTAAGTATGATGAAGTTACCTCAATTTTCTTACTACAGGTTGGGCTCTAACCAATATAATCCTCATATTAGCCACTAATTAACCTTACTCCATAAGTTAAATAAACCAACACAAATTGTATGTATTATATAACAAAAAGTCAAAAAGTCATCAAACTTAGGGGTCGTTTGTTTTTTCCACTTAAGACTTAATGGGTCTGAATCATAATTATTAAGTTGTTTTGTTTGTTTTTTTAAGTGGTCAAACAACTTAAAAATACCAAAAAACAACTTAAAATAAAAAGTAAAAAATCCTGACTTTTCACTTAATTGTAAATCACTGAATTGCATTAAATGCAATCTAAAATCTTTTCTTCCGATACTATCCTCCATATATAATATATTTCCAATTTCATCATAATTATATATTGTATAGAAATATTTATTTTAATATATTGCTTATTTTAAATAGCTTTAAAAATAAAAAAAGAACCCTAATCACTTCTCATATTAGTATTTAATATCAATAATTTATTATGATATTAGGGTGATGTATTTATATATTATTATTTTTAGAGTGTTTTGTGTGAGTTTTCTTACTCCCCTTTTATTTTTTATTTTTTTAAAAAAAACCTTTTCTTTTCTTAGTAAAAATAAAGTTTGTTTGTAATCGAAGAAGAAGATCATGATCATATGTGTTCATACATAATTATTATTTTTGGATTGTTTTTATTCTATATTATATGTATAATTGTTTAACATGGGTATAGATGTAAAATTACTTCTTTTCAGACAATTTTATTCGTAAAAAACAAACATGTTGACAGTACATTCAGATGTGAGGAAAAAAAAAAACAAACATATCATTCAGATTCAGCTTTCAGTCACTATTCAGTCTTCAGTAAAATTCAGGACTATTCAGTCTTCAGACAAAAAAACAAACGACCCCTTAGCTTCTATAGCACAATGTAATTTTATCAATAATTTTTCAGACATGTCAGCCAGCACTCCTTGTACTACTACCAAGAATAAGAATATTTCAAAGGAACTTGATTTCATAAAAAGCTGGTTAATTATCCAAATAAACCATGCATTCACAACCCTCTAGCAGTTTCAAAGTTTTATTTATTTATTTATTTATTTATTTATTTTTTATCATAGTTAATAGACACTGAAATTGCAATTTAGGTTATAATTTAACACAATTAGTGTTTTCTTATATCAAAAAGTATGTGATCTATTAATATTTTTTTCAAAATATCATAGCCCCAAAAGAAAAAGGATTGCTCAGAAGGACACCATATATGTGTCTATAATACATTATTGGGTAAAAGTCAACCAATGCAAAGATGTCATTCAAAAATAATTTCTATGTCAAAATTGTGCCATATAATATGTATGGAGTATTTCCAATCTTCCTCCCAGTAGCATAGAGGTAACACTTGGCCAAACCATCTAGAATACCACGATAGAAATTATCAAGAACAAACAATTGACATTACAAAAGAGCAATATATTGGCACTTTCTTTACAGGTTCTGGGACTCTGTTTCATGAGTAAATAGAATCTGCAAATATGTTAAATGATTGCAAAACTCTAGGGACTAACCATTAAACAAAAACATTTTTATAAGATGGTTTTTGAATAGTAATAAAAACCTATACACAGTAAAAGATTAAAAAACAAAAGGATCAAAAGCTCTAGAAACCACACATGCTATCCACAATAATCATTCATCCCTTATTCAACTCTTACTAGCATACTTAAGTTACTTTCAAAAATTACAAACCAACAAGAACAAACCTGTGGATGACTTTGTCCAATTCGCACCAAAAGTGATTGTATCAGTTCTCTCACAGCATGGTTATTTGAATGTATCCTGGCAATTATTTGAGGTAAAACAACTAGCCAGGTGTTAATATTAACATGCGCAAATCCTTTCTGTAGAGCTACTTGAACTTCAGCAGTAGCTCCATGGTTGAACCATAATGTGAGAAGACGCAGTATATCCTGAAAAATAAGCATAATTTAGAGAAAAATATATGCATATCAAAAACACTTATACACATGGAGAAGAAAGGTTGCATGCATGTAAAGACGTCGTTTTGAGTTTTTGTTTAATGAAGCACAAAATATCGTATTGAGTTTTTGTTTAATGAAGCACAAAACAACATCGTTTTGGGCTTCTTTTTTCAGAAAATAAAACTCTAACCACCAACCCTTCTTTTCTATTCACCTCTCCCCTCTGCTTCTTATTTACGACCCTTCTCCCCACGATGCCTAGGTGCCTGGGCGGCCTAGGCGCTAGGCCACCGCCCAACAAGCACCTAGCGCCTACTAGAACATTGCTCATCATTCACCAAACACTCAGAATGACTTGCCAATAAAAATTTCCTTTAGAATCCTTGAACCATGCCCTCCTATCTTCCCCTCCCATATATAAAAGAAACACCATCAAACAAAGAGATGAAAATTCATCAAAATTTTTACCATTCAAGTTTCTCCTGAAATCAAAACACCACCCACTATATTGAGAAGACCTTTCTTTGACATTGGTTTTGAGGTCAGTTTTTTTGCATATTTGTAAACAGTTTTGGTCTGTCCATATAACTCTTTTTCTATTGCTTTTGGACTGATTGTTCACTTCTTGTGTTAATAAAAGTTTTTTCTCTTGTTTCATAAAAAAAATAAAAAAGAGAAGCCCTTTCCAAACTACTTTGAATTAAAGCATTTGCGAAATGCAAAACATATACAATCTTGGAAACCTCAAGCTTAAAGGAGTAGAATCAATCCAACAATCCTCCCAAAAACAGATCTGAGCACCATTCCCAACTACAAACTTCAAATTACAAGAGAAATAGGTAAATCCTTGCATTATACATTTCCAGGGGGAGTGACTAAAACCTCTGACAACCACATTAGAATCCCACTCATTTCAGCAAAACCGGGTCTTTTATCAGGCTAAGAATGAACAATCCAAAGGCCCAGTTCATTTAAATTCAATAGAATTCTACCGAAGCAAGTTATCGATGAAGTAAATAAAAGTATGTGTACAAGTTCAATCAAATAAATAACTTGGCTCTTTGGTATATGATAAAACATCTCCAGCGAAGAAGACAAGCTTTTAGAGGTTATGTCCAGAATTTTCAAATTACAACAATTTATATCAAGTTAAATCCTTTACCTGTAAACTATCGTCAACGCCTTTTGCATTGGCAGCACATGCTATGGAGTGAAAATATCCCGTGACTGCTGCAACAACAAACTGCGAGGCAACAGTAGGGAAACCTCTAACAGTATAATGAGACATAACTGCTGTATTGAACAATGCCCATTTGTGCCATGCTTTTGCCCATTTAGTAGCACACTGAGTTGCATTCCTGAATGCAGCAAGAATTTCTACACAAAAAAAGAAAAAATAAATTATCCTGTAAAGGATCAAAAATATTTTCAAAGTAAATAAATAACTATTTGGTTATCACTACCTTGTATAGATTCATCATCCAACCCAGGAGACAGTGCCCACTGCCAGATTCCAAGTCTAAGATATACACGGGCAATGAGTGGAGCATTTGTAGTTGGACCACTGGTTAAACCACTAGGTGTAACTGATTGTATAACTGGGGCACTTGAAAGCTCCATAGCCAAAATCTAGAATGGAGGTTGGCAGCCAAGCAAAATAAAGAACATACATATTAGAATGCAGACGAGTTGTAATGCTAGCTCAGACAGGTGCTTGGGTTTTTTTTTTTAATTTTTTTTTTAATTTATTTTTTTTTATTTTTTATTTTTTGCCTCAAGCACCGAAAGGGCTAATTCTGTATATTTGTATACATGTTGAATAAATACTTTTATAATCATAGAAATAGGTCATACCTGAAGCCTAGCAAATGATTCCTTTCGCTTATGATCCTCCCCAAGTGACCATTGATATTTCAAGTACGCCAGCATTACTTGAGGTGGTCCATGATACCGAACATTTTCATGAGATGTTTCAGGGTCATACTAACACAATTTGAAACAAAGTCAAACTAAGCATATTTCCATTAAGCATTTTTTTGGGTTCAAAACAAATGCAGTACACACCTGTAAGAGTTTAACTAATGTAGATCTAGCCTGACTAATCCGTAAACTTTTTCGACAAAGAGAAGCAAACTTGAGCCAAGTTTCAATGTCTTCAGTAGGTGGTAGTACCAGAGCTCTAACAGCCAAAAGTGCTTGCCAGACCTAGAAATTCCAAGAAAAACAAGATCCAAGGAATCAATAAAACCATGGGTATAGGAGGCATATTTCACAACTACTTATGTTTAGGCATATACCTCAACATTGCGTTTTGTGCCTTGTATCCGCTCAGTCCACATATTGCGAATAATGGACCGCCGTCCTTCAGCAACAGGATTTGCCACAGGAAGCGTACAATAATCAATGACCTGACAAAAACACATTTTCCTTGTGTTACCATTTAACTGTGTCATGCTTGCAAGGAGAAATTATGAGTGCAGTACCGAATGAAATTGCATAGAATAAAATATAGAACAAACCTCCTCTAGTTCCGACAGCTGCTGAACACGGACCATATTGCTATAAGCACGCTCATAGCTTTCCAGGACCTAAACAAGAGCAGATACTTAACACAACACCCAAAAGAAAGAATTTGAGTAATGAAATATCATTAAAGCTTCTCTGCACATTAAGACATCATGAAAGATTGACATATGGCTGTCAGAGTCATTTATATGCTTCTAAATCTTTATTCATATTTACTGTTAAATTATAGAGATTACAAAGTCCGAAATAAACAGCAACAGTTTATGCCCCAATTGAACAAATGAATTTCCAGCAAGAAAAAATTACAGTAATTAACCCAATAAGTAAATGTCTGCATACATAATTTGTTCACAAAACTATGAAGGAAAGAGCAAATTTCTTCAAGGAAAAGAGAAGGAAAGGAACCAAAAGATACATAATTGCAAACAGGATGTCCACAGATGAAGAGAAGAAAAAAAGAAAAAGAAAAGAAAAAGGAATGAAAGAAAAGAAAAATGATTGAGAGAAAACCTATAAGTAGACAGCCTCCAAAAAGTACAAGAGATCAGGAGAAGCAATAAAATGTCCTTCAAAAAAGTTAAAAGAAACCAAAACACCTTCAAACAACCCCACCCCTCCCCCTCTGAAATACAATCTGCTTCCTGATTGTTGAGAAAAAAGAGAAGTGCGTCATCTTTAAACTCCAAGGCAACTGAAGCCAATAGGATGCCCAAAATTTAATTTATCTCATAAAGACTTCAAATCCTCTCCCATTCCAAATGACTCGAAGAATAGCCATCTAGCACAGTCCCATAGCACTTTTCCTTTTCCGCCTCTACCAAAGCTAGAGGAAAAATCAGACAGCACTGAACTGCAAGAAGAGGGGCTGCCCAACTAAGATTCTCTACCCTGAACAGTTTACCCCAGATAATCCAGGCTGTTCAACAACGAAGACACGCATGATCAAAGCTTTCCAAACTATTCTAACAAATTATTCACAATTGGATGATAGACACATCCCCAGGTCTTTCTTTTGCAAAAGAACATAGGAATTGGCTATTTTCTAAGTAAAGGATCAGGCTAAGATTTTAATTTTGACATGAACTTTTGACCTCCAAAGAAAAAGGCAACTATAACTCTCCTTCTAGATCATTCAGATTTCTAATGAATTTAAGATCCCAGCCTCCATTAGTCATACCAGCAGCCTTAAAACTTACTATGGGGTGATTTTGACCTTTGGCAAACTAAATACCGAGGAAACAACTCATATTAGCTCCCTCCCAAGAGTCTTCCCAGAACCTCACTCTGCTGATAATTCCCAATCAGTCTCTCCCTTCTTAGGTCCAAGGGCAGCAGCTAGAATATCTAACAACTTCGTTAGAATCCCAACCACTGATGTGAAGCCCTCATTTGCTTTTAATGACAAGATAGGAAAAAGCCAAAGCCATTTTCTTTAAAGAGACTAATTCCTTTTAACCAATTTCCCAACACCAAGACCACCTTAATAGGTGCAAGGTAAACCACATTCCATTTGATCAGGAGGTCCTTTTTCCTTTAATCCTTTCAACAGAAGTTTCTCGTCAACTATTCAATTCTCTTAGTTTCTTGTCAACTTTTCAATTCTCTTAGCCACCCTCACTGGAATGCGGAATAAAATATTTGCTAGATATCAGCTGCTGCCCATATTTGCTTTTAATGAGTCTGTGTTATGGCGTTTGGTTCCATAGGACAAAGCCTAAGCAATTTTCCTAAGAGAGATCAATTATTCTAACCAATTTCCTAACAGCCAGACCCCTTTACAAAGTGCAAGGCAACCACATTCCATTTGATCAGGAGATCTTTTTTTCTCTCTACTCCTTCCCAAAGAAATTTTATCATCAGCTCTTCAATTCTCTTAGTTACTACGGGAAAGCTAAATAAAGATAGATAATATTGAAAGGGCTAGATAATACTGATGGATAAGGGTCAGTCGACCCCTACCTCAAAAGAAAAGTTTTTCTTTAACTGACCACTATTTTCCACCTACTCCTTCCTTCAAAACGCAAGCATTCCTCCAACATCATATTTTTTTTTCATTATCTAAGTTGTGTTGCAAAGGTACCAGGAAGAAATATATATATATATATATAGAGAGAGAGAGAGAGAGAGAAATTAAATTTGGTTCTATCTTATTTCTTCTGCTTATATTCTTTCAAGAAATCAACCTTGTTTACATAATAAGACCAAAAAACATTAAGTCAATGGAAGATTATAGAGTGATAAAACTCACCAATGCTGCAAGCTCGGTGGCAAGACATTTCCTAGCTCTCTCAACATACTCACGCGCTTCATCATACTGAAATAGAAAGATTTATATACATATATAGAAATAACAATATGCAAAAAAGAGCATGATAAAAATACTTAGGGATGAACACAAATCTTAAATTAAGAATACCTTTCCTCTACGGACTAATAAGACAGCCCTGAAGAATGTACCATTACTACTACCATCGCCACTAGCAGCAGTATTGCCCAAACCCCGAAGTTTTGTTTCATCTCCATCATCCAACCGTGACACATATTCTGACATTTGATCCCACTCTCCCATATTCCAAGCAGCTTTTGCAGCCTGGAACAACATCATAGGCATAAGCATGAGAAGCAAAAAATACTGATGACATCAGTATAGACATTAGAAAATAACCATTGGAGCCATTTCTAGTCGTGCAGCTGGCTCAGCCGGGGTCCAATATTCTTTGCAGAGGTTGTTAAGCTCCTCCCATCGAGCCAATGCAGCTAGGCAACGCATCCTCCCTATATAACACACCAAAATTAAGCATTTGAAGAAACTAATAAAGCAATCAATCTTCTTTTATTGTTTTAATACAAAAAAAAAGAAAATAATCATCTAATAATCTCATATGCCCCAAAATCTTATAACAGTGATATTGAATGCAATCATGCATAGATGTCTCTAAAGGAAAGGCAAAACATTACAATCAATCTTTAAGTGGAAGTTTTCAAGTGCGTCAAGTAATTATCAAAAGTAGCACATAAAAAGGTTCAAGAGATCATTTGAGATAAAATGGTGTGGATGTTTACCCAATTGAGTGAGAAGCATTATTGAATAATTTGCCTAATTTATGGGCCAGAGTGACGCCTTATATTGAGCAGTTCATAGGCCTATGATTTGCATGATCAACTGCAGCCAAAATATCATAGCATCAAGAGGCACATAACAAGGCAGATGCCTCAGCACACCAAATGAAGATGTCTAAATGCTGTTTTTAGTAGGAAGGTCACATCTCAAATGCCATTAACAATGAACTCCAAAACAGGCATTTCCAAAAATGACCTAAGGCCAGATTAGATTCCACTAAATTATTCTCAATAGATTCATTTGTGCCCAATGGCAATGTTAGAACCAACGGTGGTGATTTTAACACACAAAAATCCTACAATGGCACAGGTTTCCATGTAAACCCTTCTCGTTGGATACAAGGCAATGACAGTGTTGACATGAGCATAACCACATCATTATTTTTGTTCAATAAAATTTAGAAATGCACAAATTAATGTTATGGTGTTGCAAGAACCAGCACAAAGGTCAGATATAGAACAACGTACAGACTACCCATAATGGAATGTTAATAAATTCCATCGACATGGAAATGAAATGCTTGAGATGGCTCAAGCTGCACAACCTTTAATTATTTATTCAAAGTCAAATGGTACAAATCCCCCTTGTTGCTTAAGCACGGTTATTCTGAAACTATTTTGTCGACTGCAAATTTGCAAAATTAGGTATCTTAGGCTTGAACGAGGATAACTGATAGCACATGGTGGTACCCGCATGACAATTACAAAAAATGGGAGATAAGAAAGAATTTTGAAGAAACTGTAATTAACTGCATTAATTGAATGTCACTAGCTCCACATTAAGAGAGTGATAACTGAACTGATTTTCATGTTTATTAAGATTGTCATTTCAAGAAATACACTAACAAGAAAGGCATAAAACCACTTGATTCAATTACTATGCACATTATTTAAGATATATACTGAGATTATTTCAAAAAATTGTAGCACAAAAATAGTCCAATCATAGAAAAGGGGGAAGAATGATAGAAGTAACTAGCAATGCTACAGTTGATACAGACCTAATGTAGCTTCCAGTACAACATGTGGATTTGATGTCTGAGCGGCTTTGGCAGTGTAAGCCTTGAGAGCATCATCCCACCTCTGCAATTTCTCATACCTATATATATATATATATGTGTGGATAAAGAAATATAAGTGCTCTTGGATTTCCAGTTTCTGGTAATTCCTAAGACCTTTTTTAATATAATATAAAAATAATTAAATGGCATTATCAAACCAAAAAAGATAGGTTGATACTGCAGCCAAAAGAAGCAACAAAAAGGGACCCCAGTGATTAATTTAAGAGACGGGAGAACAAATTTTAGCGTATGAATGTATACCATGACTCCTTCAATTGAACATCTAGATTTTGTTGAGCATAGGTCAATATTCCAACAGCAGCCTACAGGGGAAAAATAGAAGAAAGACTAACATTAAATGAAAGCAGAAAAGTTAAAATGGAAAATATAAAGTACAATCAAAGAACTGTGAAAATAACAAAATCAGCAAACATAAACATTTTCTTTTTGAAGATTGAAGTTAACCTCATGCTGGTGTAACTGATTATTTATATGGATAAGAGCTTCAACTACAGCAACTGGGTTAGCATCCATCTTCTTGGAGCGTGCACCTTCAAATTCCATTTCTTTGTAATGCAAAGCCTTGGCGAAAGCACGACACTGAGATGGAAAAGCAAAATAAAAATACATGAAAAGTCTTGATCTCATACTTACAAGTTACAACAAATATAAAAGAAGGCATAACAGCAGTGAAATTTCAGAAATTTATTTAAGCACCACCTTTTCTGCTAGAGCCCCAAGGAGACGGATGTCGATAGGAAGAGGTTTCTCATCATGTTCCATGAACTCTGCCTGCATAGATAAGTTAATGAAAACATGAATATTGAATGCATATATATAAATAGAGAATTAGAGACGCCCATAAAAAACACATAATTGCTCCAGAGTAAAACACACAACCAAATTGACTTTTTATTAAATGACTGAAATAAATATATATATATATATGTATACAATACTAAGGTCGCATTGCAATAATTCAAACTTTTCTACACTAAATTTCCAATCAAACACTTGGGAACTGTATGTCTAAGTAATAATTATTTCGCATAGTTTAACTTCACCATCTTACATCTACAACAAGAAAAATAAGCACATGCACAACAAGCATACCAAGTTAAGAAGTGTAGCCAGAATTTCAGGAGGTATATTTGGAGAGGAAAAAGCCATCTCTAAACTCCGAACTAGCTGTTTTTGACTGGTCTCATGCAGTTGTGACCAACAGCTAACAAAACCAGCAGCAAACAACTCCCGACCAACAAAAGGCTGTGAAACCTGAGAATCAGAAATATGAAGCCAAAGCAAGATAAACACAAATAAAAGTAGTAACCATACCTGTAACTGTGCAAGCCTTGCACAGGTTCGTAATGCAGGAGAAGGAGACTCCTTCAATAGTTCAATGCTGAAATGCCTCATCCATTCTGCCCAATCTTCCTTGGTACTCCGTTGAGAAGCCTCTCCAGCCGTGCGTAAACGACCATCATTAACCTACAAGGAATTTATTTATTAAGTCAAAAAAATCTTAAATTCCCACAAAACAGCTAAACATGGCTATTCAAGCCAGTTTGATAAAGAATTGAGCAACGCGTGACAAAGATGAGTGACAAAGATGTGTGGGAATTTATATGCATATATAACATGGGACCAGGAGAAGAATAACATTTACATAGAAAAAGAAAGTAGAGATCATGTATTAACACCATTGTTCCGTACTACTCTACATACAAACATGCACGCACGCATGCATGTATATACATACATATATATATACACACACACACACATTCCTTCACAAGTGTAGCATCTCTTATATAAGATGTCTCTTGTTCACTCATGTAAAGGTCTTGATGGGCCTTGATCATGTCATAAAACTGTCAAGACTCTAATATGGACAATCAAGAAAAGTCTAGATTGCCAATGTAAAGGTCTTGACGAGCCTTGATCATGTCATAAAACTTATCAAGACTAACATGGAGAATACTATATAAGATAATGTGTAGGAAATCTTGATCGTCCACTCACTCACTCACTCATTCACTTACTTACTCACTTACTTACTTACTTACTTACTTACTTACGCACGCATAACAAGCCCTTGGAATCAAGCTTATAATTTGTGTACAGGAGGAAGAATACACATTCACAATAAGGCCCAAAGAACTTAATCACAAAAGGAGCATCAAAACATCTGTCAAACCTCCTTTTTACATTAAAAATCTTCATAATGAATAGGGTTGACACAACCAGGCCACATGCATAAACATAACATCTTAACAACTCTTAAGTATGAAACTCACATCTTCCCAATAATAAATTATCTATAACAACAATGTTACAATGGAAGCGATAAAAATATAAAAAAGCAATGCAAGAGAAGTAATAAAATAAAAATAAAATAGAATCTTAATTTGGGTACAATATAAAATCCGTCAAATTAGTCCTTAATAACAACAGTTTATAGCTTCCAAAAAAAAAAAAAAAAAAAAAAAAAACAGTTTATACTAGTTCACTAGAATTTTAACCTCTCAAACTGGTAAATTGTCCTTTCACACTAGATCCCCATAAAAAGACAGTTATGCACCACCCTTAGCCACAAATCTAAACCTTCAAGTCTTCAACAACTCCTCTTACAAGCTACCAGCATATCAAGCACTGTTCTAGATTTGAACTGACAAGCCCCGATAAAAGAGCATAATAGACCAAAACGCCCCAAATACTTCTCAAAAAGAAAATTAAACTTCAATGCACCCTTAAAGCTTATTATTTAGCTTCTCTATTGTCATTTACCACTAAAGAATTCAAAGCAATTCTCTATTTTTTCATTATGCTAGATTGGAAGGTTGTTGTTAATTGATTGATTTTCTTGTATCTTGATTTTTGTTAGTTTCTTGTTTTGGTGGACTACTATTTCACTTTTGTACTTATTTTCTTCATCTTTGATTAAATGTTTTGGATTCCACAAAAAATAAAATAAAATAAAATAAAAAATCAACATTTATATTTGAACTCGACATTCTGGTCCCTGCAAATTTTCTACCTACCTTGGCTACACATTCTAACCAGTTCTGATGCCCTTCTAAAGATTTATCCCACCCGAATCCTCAGAAGTCCAATATGATATTATCATCTCCTCAACAATGCAATCCCTTTAAATGAACTGGGGACACACAGTTCAGACTGATTTAAGGCTTAATGAAGATTTAATATTTGAAGTGTTGTGCACATAGAGATGATAATTGATTATGCACCAAGGTTTTCTGCATTTACATAAAAGCCTTAGCTGGCACCCAAAAAGGGCTTGCCTATGTTTCTAAAATAAGATGTAGAGACATCAGCAATATATTTACTAGGCACACAATTGTAAAAGAAGGCTACCTGATGGCCTCTAAGCTGTCTCTGCACATCAGTCACATCTTCGTAAGGGTCACTCTCCACATCCTTCAATGGATCACTGATAACCTCCACTGGAAGACGCCGACTTAATCTTTGCGCAGCTGTACTCCCCAAAATTAGTGGCTCACGTCTCCTCAAGCGTCCTTCAATTTCCTCAAATTCTTTATGCTGCAATAGGAGTTGCTTCCATGGTCAATCTCAAAGGTAAGAGAAGTTCCACAGATAAGAATATAAAAATAGCAACAATCCGATGAGATATGGACCCGCAACCGATGTTTTAGAAGAAGTTTGTGTATTGACGGAATGAAGATAGTAAAGTCCTCCCCAAGAGCATGAGCAAGGCAACAAAGTGCATCAACAGCATCTTTTCGCAGCTCATCATTCTTCCTGTAAATTAGAAATCCACACAGTTGAAGCTAGAGGTGTAACAAAATGCAAGAGGTTGATATAAGATAAATACAGAATTATAAAAAATAAAAAAAATGCCATATCAATCACAAGCACAAGCAGCACTTCAAGAAGGATTTTCAGGCACTAAGTCAAAAAATTAGGACCATAAGAATTTTAACGTTGGACACCCAAATTTTTTTTTTAAAGAAAAAAAGTAGTCTGACAGAGACTAATAGATGTGAAGTATTGCCAATTTATGTTTTCACAGGAACAAAATAGTGTAGCAAGAAGTTAAACAATGTTGGAAACAACCAGAAACTTTCCATCACAAGGTCACTATCGGGGAGAATAATTAGTATTAACTACAATTTGAATTGTAGAACTATTGCAATTTGTTCATGGTCGTTTTAGTCTCACATATATACTATACCACTAAAGTTGTTTCACTAAGTCAAACTAGGTTTCAAGCATAACAATCTTCTTTCTTTAGGGTGGCTAAATAACTCATGCAGAAAATTGTTGATGGCTAAGTTCGAGCATCGTTAAAATATTAATGTCCATCAACTCAAAAAGGTGAATCCAAGAAAAATGTTATAACCAAAATGTAAACTAAATGCTCCAATATAATAAAAGCAAGTCCAGAAACTTCTTTGCAAAATGTATATATATATGTGTGTGTGTGTGCCCAAGAGTGTATCACTTTTCCAAAAAAAACAAGTCCCATGAATATGCGCTGTGGCAGGAGGGGGAGAAACTCGAAACTCAAACATTGAACCTATTCTTCTTGTTGATATCCACAGATCCAATTGAAGAATGCAACAGACTACAAATAAAAAATGCAAGCAGCAATATCTATGCCTGGTAATGGAAAAGTGAACTATGTACCGTTCTCCTACAAATTAATGGTTGTCATGTAAAAGTACTTCAGTTGAAATTATTTGAATTTTCTGCTTGGTGTCAGGTGATGGGGACATCTCGGAAGCCATCAACAGTAAACCTTGGCAGGTTTACCGTAGAAGGGCCAAGGGTCGTAAAGCCCAAATAGTTGAATCCCTTTGGCTGAATTAGGGGCCCGCTGAATAAAGAGCAGCAATTGGTTTTCCTATTTAGTTCAGTTTTCCTAGTTGCTATTTAGATTAGTCTTCCTAGTTGGTTTAGGAGTCCTATTTTGGTAGGAGTTTTCTTTGTTGGTTTAGGAGTCCTATTTTGGCAGGAGTTTTCTTTTTGTTTTCCTAGTTAGTTTTTGCTTTCCTAGTTAGTTTCCCTCTCCTACTTAATAGGATTGAGTTCATATAAATAGATGGTTTTCTTTGTTTTTTTGGGGAGTGCATTATTAATAAAGAAAAGTTTTCAGAAATCCTGTGAGAGGAAATCAAGCTTGGTGAGAGGCCAAGAAAGCTGATTGGTTTGGAGTGAGTCCAACCAACCAGCTCTGTTGCGAATTTACTGTTTATTTGAGCCAACTTATATTTTGTTTTGCAGTTTTCTTTTTTATCAGTTCTGAATTTAGTTCCTAGTAAAATCCTAGCAAACGTTTTACATCAGATTGGTATCAGAGCAAGGTTTGGGACGTTATCTTCTTTTCAGTTCAACCAAAATTCAGAACAATGGAAGGCGAAAAAGAGCGAACTTTGACTGTCGAAGAACTGTCCAAGCAATTTTCAGCCATGCAGATGGACTTCACAACTTTCCAACACACTGTGCAGGCATTCATGGCAGAAAATAGAATTGCTCAGCAAAATCTACAGGAATCCATGGAGGCTATAGTTCGACCTCGTCCTTTGAGAGTAAATCTGCCCCGTAGGGCAACAGGGAATGAAACACCCACTGGGGTATATGATGGGACAGCTAGGCTGGAAGCCGGCAGCGACTATGACGGGGAGCGGCCCCTGATTCCGAGAGTGCGGGTCGGTGACAATGACAGATGTAGGGGACCCCCGCAGTATGAGTATGATGCAGATGAAAAGGTAATGCGTTCAATCAAGATTGATGCTCCCACATTCGACGGCGAGATGAATCCAAAGGCTTACTTAGACTGGGAAGCTACTATGGACAAGTTCTTTGCTTGGCATAATATGTCCGAAGAACGAAAGGTGCGGTTTGCTAAGATTAAGCTAATCGGCCAAGCTAACATGTTTTGGGATAATTTAGAACAAGAATTGGAAGACACCTGGAGGGCACCGATTATACACTGGGTGGAGATGAAAGCCAGTTTAAAACAGAAGTATGTCCCATTTAGCTATCATCAGCGACAGTTAGATGAATGGCACCAATTAAGGCAAGCTAATATGACTGTGAATGAGTACATAGCAAAGTTCGAAGGCTATCTACAACGCTGCAATGCTAAAGAAGATAGAATCGTGACACTTTCACGTTTTCGTTCTGGACTTCGAGCAGAAATACGAAGGGAATTGCTGCCACACAATATTGGATCCTTGGGAAGAGCTTATCAGTTAGCCCAGGAAATGGAGTACTACCTGAAATCCACACCCCCTAAGCGGCTGGATGTTCGCCAACCTACCGAGATTGCAGAATGGCGCCAGAATACCAATAACAACCGTGTGGGGCAGCCACCACGCCGATCACTCACTGAGATCCCTCGAGCGGAAGATAAAGGTAAAGGTATATTGGAAGAATTGCGTGGTAGTGGAGGAATTAAATGTTACAAGTGTAAAGGGATGGGTCACTTTGTAGCTCAATGCCCCACTAAGGAACCTATTAGAACATTAATAGTTGACCCTGAAAATCCCATAGTTGAGGGCACAACAGAGTTTGGGGAAGACATATATGATCCGGATTTCGTTATTGATCCAGAAGACTATGAGGGCAGTATGGGTATCAACAATGGAACTCGCCTAACAGTAGTAAGGTGCCAACTAGCTCAACCGAGGACCAGTAAAGATTGGAGACGGTCATCAACTTTTCATACATTTACCAAATGCGGGAATGCAATTTGTAAGGTTTTGGTGGACAGTGGAAGTTGTATTAATGTAGTTTCGACACAGACAGTTAACAAATTGGGACTCAAGCCGGTTAATCATCCTGAGCCCTACCGTGTATCTTGGATTGACACGTCTTCCATACCAGTTACCCAACAGTGCCAGGTACCTATACAATTCTCTTCATATCAAGAGAATGTGTGGTGTGATGTAGTCCCAATGAACGCAGGGCACATACTACTAGGACGGCCTTGGTTGTATGATCACGACGTAACCACTAAGGGACGAGAGAACATCTGCATTTTTGAACACCTAGGGAGGCAGATTACCCTCAAACCGCAACCTCCGTTAGTAAAGGCTGAGGTTAGATCCCCAGCAGACACCTCCTCACTGCAGAGAATGGAAAAGGAACTTCATATTGTGGGATTTCAGAAATTCGAAAAAAATTTAAAGTAAAGAGACAAACTGTATATTCTAGCAGTACGAGAAAAAGGTAGAGAGGATGCAGCAAATCTCGATACATTTCCCCGGGCTGTTCGGCCACTAATAGCCGAGTATAGTGATGTGTTTCCAGCTGACCTTCCAAAAGAACTACCACCACTCCGTTACATTCAGCATGCCATAGATTTTGTACCTGGAGCAACCTTACCTAACCTGCCGCATTACCGAACAAATCCTACTGAACATGCGGAGCTTCAAAAGCAGGTTAATGAATTATTAGATAAGGGATTCATTCGAGAAAGTCTAAGTCCCTATGCTGTACCGGCTCTATTAACTCCAAAGAAAGATGGGTCCTAGAGGATGTGCGTGGATAGTCGAGCTATCAATAAAATAACTATAAAGTATCGGTTTCCAATACCAAGGTTGGATGATATGCTGGATTTGATGAATAGGGCTACAGTTTTTTCCAAGATTGATCTCAAGAGTGGGTACCACCAGATCCGAATAAGGCAAGGGGACGAATGGAAAATGGCATTCAAAACGAAGGATGGATTATATGAGTGGCTGGTAATGCCCTTCGGCTTATCAAATGCCCCCAGTACATTCATGAGAGTCATGACTGAGACACTACGACCATTCATGGGTAAATTCTTAGTGGTTTATTTTGACGACATTCTCATTTACAGCCAGTCCATTAAGCAACACTTTGGGGCATTTACAGCAAGTTTGTGAAACACTAAGGCGGGAGAAACTGTTTGCTAACTTCAAAAAGTGTCTTCTTGACCGATCAGGTGATTTTTTTTGGCTTTGTAGTCTCAGCGGAAGGGGTAAAAGCTGACCCGGAAAAGATCAGGGCGATTGTTGACTGGCACGAACCCTGTAACATACATGAAGCTCGAAGTTTCCATGGGTTGGCCACATTCTACCGCCGATTCATTAAAGGGTTTAGTACAGTAATGGCTCCAATCACGGATTGTATCAGAAAAGGGGAATTTCAATGGACCCCAGCGGCAACCAAAGCCTTTAACCGGATCAAGACTTGCATGACAGAGGCCCCAATAATGCGACTTCCAAATTTTCAAAAACCTTTTGAGGTCGCATGTGATGCATCTGGAATAGGGATAGGAGGAGTTTTAAGTCAAGAAGGGCACCCAGTAGCATATTTTAGTGAGAAATTGAATGAAGCCAAGCAAAGGTACTCGACTTATGACAAGGAATTTTATGCCGTAATCCAAGCATTGCGGTATTGGCGACATTATCTCCTCCATCAAGAGTTTGTGTTGTTTTCCGATCATGAGGCTCTCAAATATGTGAACACTCAAAAAAAACTCAACGCTCGGCATGCCAAGTGGGCTGAGTTTCTTCAAGAATATTCTTTCGTGTTAAAACATAGAGCCGGGGTTGAAAACAAGCCAGCCGACGCCCTTAGTCGGCAAGTGAATTTATTGGCAGCTATGAAGATAGAAGTTAAGGGGTTTGAGAAGCTAAAGGAAGACTATGAAGGCTGCCCAGATTTTGGACAGATTTATGATGAGTTGAAGGCCGAAGTGGACCATCCCATGACTGCCAAGATAGCTGCTAGTAGCAGCCCTGATTTCCGGCTGCGAGAAGGGTTCCTATTCCGCGGCAGCCAGCTGTGTATTCCATGGACCTCAGTCCGTGAGTTCCTTATCTTAGAGCTCCACGCAGGTGGCATTGCAGGGCACTTTGGCCGAAATAAAACAATCGAATTGGTTGAGAACCGTTTCTACTGGCCAAGCCTTAAGAGGGATGTAATTCGTGTAACTGAAAGGTGTCACACTTGTCAACTAGCCAAGCATCGAAAGCAAAATACGGGACTTTATACACCATTACCTGTACCACATGCCCCATGGCAAGATGTTAGCATGGATTTTGTTCTCGGATTACCAACCACCGCAAGTAAAAGCGACTCAATTTTTGTGGTAGTGGACAGGTTTTCAAAAATGGCACACTTCATCCCTTGTTCAAAGACATACGATGCCCCTAGAGTAGCTAAACTATTTATGGAAGAGGTGGTACGATTGCATGGGTTACCACAATCTATTGTTTCTGACAGGGATGTTCGATTCATGAGTTACTTCTGGAAAACGCTTTGGAAGATCATGGGCACTAAATTAAAGTTTTCTTCGGCCTACCATCCTCAGTCAGATGGTCAGACCGAGGTAGTCAATCGAAGTCTTGGAAGTCTATTACGTTGCCTAGTAGGAGAACGGGTTAAATCGTGGGATTCAGTTTTATCAATTGCCGAGTTTGCATATAACAATTCAGTGAACAGGACCACAGGGAAAAGCCCATTCGAAATTGTATATGGGCGCCATCCTAGAGCCCCGGTGGATTTGATTCCTATTATGAATTACGATATGTATTCAGATGCTGCTAAAAATTTTGCAGAGCACATTGCAGAGTTACATGCTTCTGTCTTTTCCAGGATAAATAACAGCAATGAAAGGTACAAAGCTGATGCAGACAGCCGTAGGAAACTAGTTGAGTTTAATAAAGGGGATCTAGTAATGGCTCGAGTTCGACCCGAAAGATTTCACGGGGAATCTTCTAAAAAGCTACAAGCGAGAAGCATGGGACCTTTTCAGATTCCGCATGAAAATTGGGCCAAATGCTTATGTATTAGACCTTCCGCCAAATTTAAAGATCAGTGCCACTTTCAATGTGGAAGATTTACAGCTTTACAAGGGCTCGGAGTCATCCTCTCCACTCAACCAGGAGGGTATCCAATTCTTACCTGACATCCCACAAGTGGGGACCCAAGAGGAGATTGAAGAAATCCTAGATGAACAACTAGTTTCTACTCGTAATGGTGGTTATCAAAAATTCTTGGTAAAATGGAAGAACCGTCCAGATTCGGACAATACATGGATTACTAAGGAAGACATGCAAAGAATTGACCCGGATCTACTTGAGAGGTATTACAGCTTTGTTTCGACGGAGTCGAACCCTTTTCAGACGGAGAGAGTTGATGGGGACATCTCGGAAGCCATCAACAGTAAACCTTGGCAGGTTTACCGTAGAAGGGCCAAGGGTCGTAAAGCCCAAATAGTTGAATCCCTTTGGCTGAATTAGGGGCCCGCTGAATAAAGAGCAGCAATTGGTTTTCCTATTTAGTTCAGTTTTCCTAGTTGCTATTTAGATTAGTCTTCCTAGTTGGTTTAGGAGTCCTATTTTGGTAGGAGTTTTCTTTGTTGGTTTAGGAGTCCTATTTTGGCAGGAGTTTTCTTTTTGTTTTCCTAGTTAGTTTTTGCTTTCCTAGTTAGTTTCCCTCTCCTACTTAATAGGATTGAGTTCATATAAATAGATGGTTTTCTTTGTTTTTTTGGGGAGTGCATTATTAATAAAGAAAAGTTTTCAGAAATCCTGTGAGAGGAAATCAAGCTTGGTGAGAGGCCAAGAAAGCTGATTGGTTTGGAGTGAGTCCAACCAACCAGCTCTGTTGCGAATTTACTGTTTATTTGAGCCAACTTATATTTTGTTTTGCAGTTTTCTTTTTTTCAGTTCTGAATTTAGTTCCTAGTAAAATCCTAGCAAACGTTTTACATCATCAGGTCTCAAGATCAATCTAGCCAAGAGTGTATTGGCTGGTATTAATTGTGATGAAGAAAAGTTGATTTATTTGTCAAATTCTATTGGGTGTGATGTTGGTATGGGATAAAGCTTATTATTTAGCTTCTCTATTGGCAACAATATCCGAAGAATTTAGAGAGAATTCTCTATTTTTCATTATATTAGATTGGAAGGCTGTTATTTATTTTAATTTTTTTTTTTTTTTTATATAGTTATGTAATCCCATATTGCATTGTTGACATCTAAAGCAATCTTTAATTTTAGCCAATTGGAGCATTATATTTACACTATGTACTCCGACTACCGGTTCACTTATGTACTTTGTTCATTTTTGAATAAAGTTTTTGTTTCCTACATAAAAAAAAAGCTATATATGTATCCCTTCAATTATATTGTCCTTATTATTCCATAACCAACTCTTCCACACTTTGATGTCAAATACCATTGTCAGGCAACGTCTAGCTAATTAATAATTTAAATAAACAACTATGTGAGGGAACACCAAGAGAAAAAGAAAAACAGTTATTGAAACTGCAAGATACAGTTATAATTGCATCCAAAAAATATTTGGCAATGTTTAAATATAAGAGTAAATACTACACAACTCAAAATTCATCCCAAATGATGTGGCAACTGAGTTGTTATTACCATACAAATCATGGAATGATGTGGTAAATGACATAAGAATGACAACTCACCTGCCACATCATTTATGTTGATTTTTGGGCTAATTTTTTGAGTTGTCTAGCATTAGTGTAAATATAATACTCCAATCGGCTAAAATTAAAGATTGCTTTAGATATCAACAATGCAATATGGGATTTAATTAAACAAACCAACCCTATTCATTACTCCCATCTCCGGTGAAGCCATTACATGCTTAACATGGACACACACAATACAGACATATATATATATATATAAACAACATTTCACATTTTCACCAAATAATTTGAAATCGAAGGAAGCAGAGACTAACCCATCCAGGACCAGCTTTAAGTGATGCACAAGAGACGAGATGTGGCCCGTAACCTGACAACAAAAGGAAAAGAAAAAAGAAGCATACCAACAAAATAAATCAGCAGAAAGAAATTTGAACAAAAGATAAGTAAGATTCAAAATCCACTAACAATTAGATTCTAGAAGCTTGTTTGGTGGAAAAATCTCAGCTACCAACCTGCACACGAGGGATCAATTCTGTCAAAGTTTTGATAGCAGCACGTCTTATATCCACTGAAGCATCAACTTTAAACAAACGAATAAGTGCGGGAAGAAGCAGATGCATATGTTCATCCAACGTCCCTATATTTTTGTCATAAAAAAATTACTAAAAATAAAAAGAGTACACAAAGAGATAAAGTGAACCAACAGTCCGCAAAGACTACGTCGACTCAAAAGAGAAAAAAAATTGAAACCAAACAGCAATATAATCAATGAACAAATCCTTTCGCCCACAAAGAAGCTAAAAAATGAGCCTTCTCCCACAAAAAACTGCAGTCCATTTTATAACATCTTCAAAAATTTAATATATTCTCTCCAACAATATCACCAAAAAAATAGCACCAACTCCACAAAACCATAAGCACCCCCCACCCCCCACCCCACACACCCCCCCCCCCCCCCCCCCACTACAAAAATATCCGCCAAAAGCACAAACATTATCTAAATGAATAGAAAAAAGCAAGATTCCGGAACAACCCAACTTAACCCAACGAGCTTAAGCAATTTGTTCCAAAGGAAAGAAACGATCGAATAATAAAGGAAAAAAAACTAATATCTTCCAAACAATTCTTGCACATTACACACCAAGAGGAAGAAAAATAGGATTCTTTTTTGTATAAAAGATCCATGTAAGAGTATCTCAATATAAACAAGAAAGAATATTTTAAAAAATCTTCAAAATTGCCAAGCAAAAGAGGTCCTAGCCCTATAAAAGATATCAATGACGAAATGCCCTCAATTATAAAAACAAAAATCCTACCAAGTATAAGCTCGCAGCTTAAAGCAAGGTAATCCTGCCAGAAGCTAACAAACAATGTTGTTTCTTTTTCTTCAAAATAAATCACTACACGGAAATGTTGTAGTCAAACACACTAAAATAACCTTAATTAACTTTTATCTCATCCAGCAGTAGCCAGTTAGAAGAGTATAAACCCAATCTACTGAAAAACTTTCATGTATTCCTATTCCAACAGTCAGACACAAGTTTTTGCACTTCTTGGTGGTGTTATAACCAAGTTCAAATTCTGCATCTATCTTGCTAATCCTATATTATATACTAGTAAATCACAACTTCACCACAATCAAAATATTAAAAATCAGTTGACAAATTATTACCAATATGAAGAATACTAACCACCAAACACTTCAAGGGTGTGGAGAATGTCAAGAACATAGGTGTAGTCATTACACCTTTCTGCATCACTTAGAACTTGAATGCAACATGGAAGAATAACTGGAAGATGTGCTCTGAATTCATCATTGAGAGCCAAGCAAAGCTGCTCCACAAGATGCAGAACCTGAGCAAAACAGGAAGAAAACACCGAGCAATAGTTGAGAGTTGAGACAGAAATTACAAGGTACAATCAAACAAAGTGCTAAAGAAAAAAGACATAAATACAATATACATACCGGAAGCCCGCGAGAAGTTCGGTTAGTAGCAGAACTGAAGGATGACCATAATTCAGAAATTAGAGAGAACAATTCTTGCAAATATTTACGAATATGCTGCACAAGAACATTAAACTCCATATAGTATCTGATATCCAGAACCAGAAACTCACAAAAATAAATTGAAATGTTAAACAATCTGAGGAAACACACATATATATATATATACCTGACGCACGATAGACACTAGAGTTCCAAGCTTCCATGTTATATAATCCTTCAAATAATCATCACATGTACGAACAGTGTGAAACAGATCAGGCAGCACCTACAGAAAAACAGTCAAGGAGAAGCCACAGTTCATGATAATCCTATTAACATAGCAGTAGTAACAAAGATTTCTGTACAAGAAGATTGAACATTCAAGAATCATGCAAGAGGAAGTTCACCAAGACAAAGGTTGTGCCCAGATTTACAAATCTATTTGAAATACTCTTGAGTCTAGACTTCATATCAACAATAAGCATTCATAAGAAATGTATATATGCATGTGTGGACAAAATAATTATTCTAACATACATGATTTGCATACTTTAGATTTTAATCTTTTACATTTTTACAAGAATTTTGATTTTATAATTACATGAACTTTCCAAGAAAGTAAAGAATACATTTAATTGCTTCATATTGTGATTATAAGAAACCAAGAGAGAGAAACAGAGTTTTCAGATGATATAAAAACTATTGAAATTAAAAGTACAACCAAACTGTATGTAGGAAATATTTTACAAGAATAAGATAATTACAGCTGAAATGTTATTAGACAAACCTTCGGCAAGTAAGGAACACAGCCCAGACCCATCGACTAACCTCGCAAGAAAGTCAAATACGATAATCATATAAGATTATTTTTTTTTTAAAACAAAAGCCAAGAAACAAAATAACATTCCTCGTTTTAAAGATACCTTGAATATAAACATTAGAGATCCAACCACCTTTTGGTGGTAACTAGCAAGAGAAGGATCCCTAAGAATTCGCATGAGAGAATTGATAGCAACCTGAACTTGAGGGAACATAGAGGATTAACAATTAACATAAGCAAGAAAAATGATAAGCATATATGAGGTATAATTGCTACCGTGGAATAATAATCTTCAGATGTGGCAAATGACGGCCAAAGGTCCATTGGTAGTTCATCCATTGATGGAATGTGCTGGCCTGAATCACTGGCAGCACGGATAACTTCTCCATGTGACCCTGACAATAACTGATTTCGTTTATGCACATGGGGATCCAAAGCACCCATAATCCCAAGCACCTGGAAAAGCCAAAGATTAATTTTTAGCTTGAGAAACATTTAGAAGTTATACAACTAAGCATTCTGGTTCATGGTAGCTACCTTTAGCACTTCACGTCTGGTAGACCATACTAACTCACCATTCAATAGTTTCAAGAGCAACCCAAGTAACAGTGGATATTCATTATATGGAGTTATGACGTACCTGAAATGCAATAAAAATATAAAAAATACAAGTGTAAGATATTGCTGGCATCCAAACAGAAACTGTAATAACCGAAGCTATTTTCTTCAGCAGGAGTAGTTAAAATTTCACTAAGTCACTACATGGTTCTCAAGCATATGGATAATTTATTTCCATGCCAAAGCAATATTTCACAATAAATGGAACATTTAAATACATCATGTCACCCATACAATTGATTTAACACAAGTTATTTTTCATGGACATTTAAATGCCTCAATGTAAAGAGAAAAGAAGTATTGGTTGATGAAACAAAAAACTGAAGCGCATAATCTTCATCATTATCAGAAAGTGACTTAAAACTCTTTGTAAGCTGACTGCTGATCTTCGTTTCCTCTATAAATTTCTCTTAGTTTAATACAAGTTTCTGTTTTTTTTTACCGAGAAGGAAAAAAAAAAAGTGACTTGAAACAGTCTTAATAGTAAGTCATGGATAATAAGACAACAAAAAGAGTAAGTTACATACCCAGTGCTCTGTACAACTTGACCAAGAGTTGAAACAGCAACTTCACGTTTGGTAGCAGCCGCCCCATCCAATAGAGCATCAACAATTAAAGGCATCAGTTCGGATATATACTGTCTCATTCCAAAACCACCCTAAACAAAAGTAGCAGCACAAAACATAAATTAGAATTCATTATAAATTACATGGTAATTAGGCTATCATACATTATAAACATGTTTATTATTAATTATGACATTAAATGATATACAAAATTGCAACGACTTATAAATTCATATCAAACAACTTAGCAGTCATCGTTTAATAAGAGGGGCTGGGGGAGAGCAACAGCATCTGCACTAAAAAACATAACATGACAGTTTGACAAGAAGTAACAAGCAGAGACATCAGCATATTTCTAAATACAACAATCCAAACAGCAATGGATTACAAAGAACAAAAGAACACAAAAGGCTAGGAATTCAAGTTTGACAGAAGGGGAACCATTAGAAAGTATTTTTTTTTTTCACAAAAATCAATAAATAATCAAAGTTACTTTCTAGCAATCTATCTTAAATATAAAACTATACATACCACTCTAGCAAGATCCCCAACAGTTACAAGAACACCACTAATAATTCCATTATTAGCATTAACCCCAGCGCCCTCAATAAGTCTTGCCACAAGTGCCTGAAACATTAGATATTCACAACATGAGACAGGGAAAGGCAGAATGAAAAAAAAAATTGTTATCAGAATAGGCCAAATTAATAGAACTGGATAGATGTTACAGAAACACACAAGTAATCAAAACCTTGTGTATCGGAGCAATATATGGACGTATAAGTCTTTCACAGTTGCGTATTAAACAACCAAGTAACTTTGCACTTTCTTCTCTGCATTTGTTATCGGCACTGCTGACATTGAAACAGAAGTCAATATCTGGTACAGAAGTAGTTGATGTTCTTTCATCTAACTCAGATTACCACAATATAAATACAACTGAATTTTTTTAAATTAGTCATCAATAACTGTAATTCTATAACCAAAACATCACCTCTGCTCTAAATATGTTAATAACTGTATGAGATGACGGCGAAGTGCTGGAAGAACATATGCAGGATTTTTTTCTGACAATCTCCCAGCCAGCGAAATTGCATACTCTCGAACATCAAAATCCTATTACAATAAGAACATTCAGATATTCACAAAAGCACTAGATAGAAATTCCAAGGTTGTATAAAAGTACCTATCATATTAGCATGCTATACAACAGAGTGTTTCTCTCTTTTTCATCAGAAAACAAAAAGTGTATTCAGGGAAAAAGGGAAAACATAGAAATAGTGAAAAGCAGTCCACAAAAACAATTCTGACATAATTAGAAGCTAAAAGGGCAGTCTGCTTCAAAACACACAACTGCAGACCTTACACAAACAGTCCTCTAAAACTAACTTGGAACTATATAAATACTGAAAACCTCTAGAAACAGTTTACCCTCTAAAAGAACAAAAAGAAACAGCAACTATGAAAAGCTGACGTACACCAAATATAATTTTTTTTTTTTGTCCTTTTTTTTTCCTTTTCTGATATAGTGAGGATAAATTTCATCATAAATCAATAGAGAAAAAGTTATAAAGAAGGTGAACAAGAAGTACACCAAATCTCGAAAACAAACATATAAATAAGTTAAAAACAAATAATAAGCACAACAATCAGTTCATGAAGCCACTATGTTTTTGGCTCTTTTTAGAATGGAACTAAAGCCTACAAGAATTTATGTAACTAAAACAAAATAGTGATGCACACACAGTATCATGAAGCTAAAACAACTTTCAACATGGAAAGACATTCCTTAAAAAAAAGAAGTCAGATATATTATTGCAAACATCTCCAAGAATGTCATGTATCAAGACTGACCTCGTCATTTAAAGCAGCAAAAACTGCACTCAAACTATCAGCCTGTGCTAAGAAATCATCAAACCCTCTATTTCCATGTAGAGAGGAAAAGATAGAATGCCGAACAGTAACGTCAGCATCTGCAACAGCTGCAATGAGGAGCTTCTCCACAAGCTGCAGAAATCAATATATGAGAAACATATTTGACATATGAAAGCTACAACCAACATACAAAACATGCAGGATGCAGGTATAATAACATTAAAAATTAATCAAACAAAAAAAAAAGTGAGAACATGACCCAACCTCCTCAATAAGACGACGTCGCTTTCCTCCGGTTCGACTAGACCTACTAGAACTGAACTGTGTACCTGATATGCCAGAGAAAGAATTTGCAACTAATTTGCAACAACATAAGGCAGCATCTTTTCGAGTGGCTTTATCCTCATCATCCAAATATACAACAACTGAATCTCGTGCAAACTCAAGAAGATCATGACCCTATGCCATATTGATATAACAGCTTCAGAGTGAAATTAAGGTTAACTTTGAATTCATATTGAACAACATCAGTATACAAACCTTGAAATTAAAACGAGCAAGTGTCTGCAAAGCAAGTTGCACAAGGGCTGAACCATTAAGGTCAGAAACTTGCTGAGGGACGTTAATCGTATTTGCTCGAGCCAAGGCCACAGGTGGCCTCGTCTGAGAATAATGGGATTTCGAAAGAACTAGTGATATGCAATCAAGCAGCCGATCTTGAATAGTTGGTAGCAAAGATGGAATACTGAAACAGCAACAGTGGCATGGAAGGTCAAATTCTTAGTAAAATAATCACCAAGAAAAACTAAAAAATAAGTACAAGGATTCCCCAATGTACCTGATAGTAATTTGCTCAAGGGAATCTACAAGTGTAGTGGAAAGACCAGCAGAAAACATAATATCTAAAAGACCACGAACATGAGGTTCCATGACAGGACCCATGGCCTTTGCAATATTTCCAACGCAAGCCAGTGCCTCAAGTGAAGGTTTACCTTTGCGTGGAGCAATCTACATATAATAAGAACCACACTAAGAAATCTTATTGGCCATAAAATGTAAAGAGCATAAGTCAATAAATCATAACCACATAAAAGGGAAACAAAAAGAAAACAAAGATCAAGGCACAAGGCTTATGTCAGCAAACATCCTCTTACTGCTTCACGTAAGTGAGATGTAATTGTCGGCAAATAGTGTATGAGTTCCCCATCTAAAGCACCAGCCATCTCCCCAAGGGCAATGAAGCCACTGTCACGTTCAGCAGGTAAGCGTAGAACGGTAAGGATATGATTCATGCATATCTGGAGACATCACAATACATGCACAAGTTATTTGAATAAAAAATTGTCATGTACGTAAAGATGATTTCAACCAAAATGTTCTTCGTACCAGCTACAATTATATGAATAAAAAAAATAGAGCACAGTTCGCAAACCTTTAAATAGTTTGTAACAAATCTATCACGCAAGAAATGAGCAATGCGAGGTAGTAGCGAAGTTATGCTAAGGCGAACAAGCCGGTCCCGGTGCTCCAAGTATCTGAGAACAATATCGGCAACTTCTCTATACCTTGACATCATGAATTCACCTGTATTCCTGTCCAAATAAAATTTCAATTACATCCACATCAAACACTAAATCAGTAATATATATATATATCATAACGGCAGGTTCCAGCAGATGGTGATCTTAAATCAGAAAAAACACAAAGTATAAAGTTTTTATTGTCAAATTTCTGTTTTGGTGTTGACTTGACAATTTAATCTGTCTATAACAACTAGAGCCACTGTCAATCAGTTTCATAATATATGAATAGCAAACAACATAAATATCACCAAGTAGTCAAATAAAGTCTACATCACCTTATGCAAATGGAAAAAGTAAACAGTCTAGAAGCAATCAGCAATGCATATGATTTAGTACAAAATGAATAACGTCAATAGAATTAGCTAAAAAGGCAAAAAAGAAACTATAATTTAAAATACAAGCATGTGAACTATTCAAAATATAATCTAGTCAAATAATCAATTATTAGCATCAATAAATGCAAAAATCTACTTACCTCAAGAGCTCGCCAACAGCAAGTAAAGAACCGTGAATGCTGTGAACTGGAGCATTTCTACCCAACCCATCTTGTGTAGCCTCAAACATTCGATAATACCTGTTCCAACGACAAAATAAGCAAAGTCATTTTCCATGAATAATAATGAACTACAATATCAAGGCAAGGTAGATTCTCAATATGCTTAATAACATTAAGTTTGGAAGTCATGCACATAACCTCCATTTGCAACCAAAAAATTAAAATTTAAAAAGAAAAGAAAACAGAAAAGAAGAAAAAGTCATGCACAGTAAGCTACACCACCAAGGTAATGCTAATCAAGGAAGGCAACATTAGTTGATGTAAAATCACCACCATCAACACCATATCCCTCCCCTCTGAAGCACAGATAACAAAAAGAAGATGAAAGCAAAAAGATCAAAGCAAGGTGAGTTTGAATATGTTTAAAAACATTTAATTTTAGAAATCATGACAAAAAATTGCACCACCAAAGTCATTAACTTATTAAGGTAACATTTTACTTCGTCATGTTAGTAACTATCAGACCCAAAAGCTTAAGCTAAGAAATGACCCAACAATAGTATTTCACTCTAAGTCTCGGTACGCAAGAAAAAGTGTACAGTATGATACCAACCACTTTTTGGGAACAACTCTATGGTTTACTCTAACGTGAAAGTGGTTTCCAAATATTAAAGTTGTTCCCAAAATTAACTCAAAACAAACCTTGAGTTGTTCCCAAAAATCGTTGCCATCATACCCACGTGGGTATAAAAGCCAAGTCCCATATCGACGGGCTTGGCACGTGGACCAAGCCCAAAAACATATACAGATTGTAGAACAAATGCATGTGTGGGGACTTGAACCCAGGACTCCTAAGTTTAATAACTATCAGACCCAAAAGCTTAAGCTCTAATAGGAAAAGGTCCAACAATAGTATTTAAGCACTCTAACATGTCACGTCACCACCCTCAACACAAAACCGCCCCTCTCAGAACAGATAATGAAGCATCAAAGAAGCATTAAAAAAATAAAAATAAAAAAAATAAAAATAAAACACTTAATTGTAACTTAGACAAAAAGACAAAAGGCAAAAACCAAAATGAAATGGCACTGTCTCAAGTTGTTCTGCCTTGAGGCAGTCTCCTCATCACCCCAAGGCAGGGTCATTCAAAAAAAGCCTTGAGGCGCTAGCCTCAAGGCTGTGGAGGGCCGAGGCGGCATGAGGCGCAACTCAAGCAGCCGCCTCGGTCAATTTTTAAAACATTGGTGACACCATCACCTGTTCTCTAGTTTTCAACTATTTTTTTCATGTTTCTTTTGAACTAAGTCAATAGGATCTATGCAAATAAATAAATAAATAAATATTTATGCTACATTTCACTAAATTACAAATCTTTCACAAATTACAGACCCTAATCCTTATATTACCCAAGGTTTTCCCTTGATATTTTACTGCAAAGGGATAGATTTTGTAGGGTTGCTATACTACCAGTACAAATAATCTTGTAAAAGTTCTAGCACAAGGGTTATACACTAGCTTTATAGATTATACTCATTTTCTTAACTCTAGTTTCTCACTTTATTTCAGGTTTGGAGGCTTTGAGATATATCTGTCTCTTGATTTGCTGTTGCTCTCACTTCAAAATATTTCGCAAGTCCCATCAATTCAGGAAAAAACAAGTTGACTACTGCAGGTCTGCACCCAATCTCCTACCAGATGGACTTGACATAATTTGAAAGCACAACAACAAACTAAACACTACAGATTCAATCAATCTTGATTTTCCAAATATTGCGGTAAGCCGGAAAAAGGACCAAACAAAAGTTTTTCGTTTAACGAATCTACCAAAGCAAATGAAAGGAAATATAATAGACCATTTATGTATAAGAAAGATCAATGACCAGGCAAGAAAAACCTGGGGTTCCATTTCCTTTCTACTAGCAGTGAAGAAGAAATAGAAAAAAGAAAAAAAAAAAAAAAAAAAGAGGCTATTTTAAACAAATTTCAATGAACTAGAAGGAAAGATTATCTTGTCACGTTATTTTAATCTCAACTCTCATTAAAGTAACTTACTGATTTAAATGAAAATAAATAAGAATAACAAGTTTTAGTTTCCTATAAAATAAAAATAAAAAATAAAAAAATAAAAAAATAAAAAAATGAATACAAACAACTCTGAACAGCAACTGTCCGTACGCAGCAGACCCTCGCACCATATTCTCATTAACTGTCGTCCGTTGCAACTACTCAAGCAGCACATATAACAATATTATACTTCCTCAAGTAAGAAACTTCACCACAAAATTATCACAGATAAAGATGCCCACAAATACAAGAGCCTCTTCATGAGGGAGGCAGCTTTGCATAATCTTCAGAAAATTCTCAGCAGAATGCCGAATACCCAGCACACACTCAGCATAAAGATTTAAATAAAACAACATGAAAATCCTCACCTTCACATCTACCACCTTTAATCCCTCCAAAATTCTCCTTTACGAATCCCAGGTCCTTATTGAATCTATTTAAATTAACCCTTCCATTTTCGAAAATCATAAACTCAAGGAGCCTTTGAAATGATAATCGATTCAAATTAAGTATCGTCTAACCATAACTTTCCACCTTCAGGAAGCATTTGAAATGATAATTAAAAATTAAAGTACCATCTCAGATATTTCATATCCATAAAGTCATTCACACAACATAAACCAGGGTCTAAACCAACAGACAATGAATCGATCTCAAAACAGACTTTAAATTTATACCGCAAATGGAAACATTAACCCCCAAATGTGGGAAAATTTGGAAATCTACCAACTACTGCTTATGTGATAAATTGAGTCTCATAAAACTAATGACATCATATAAGGCTAAAGTTTGTATAGTCTTATTGTCATTAAGGAAAAAGGGCAACAGCATTAAACTATTTCATACTTATTTCATATTAATGGCAAAAATCAAAGCTCATCACACAAAAGTAAAAAGTGATGATAATTAAATTGAGCTAAGGAAGGCACAGTACACAACCAAACACTTTGAAAAGTTGAAAGCAAATATAGATTGTTAAAAGTTCTTGGTGATATGAATCAACTAATTGTTAAATTTAAAAAGCTAACCATTGAACACGCCATCGTGTCTCACGCTTTTCAATAACACGAAGGCAGGCACGCAAGGCCTCTACAGCACGCTCTCGAACAGCCAATGTCGGATCCCTTAGCGCAACCCAGATAGCATCAACAAACTCAGGTACATGGACATTGAACACAGTTGATGCATTTTCTGCCATTTCCTACAAGAATAACAATGTAAAAGTGTAAAACCCATATTCTCAGTAAGCAAGAAAGTTAAGATAAGCATGCAAGTACTTTTACTGAAAATTCAATTCAGATAAAAAGAGATGCACTTAAAAGCCTTTAACATGTCATTTATCCATTTATGAAAAGCCGTCAGCCAACTTTTAATATAAAACACATCAAATTTCAACAAAACAAACATTCACGAGCGAAGTTTCCATCCATTATTCTTGTATGCCCAGATAAAAAAAAATGAATACAACCTAATAGCTCAAAGCTAGATGACACCAAAATACCATTCTCAGACTTACTTTCAAGATTAAGACAGCAGCAAAACGGCGATACTCGACTCTATCCCCACGAAGCCAATCCAAGGCCATTTTCACCTGAAATTCCACTTCGTCTGCGGTCATTGCTCCACCGGCCCGGGCTAAATGTCCCAAGACTCTACTTGCAAGGACCAAAACGTCACGATCACGCTTGGCCTCAAACACAGTCCTTATATAATTAGAGAACTTAGAAACCTTGGATGCATTCTCACCAAGGGCGACATCTATCAACTGATCAATGGCTCTTAAAGCCCCCAAATTGTCAGCAACGTCATTGGTCTCTAATAGAGTGGAAATTCTAACGTATAATAGATCCATGAATCGCGAAAAAGCTTCTCCACTAAGGTCACGTGCTTCTTCTTCCAAGTGTTTCTTTAAAGCTAAAGAAGCACCCTCCTATAAATCATAAAATTAGGTATGTAAGAAGAAACAAAGATAAAAACTGAAAAAGGATCAACTGCTACTACCTCAACTAGCTAGCTTCGGTCATTAAATTGAAAAGGGATCAACTGCAGGAGAGTAAATGATTATACCTTGGGATTGGCGTGGGTGCAGAGGTCGCCGAGGATGCGGTTAAGAGCGTCGGAACTTCCGCCGGGAGCGGAAGATGCACCCAAACAACGGAGAGACTGAGACGTGGAGGCCATTGATTGGGTACCTCCTCAAACCCTAAACCCTAATCTGTAAATGGAATCAGATCCTTATTTAAGACATTGAGAATAAATACAAATCATTTCTGATACAATTTAGGAGAGAGAGAGAGAGACAAGTGTTATGCAAAATTTTCAGAGTAAAAAAAGCACAAACAAGGTGATGACTGATGAGTAGGCGTGTGTCTGTCTCTGGCAAAGTAATTTTACAAGGCTCTCACTGTGAAAAGGCGTGTGACTGGTAAATGTTTGTTCTCTCTTGATGGCCCATTGGACAGGACCCACTTCAAACAAATCAAGCAAGACCACAATTTGTAAGCTCAAAATGCAGTATTAGAATGCAACCAAATCACCAAATATATCAATCAAGCGCATTACCAGAAAAATCATAAGAAAGCAAAGTGGGCTTAAATGGGCTTTTTAATTAAATCCGAACCGCATCATGCAAGTAAGGGCCAGACCCTTCTGGACCCTATCCATTTTGCCATCCCTAAACAGTGTTGATGATTTTGAGTCGCTGACAAACCAGAGTAGAGTCGTATAGAGACTATGTTTGAGAGAGTTTTTATGACATGAGAGAGGCAAAGAGCGGCTGCTGAAAGAGAGAAAGAGAGAAAAAGATTAGAGCTTCTTTTTTATTTTTTTTAGTTATATAGTGCAGTTTAATCAGTTTAAACCGGTTTTAGATTTTTAAAACCGAACTACACTGAAAACAATTCGGTTTTCAAATAACAAAACCAGTTTGAATCGAAATGAATATATGAACCGAACCACACCCTTTTGTTGGTTTGGTTCGGTTTCGGATTTTGTGCCCACCCCTACCTAAGCATTACACTTTTCTACACATTTTACTTTTTCCATCTTTAATTTAGGATCCTCCGGATTCGGATCTGATCCCGGACTACCCCTTGACAAGTTAACTTACGGTTGACCACATTAGTCACCAACGGTCAATGGGGAATCAAACGGTAATTTGGTCTTTTATTAAGAATTATTAAATAAATAAGAGATCCTAGTTACGATTCTTTTTTTTTTCTTTTTTTACTTTTCTAAATGTAAAATTTCTAAATGCAATTCATTTTGTTCCAAAATAACTTTTTTATCTTTTCATTGTCCTTTTAAAAAAACATTTTATTTTAAAACTTTAATTGGCAAAAATACACTTCCTATCTGAAGATACTTTATTTATAAAAAATAAAAAATAAAAATCATTTTCTATATATTTTCTTCTTTCCTATAAAAATGAAAATTTAAAACTAATTAAAAAATTTCTTTTAGTTAATGTTTGTTTCCGGCTGTATAATAACTTTCATCACTCCATAATTAAATAAAACAAAATAAAATATATATTATTTTGCTAGAAATATATATAAAAAGAAGTATATGTGCTAAAAAGAATTAAGTAATGAAATTTATAGAGTTTTGGATTTATCAAGCATTTAAGGGAGAAAGATGAAGTAAGATAATGTAGTATCTCTACAACTTTTTATCTTGTTTAATAAATTTAATTATAAATAAAACTCTTAATTAAATATATTTTATAATTTTAATTATGAATAAAATTGTTATTTGAATAGAATTTTGTGGATTGCACGTAACATATTAGCTAGTAGTAAAAAAGAAAAGTTGTCCAGTTTGGCAACCAGTTCATCACAAAGCAAAGATGAATATAAAAAATTAAAAAATTAAAAAAATGAAAAAGGATTTTATTTTTTTGAAAAGGAAGGATATTTTTGTATTTAAAAAAAATATGAAATATAAACAAAATTGAGTTTATACCAAAAGGGGCACAAATTAATATTTGGTTCATAGAATAATTTGAAATTATTTTATGAACCTTATAATCAAACACCCGTCGACATAATTAAAATTAAAAAAAAAACAAAATATGTAAAATCAATTAAAATAATAATGAAAAAATAATAATTTCGTGACTCGTGGGTGTTGTTGGGTTTGAGTTTGGACATTGGTCGGGTACCCATGAAAATGTCCACCCATTTACAATGGCAACACAGTGGATATTGAACAACCAGTATAATAACTTGTGTTTTTAGGGCCTCTTGCCAATGTGGTTGGACCCTCCCTTGGAGGCCTCCACCACCACGATTCAACGTCTAATGTGTACATATGTACATGTGTATATATATATCATTTGTCCCCCTTGGGCATTAATCCCAAGTGTGGGTGTTGGTGTTGTCCCACCAATTGTGGGTGCTCTCTCCCCGTTTGTGGGAGCTGTAGTCCGAGCTGCACTAGTAGAGCCCAATTTCGCCAGGTCTTAACAGTTGTTGTATATTTAAAAAAAAAAAAAAAAAACTTGTGTTTTTAGTTGAATTAAAGCTCTTCTTGTAGGGATGGCTAATTAGGAAATGGGGATGGATATAGGTTCCCCCCACCCCCATCCCTATTTCCCTATATCAGTAAAAATTACATAATAAAAAAACACATAATCCATTAAATTCAAGTACAAAATAACATCTAATACAAAAATTACATAATAAAGATGTATATGTAGTATATATAGTTAGTAGGAATAAAAATATTGAAAAAACAAAAATAAAAATATATTAATATATTATATATAATATTTAGGGGAAATGAGAAAATGGAGATAGGGGCACCTACCCCCATCCCCATCCCCATCTCCATCCCCATTTCCATGAATTAATGGGGGAAATGGGGAAATAGGGATGGGGAGGGGTCCCCCCATACTCATCTTCATCCCTATCCCCATCCCCATTTTAATTTGGGGATGATTTTCATTCTCATCACTCTCTATTTTTCCATTTTTCCATTTTTCCTCCAAAAAATTTCCCTAAATAGGGATGGGGGAGCGGGGATTTAGGGCCCCTTGAGAAAATGGCCATCCCTATTCTGTTGTGATTGAAGTTAGATCCAAATTTTCGATGGTTTCAGTTAATTCAAGAAAGCAAAAAGTAAAGGCCTATGACATGACCAAACTTCAATTCATTTCCACATGCAAGCTGGATAAACTACCTTTTCACCAACTTTTCCACACCCAAAAAAAAAAAAGGAATAAAGGATAAACACTTCTATTCTATATATTTCAATATCCATGACATGATCAAACCACCATTAAATATTCCACCAAGTTCAACTGATCAAACCCAAATAATTACCGCTAACTAACTACTTATTAACATTACTACACCAACTGAGTAATTAAAAACAACTCCACCTCCGTCTGTCTACAGCATCACCGTTGATTTAATAAATATCAATGATCTTTTTTAATTTTTTTCTTTGAAGATAATATAGATTTCTTTCGAGGAATACATTTCCCTTTCACACCATCGTTTGATCTTCTCTCTTCCTCCACTTTTGTCTCCTCCATTCCAGCCTTGGAGCTCCTGACGAATCAAAATAATATTATATATTAATGGAAAACAGTTTCTATATATATTCTCTAAATTATTTAAGCACGTAACGTTAGTGGTTCGAATGTTTTAAGGAATCACGTACCTTTCTTCATTGTAAGAATTTGATTTCTTTAGAATCGGCTGAACCGACTCAACTCGATCCTTACTCATTGACTCAACAATACTCCCACTAAAGTACTCTTTCTCCTCCGACTGTAAATTGCCAAACCTCGGATTCTCAGACATGAACCTAATCTCCTCTTCTTCGGCAACCTTTGCCGCAGCACTCCTACAGACTACCCCTTTCCGCAAACCACCTCCTCCCGATTGCTTGAAACTACCCGGCACGGTTTTCACCTTCGAAACCGCCAGGCTCCCGCAGGAGATGAGTTGGAGAAGGACCGAGTTGCGACTCACCGAGTCAGGGTCACCGTCTTCGAACCGTCTGGACGTGTTATTGCTGCTGCTGGGGTTGTCGGGTTTTTCACGGGAGAGAATGGAAGATGTCGGAGGTGGTGAGTGATCGGTGGAGTTATCAGGGTGGTGGTGAGTCGCGGAAATTGACTCGATGGTTTTAGGGTTTTTGTGGGGTTTAGTAGTACTTAGTTGGTGATGAGTCTCTGGTTCTTGGTCGTCAAGTTCGTCCGTTGAGACGCCTCTAGAGCAGCGAGAGTGAGGTGTTGTGGAGCTTGTGTAGCATGTGCTTTTATGATCTTCATCTTCATATGATTCTTCTCCATCATCATCATCATCATCTTCTTCTTCTTCTTCACGTTCTTGGTATTCTTCTGGTGAATTATCTCTGTGTTGACTCGGATTCATTAATGGCTTTGACGATTTTGAATGGAGATTGTAATTTGGTTCTTGATGAATTAACTGTAATCTGTTACTGTTACTCACTTGAAGTTGCTGAAATTTTTCTGTCCAAACAAAAATTGATCATAACTCATAAGAAAGACTAATGCAGAATAATCAAGCGACTGTATCACTTGTCATTTTTAATCGTATATTAATTACGATTACGAATCATAAATATACTTACCAGAGCAACCTTGATCATGATCAAGTAGCAATTCAGAGCCTTTGAGAACATATTCACCTCCATTATCAGCTGGATGGATTATATCATTTTCTGCTAAGTCATTCCATACATAGCCATTCTTGTAGCTCCTAAAAAAAATTCAACACAGAAGAATAGTCAGCTTCAATATTTTGGGGACCAATTTGTAAAACTATTAAAATTTTATGTAAATAATAAAATATTAGAATAAAATTTTGCAAAAATTGTGGCTTCGCCACTTACTAGAGAAACTCAATTTGTAAAAAAGAATAGTTTGTAGCACAAGGGAAAAAAAAAATCAGAACCGATCTAAGTAGAAAAGGAGGGTATATACATTACCTTTTGCATGACCAAGAATAGAGTGAAGGCATGCCTTTGCCTCTAAGAACAGTTAACCGATCAATTACATCTGTCGATACACATGCAAGAAACAAATTTTATTATTCGTAATATATAAGAGAAAGATTGATCGAAGTGATTTTGATTATTACCTCTCAAACGAAGGGGATGATTGGAGAAATAAGTGACTTCCATGTAGTGGGGATGTTCAAGGTGGCCATTTCTGGTGAGATAGTAAACAACTTGGACTTTTTTGTTGATGATGATTGGTTTGACATTGTTTCTAGTAATTGGTTTATTATTTGGTTGCATGCTGTTGTTATAGACCACTTTGGCTCTGTCTGGGCTGCTCTCTCTTGCTGATCTTCTTCTACTTCCAAGTACCTCCATATATTTTGGTTTGTTGAGGGCTGATAATGGTGAAGAAGAGGAAGAAGAAGAAGAAGACAAAGGCATGTGAAAATGATAAAGGTGGCAAAGGGGGTTCGGTGATTTTATAGAGATGGTAAGACGGAGAAAGTGTTAATAATACTCTTTGGATTCTTTAGATGAATTTGTGGGTGGTGGTGGTGGAGTTGATAGGTCATCATAAATATTACTGTGTATGAATTTAATTTTGACTTTGGGATTAGAGAGGCAAAAAAGTGATCCCATGTCAAGTCTCCAAAAAAGTAAAGTTTTTGTAACCTATGTAGTTTTGTCAGCGATCGGCTCTACATTCTAGGATTTTTATGTATGATTTGAACCCACAAGAGGAAATATGTCTCTTTTTAAAAATAAAATAAAAATCTGACCCGCGACATTAAATAAACTCATTACAAATATTTGTAAAATATAAATATACTGCTAGTATATAATTAATTACCTAGCTAGAGAACTGTAGCACACAGTCACGTGATACTAAACTCTCTTTCTCTCTCTCTGTGTAAATATAGGCTTCCCAACAACCGGTGAAGAAAGGGAAACCCTAGAGTTGGCCTCTTAATTAGGACTAATTGCACAAACTTCCCCTAAGTTTAGGTATAATTACATATATATAAAGCTTTTACCCATAATTGTAAAAATATCCCCTACCGTTAGTTGACTTTCATTGGCCGTTGACCACAATTTTAATCCAAAATGACTAAAGTGCCCCTAGTTACCTATTTTATTATTTAAAAAATGAAACAAAAAAGATAAAGAAAACAAAAAAAAAAAAAACAAAATCAATAAAAAAAATTTCTCTTTCATTTTCTCAACCCCCAAACACAATCCAAAAATAAACTAATAAATAAAAACCAAAACTCAATCCCAAACAACAACAAAAAATCAAATCCACAAATAAAAACTTAAATCTATCAACTCCACAACCAGTTAACATCCATTTAAAAAAAAAATAGAACATCAACGATGAATTTTTAACTTTCTAGGTTGAAGTTCTAATTTTTTTAAATTTTTTTTTTTTTTCAAATGGATGTGGTTAACAGTTTGTTGAAATTCGTTTTTTAATTATTAATTTAAATGATAAGATAGGTAACTAGGGGCACTTTTGTCATTTAGATTAAAATTGTGGTCAATGATTAGAGTTAGCGGAAGTCAACTAACGATAGGGGATATTTGTTTAATTATGGTTAAAAGTTTCATATGTATGCAATTATGCCTAAAACTAGGGGACGTTTGTGCAATTAGTCCTCATAATTATGAACTAAATGGTAGTTTTTGTTTTCTTTGATACGTGACACAGATAGGATTTTATTGATAGAATTTTATCGGGATCTGTTTAGATCAAACATTATATTAGTGCACTGGATTTTAATTTAATTACATACTCGGTAGATTTCTACTCCTATATCATACTAGTAAATGTGCATGGCCGACTTGATATAATATTATTGTGACAAGCCACTATTTTTAATAGGAGTAATATTCTAAACAATTATAAAAAAAAAAATTAAAAAAATTAAGATACAACATAATTATTCAAGGAAAAAAAAAAGTGTTGAATTTCATCATATGAATAAAATTAATGATTATAATGTTACCTAACGATCGAAAAGAAAATCAAAGATTAATTAGATAGAGTGAATCAATAATTCAAATTTAAATAAATTAATGATCACCCACAATATTGCTGTTGTGGATGAAATAATTAGATTTTAGGACAAGTGGTCCATTAGTTGAATCATGAATTAATTATTCTGATTTTTAAACCTTTCTTAAAATTGTGAAATATTGGAAAATTGATTTTGGTACTGTATAATCTGTATGGCTACAGGTTAGTAATTGTGAGTGATTTATTAATTTCTTTTTAGTTTTTATTTATTTATTTTTTTCAAATTTTAATTGTGAGTGATTTAATAGTGTGGACTTTTAGAATAAAATCACTCCTTAATTATATAAAATCTGTGTTGTAGAATGACACATTGGAAATTATTTAATCTAATCACATTTTAGTATAAATCTTTAATATTATAAAAATAGTTAAATAATACAACCTTGCTGAATGTAGCTTGATAATAAAAAGTGCTTAATTAGTTTAATAATATCTTACGTTTGAGTCGCAGTACAACATGTTTACATATATAAGAAAATGCCAACGTTTTAAGATTATTTTTAAAAATGAACGATTCATAAATTTTAAAATGCAAAATAAACAACATCAATCAAATTCAACTAATAGAAGAACAATACCACCGTCCAGTACTCATTTAACTTGTTTATATTTTAAATTCAAAAAAAATAAATAAATAAATAAAATCGTAATAGAAGAAGAATTAAAGTAGTGTGTAAATGAAGACATGAAAACAGTGATCGATCGGGTGAGGAGGGTTAGTTGATGACAGACAAATAAACGTGTGTGTCTGTGAGAGACCTCGTATGTGGCGCTTGCTTGGAGTTTAGTGGTTGTCGTTACACCACCACTCTGCCCTCCCTTGCCGGAATATGTATTTATTTTTTCACTTGCTTCGTTATTTCTCCATCTGTCATTCAATCGTACCACATTATTTCCCTTGTCGTATTTATTCATTTAATGCATGTTAAGTACATATAATGTGGTATGTTTTGGTCAACAAGACGTAGCTCTGATAGTAAATAGACGACCTTAAAGTAGAGGTGACCCCGGTTCGGTTTGGTTTCGGTTTCGGTTCCAAACCGCCGGTTTCGGTTTTGAAGCCACTTAAAACTGAAACCGAAATCGGAAAAACCGGTTTGTTACCGGTTTCAAACCGTCGGTTTGGCTGTTCCGGTTTCGGTTCCAAAACCGGTGGTTTGGGCACGGTTTTGGGCGGTTTTTCAAAAAAAAAAAAAACAGTGCCACGTGGCAACTTTTGATTGGTTGAATTTTATTTATTTATTTATTTTTTTTATAAACCGGCGGTTTAAACCACCGGTTTCGGGCGGTTAAACCGCCGGTTTCGGACGGTTAAACCGTCGGTTTCAGACGGTTTGGAGGAATCCCAAACCGAAACCGGAACCACCGGTTTCCAAACAGGCGGTTTCGGTTCCGGTTTTCGGTTCCGGTTTGGCCATTCCGGTTCCGGTTAAACCGCGGACAAAACCGACGGTTTAACCGAACCGTGGTCACCTCTACCTTAAAGTTTAGGTAAATGATTTTTAGATCATTTACTCAAATCTTATCAATAGCGAAAACTTTTAAGGAAATACCTATTATCAGGTTAATAGATAAAAAATAAAAAAAAATGTGGTATGTTTTCATAGTCCAAACCTTTGATGCGATGATAAGATGAGTTTGGTCCATTGGTTTACCACTCACATCTACATTAATAGGTTGTGGGTTTGAATTTATATCTCTCTTAAATCTCGTTATATTTTTTTATTAAATAAAAAAAAACCTTGAATGAGACGATTTCATGCTGATCCAACTTGTACGTTATAATAGTACCACACCCAACTTTTTTTTAAAGCACTTTCCCACCGAACTTAATAAAATTTCTGTCAACATGTCCTGCTCAATGAAATTCAATGGTAATTATAAGCAATAAATCTTCTTACATTGCAGGGTTTGGAGCTCTGAAATTATGATAATTGTAAAGCTTGATAATGATCTTAATAACTAATTAGTTGATCTCAAGGGTTGTTTGATTACAATTCAAAATATATTTTTTAAAATAGTGAATTATACTTTTCGAGTTTAGTTAATATGTTGATATTGCAAGGAGAGCTTGTATTCATCGGATCATTCGAGAATTGAAAAAGTCTCCATTGATGCGGTCAGGGGCGTATCCATTATTTTTTGTTAGAGTAAGCTAAAACAAAACTATATTTTTTTTTATTTTTTTTTAAACAGACATGGACAATACTAGCAATAGGGAGGCGTTTAGAACTTCCCTTACTCAACTGAGACTTGAAATTAGATAAAGTCTTGAAAATTGGTTTCACTTTTCTATTCGATTTTGTCACCATGGGAATCCAATTATTGTCGGGATCAACTAGATCTCGAGCTTCTGCATACTTATCATCCTTCCCTAAGAAGTTGTTTAACGAGTTGGAGTTAGATGTTCCAACATGAACTGAAGTATTATCCTTAAACGAATGTCGGTCTTGCAAATCTAATTCCGTGGGGCCAATATTAGAGTTCAAAATAGGGGTGGAATTATAGAGAATAATAGGACCATTATGTTTTCTTGTAGAAGCATCATCATTCATATTAAAGGAAATCATATTAGAGGTCTTGGTAGCATCCATAGTTTTAACAAGATTAGAGTTAGAAGAACCAACCTCCACAACTTTGAGCTCGCTTGGGGAGAAAGCAACAATCTCAGGGGAAGAAAAAATATTAGAAGCTTTCAAACTAGTGTTTCATAACCACTAGAAACCTTCTTAATAGCCGAAGAATCAACTTAAACCTCCTCCACGGGTTTATCATCATTGCTAACCTCATGAGCATCCTTATGCAAAGTAGGCTTAGAGATGTTAATAAGAGTATCAAACACATTTTTAAGAGGGACTGCATAAGTGGTTTTAGAGTAGGATGATAGACTTGTAGAAACCCAGGGTTACAAATCGTGCAGCGGAAGAGTTTTAAATTTTTTTAATGCAATCGTAAACTAACCCATTTGTACAGTAATAATCAAATGCAATAAGAAGGAGATGAAACTAATTCATACCAATGTTTGTAAGCTCCTTCTTTCTTTTCTATCTATTTCCTGATTTGAACCACAAGATCTTCTTGTCTATCACTTGGGATTGGTAACGACGTGTGGGCGCATCATGGTACTCAGGAACTTGAATGAAGGTTTAAGAAGAACACACAAAAAACAACTCTTGTTTTTTGTATATGTTAGGTTCGGCCACCCAAGAAGAAAGCTTTTTTTCTTTTTGTTTCTCTTGAGTTGCTGCGCACCACTGTCTATTTTCTTCTTCTCACGTTTGCGTGAGTCTGTATTTTATTAAAAAAAAACATATATCACATATATATATATATATATTTTAAATAAACTAATCAATTAAATCATTTTAAGATATCTAATATCTTTAAAGATATTAATTAATTAATTTGATTTGATTTTGAATTCAAAACTCTTTTAAATTCAAATTTAAATATTTAATTTAATGAAAATAAAATAATCATATTATCTTATCTTCATTCAAAATTAAATATCAATCAACACCCTCCAGCTAATGATTAATTACACAATTAAATAATCTAATTATTTAATTAACATAATCATTAATATTCATTAATTAAATAATCTCATTATTCAGTTAATTCCCGTATAGACACGTGTCACTTTCGTAACACTATTAATTGGACAATCCAATTAATTAACCGTGACCCTTGTTACCTTTAATCAATCGGGCTAACAAGGGGACCTAATGGACCCACAGTATTTTGAGCTCCAATAATCCTTAGAAATAATTAATTAAACTCTTTAATTAATATTTCATGATTATTAACTTCGGTGTTATTCCACTAAAAACCCGAAGCTTCACTCTCTCAACTGTAGACGTTTTTACACAAACCAATAACTTTTGATGTCCAACGATAAAGCTATTACATATGGTATGATCCTCTATAAGTATTTCATAATTAGAGTTGGGTCATAATGTCCGTTATACCTCTTTAATTACATTTTTCCATTAAGTACCATCGATTCTCTAAAGAACAATAAATCCTACATTCCTCATTGAATTAAGAGAGTACTCATATTGTTCAAGCTCAGAATCAACCCTTAAGAGAACTGTTATCTACTTCTCGCAAGAAGGAGTGGATTCCAATATTATGTACAAACCTTCCCAGTCACAAGCTAAATCGCAATCCCAACATACGGAGCATATAGATTGGGAATGAAACTCCAAGCTCACCCATGGTACGTCAAAGACTATGACCTAACCTGAAGGAGTCAATAAGACACTTAGGATTAAGATCACCCATATATAGCCATCATTTGTTGATATAAATGAATCTTAGCGTAAACGGATCTAAGTGAGAAATTCATATAAATCGTGGCCCAGTCCTATATGATCACATCATACAAGGTGTCTTCATTCTCATATCACTATTTGAATGATCCAGGATAAGATCACTGTACATTATGGAATGGACCATAGCTGTAAATTAACCACAAATAAAGTACTCATCTTTATTTGCTATCTACGGACTCTTTAGATTGCTCGTTTCAAACTGAATCCATCTGTATATGACACTCATATACTCAGTTCGAAATTACATCCAACAATCTTGGATGTTAAGTGCACATGTTATGTATAAAGTATGACACAAAATGAATGAATATACTACTTCTTTTTATTTAAGTTCAAATCACATTTACAAATTACAAGTTTTAGGGCAAAAACCTCCAATAAGACTATCCTAGATTTGGATCTTCCACGCCTTTCGAAATTATTGTTTTCCTTCAAAACAATCTGCTCATTGTTTTCCTTCAAAACAACCTGCTTATTGGAAGCATCTTCAACTTTGTCGGATCGATTATCGCAAGGAGACTTGTTTTGATGTTTCCAGCAACAAACGGAAGGCAAGTGACCTATAGAGGAGCACATTGTACAGAAATAGGGAAGTTTTCATATTCAACCTGAATAAAGTAGCTTAGTCCCTCCCATTCAATCAAAAGAGAAGTATAGAGATGTTGGGGTTTTTGCCCTAAAGCTTGTAATTTGTAAATGTGAATTGAACGTAAATAAAAGAAATAGTTTATTTATTCAAATTGTATCATACATTTATTTATATCATGTGTACTTAACATCCATTATTGCCGGATATAATCTCTAACTAAGTATATGAGTGTCATATACAGAGGTATTCAGTTTGAGATGAGCAATCTAAAGAGTCCGTAGATAGCAAATAAAGTTAGGTACTTTATTTGTGGTTAATCTACCGTTGCGGTCCGTTCTGTAATGTACGATGGTCTTAACCTAGACTATTTATATGGTGATATGGGAATAGAGGCACCTTATATGATTTGATCATATAGGACTGGGCCATGATCTATATGAATCTCTCACAAAGATCCGTTAAAAGATGAGATTCATATATATCAACAAATGATAGCTATATAAGGTTGATCTTAATCCTGAGTGTCTTATCGACTCCTTCAGGTTAGATCATGGTTTTTGATATACCATAGGTGAGATCGGAGTTGCATTCCCGGTCAATAACTTCATATGTTGGAATCGCGGTTTGGCTTGTGGCTGGGAAAGTCTGCACACAATAGTGGAATCCACTCCTTCCTGTGAGAAGTAGATAGTAGTTCCCTTAAGGGTTGATTCAGGGCTTGAACAATATGAGCGCTCTCCTAATTCCGTAAGGAATGTAGGATTTATTGTTCATTAGAGAATCAATGGTACTTAATAAAAAGATATAATTAGAGGGGTATAACGAACATTATGACCCAGCTCTAATTATGAACTACTTGTGGAGGATTATACCATATGTAATAGCTATATCGATGGACACCAAGAGTTATTGGTTTGTGTAAAAATGTCTATAGTTGAGAGAGTGCAGCTTCGAATTTTTAGTGGAATAACACCGAAGTTAATAATCATGAAATATTAATTAAAGAGTTTAATTGATTATTTCTAAAGATGATTGGAGCTCAAAATACCGTGGGTCCATTAGGTACCCTTGCTAGCCCGATCGATTTAGGTAACAAGGGTCACAGTTAATTAATTGGATTGTCCAATTAATTGTGTTATGAAAGTGACACGTATCTATTCGAGAATTAATTGAATAATGAGATTATTTAATTAATGAATAAGGTGATTAAATAAATTAAATAATAAGATTATTTAATTATGTTGTTAATTACTAAATGGAGGGTGTTAGTTGATATTTGATTTTGAATAAAATAAGATAATATGATTATTTTATTTTATTAAATTAAATATTTGAAATTGAATTTAAAATGTTTAAATTCAAAAATAAATGTTTAATTATCTGTTAACCGCCAAAATTGGCGAGGGACCAAAGAAGAATTTTCCACCTCGACATAAGAAGGATATAGGAGTGCGAACACAATCCAGATACCTCGACAGAGTGGATCCCGATTGGCCCAAATATGTACCTCCTTTAGCGGGGTCCACCCCGCCAACATCTTAGCTCAACAAAGTGGCCGAAAGCCGAGATACTCGCCAAAACTCACAACGAGACCAAATCCGATCATGACTGGGCTTCCTAGGAACCCCGCGTCATCCCAACACTACTTCCTATGGACCCCGCAGCACCCGGACACAGAGGTCTGCTGATCATCCTGTAACAAAGTCAGCTATATATCCCCCTACTACCGCCAGAAGGACGCTTACTAGACAAAGACAGCCCGCTAAGTAAAAGCATGCTAGGAAGCAGGATTTTAACTCCAAATACTCAAAACTCCACAAAGATCCAGTAAAAACGTCGCTGTACAAAGGGGTTATACCCCCTCCCGCCAAAGGATCCTATTTTTGAACAGGTCAACACAATAAGAGTCCAATTAGGAAGGGAAGAGATTGATTCCTCCTAGAATGGAAAGACTGAATTCTGCACGTAAAAACTCCGAGATTACCTCCAAAAAAGAAGGATCCTGCAGCTGCCCAAACCCTAACCCAAGGTTGTAGGAGTGCATGGCAAGCAAGCATGACCTATATATACAACAGTTTATTCATCAAAAAGATGGAGGACCCGACACACTACTTATCGACAGGCACAGTTCCTTCACCATCACCATCTACCATCTTCGTGGTTACGATCCATATACCATTGTAATCTAAATCAGAAATAGTTCATGTATTGCAATGAAAAGAGACAATCAAATAAAACCTATTATTGCTTAGTTTCATATACATTATATAACTCTTGCGTTGGTAGGGATTTAGTCGGTATCGAACTACGTGATACCCCTCCGACCAGGGCAATCTTGATCTTGGTCCCCTTTAAAGTTGTTATTTGGAATTCAACCCCAATAACGATTTTCAGGTAACATTATCTTTTAAAAGATATGAGATATCCTTATAAAGTTTTTCTTTTTAAATCAAATAGATTCGGTTAGTTTTTAAAAGATATATGAGATATATATTTATTTTAAAATAACAACCGAATGAAGATGATCAACTTACACAAAAATTGAAAAAAACACCAGGTCTTTTTGTCTTTGAGGTTGATTTTTGCAAGTGGGTTGCGTGGAACAAACAAGAAGAAAAGAGAAATAGGGTGCGGCCATCTATAGTCAAAAAGAAAAAAAATATATTGATTTATAAAAACTTTCTTTTTGGGTGGCCGAACCTGAAATATACAAACAACAAGAGTTGTTTTTTGGTGTGTTTTTCCTTCTACCTCCATATAGCTAGGTTCCTAAATATTGTGACGTGCCCACACGCCGTTACCAGTTCCGGGAGATAGCGAGGAAGATCAAGTGGTTCAAATCAGGAGCAGATCGTATTAAAGTGAATGAGCCTCCTACGCTAGTATGAAATTGTTTTCATCTCCTTTTTATTGTTTTCGATTATTACTATACAAATGAGTTTATTTGATGATTGCTTTTAAAAATTTTAAAACCTTTCCGTTGCGCAATCTGTAACCCTAGGTTCCTACAAGAGATCACTAGAGAGATCTACATCAATCAACACCCTTGCAAAGTGGCCAAGCTCACCCTCCATTGTGGTCCTATCAAATTTCAATGGAATGCCAATTGAACGAGCCAAATCCGAGAGCATCTTAGGATGCCAATACTCATAGGACAAATCATGAAAGTGGATCTAAATTTGAGAATTGGTAGTTTTTTGTAGTTTCGGGTTAAAGTCTTGAACCCAGGGCTGGAGACGAAGAATACCCGATTTTAAGATCACTGGTCTCATGGCCCAAATCTTTGATTTATCTTCAACAGAGTTGAGGAGAATTTGATAGTATCCCCAACCTAAGGAGATGAGTTTCCAACTAGCTTTAGACTTCCAAATCGATTGCAATCTGACCTTTAGTCATCATGTTTCCAAGGCATATCACCCTTGGAGAGAATAAGACGACCAATAAGAGAATGTTGGCACAAAGAAAGTCTAGCATTGTATGTAGCAGCATCAATTTGAACCGCAATATATCTTCCCACCATTTTAGAGGAGGGAATCGAGGCAATTGGAGAAGACTTAAGAGTGTTAGCAAAAGACTTAGTGAAAACGTCATTAACATCCTTTATAGCATCAATTGGAAGAGAACTAAGAGCTTCAGGAAAAAAAATGAGGAGGAGCATGTAGATTAGCCTTAATAGAACCGGTCAAACCTTGAACACCTGCCACATCTTTAGAAATCCCATGATTCTGTTCTAGAACATTAAGCACCGAGGAGAGAGCTTCCAACAATTTATTTTTTAGAGAACTAGGGAAAGCATTCAAGGCATTATTCTACAACAACCTATCTTTATGACCAACATCATTATCAACTGTAGAGGGATGAAGTAACTCACCAGAAGTGTTCAAAGAGGGTTATGAAGGCATCATAATATGAGAGAAGAGAGCTGCATGACTCTCATGGCAGTCACTAACCATGATAGAACTGGAGAACCCTAGAGAAAAAAATAAGCCAGAACAGAAAACTTGAAATGGACATAACTCAGTGTCAAAAACCCCAAATCATGAAATTCTTGATTCCTGGTTGCATAAGAAATCACGACCTACAAACTTTATGAAGGACAGAACAACAAAATCTTACTGGAAGAGGGCCAAAATATCAAAACGACGGTGTAACCTTAATTTAAAAGACATACCAGAACAATAAAATTGAAACTGATGTAACTCTACACTAACAAATCTAAATCATGAGATTCTTAATTCCAAGTTGCATGAAATTCCACGATCTACAACTTTGATGAAGAAAATAAGATCATAATCGGACAAGAAGAGGCTCGAAATTGCAAAATAGTGCCGAAACCCTTAGCAAGTCGCAAAATAGAGTTTCATATGTTAGGACTTCCTAACCCATTAGCTCACGAAACTCATCCCAATGCAAATAATAAGTATTATTTAAACTTTGTCTTGTGAAGGTTTTACATGATCAAACTCATCTATTATATATGGAATTTAATCTAGGTAAAAAAATAAAAAAATCCAATATTCATTACACAACTAAATAATCCAATATTAGTAAAAAAAAATATAAAAAATAAATTATAGTGGACTTCCTTGTATATAACCTAATTGTAACAACAATTTTTTTTTAAAAAAAAAATGATAACATCACATTGTTAATTGTAGTTCATACACATAAATTTTCAAGACAACTACCAATTTGTTAATTTGCAAACTTCAAGATAATTAGTAATTACCCATATAAATTAAAGTGGAGTCACAATGGATTAAACTTGTTGGCTGTTGCAATTGAGGAAAATGTAAAAGTCAAGACTTTTTTAACTTATGGGATAACTAAGAAATACTGTACTATATAAAAACAAGAATTAGGGGTGTGCAGGATCCAAACCAATCCAATACGATCCATTAGATCAGATCCAATCCATTGGATTAGATCGGATCCAGAGAGGTGATTGGATCGGATTGGATCCTAAATTCTAAAATCCATTGGATTAGATCGGATCAGATCGGATCTTGGATTTCCATTTGAAAATCCGCCGAATCCGTCAATCCGCCTAAAATATTAGGCCTTATTTTTATATTGGGCAATTTAGTTTATCCACTACTTTCTAATGTAAAGACCTAACCAAAATACAATTTTCAATGTTAATATTTTGGGTTTTCTTTCTCAATTTCTTTATAGCCAACAATCCACCATCTTCTTTTCTTCTATTCTTCTTCATCAACATCACGGCTTATTAAGTTTACATTTGGAGCTGATGAATAATGTTTATAAACTTTTTGAATTATATAAAGTTTACAAGTTATGTCATGTATTTTTTTAATGTTAATTTTATTTGAGTTAATTAGTAATGTTTAAATAATTTATTTGATTTTATTTATTTCAGATTATAATTTTTATATATTACGATTGACTTTATATTAATTCAATCCATCGGATCATATTGGATTGGATCGGATCGGATTAAAGTATTTTATAATCGGATCGGATCGGATCGGATGAAATATTAATTGGATCGGATCGGATCAGATCCAATTAATAAAATTGGATCGGATCGGATTGCAATTTCTTTGATCCAATCGGATCGGATCGGATCTTGGATCATGGTAAATCCATTGGATCCGATCCGCCGCACACCCCTAACAAGAATAATAAAAGGTTGAAGGGTTTTAATTATCCATAAGAAAATTCAACAGGCTAGGTCAGCCCCTTCCCTTGTCTACCTCTGGATGCGGTAGGAGAATAAATAGAAGTTTTTCATGTTTAGCGAAAGATTTCAATCCCAATCTAGCTTCAGATATACAGATTACAGAACTTGTTGCAAGTTTACTTCTAACCTTCACAACCCAAATTACATCTATACTTTGAATATAAATATATGGGATTTGTTAGCTCATTAATTATAAGCTACTATTCTTATACCTAGGGCACATTTTAATAATGTAGTATGGTAGCACTGCCCAATATATTTTGGTGGCAAATGATGTCACTTAGCCACGGGTGAAGTCAGAGTACAGAAACAAAAAAATTTGGGGGACCAAAATGAAAAAGTTTTAAAATATTATGATAATTTCATAATTTTTCTTATAAAACATTTCAAGTGTGAATAGCTGAATACAGTATATCAAAATAATAATAATGATAATAATAATGGTTTTTCAAGTATATGTATATGGACAAATCTAGTTACGTTGAGGAGCCATAACCCAACGATGAATAAAAACGTACATGTATACTGTAATATTACACATTCTGTGTCTGTGGGGAGCTAGCAATGACACATCACATTTCTCAATGCTTTTTGCCCCAAAAAGCTCCCTGACTAGTTGTTACAGTTAGGCCTCGTAGGTCACCCCTCAAAACAGCAAATTAATCTTGATCAACGTGACCCCCCTATCCATGTTATTTCTCTTTCAACAATTAAAAGTGAGCAAACACTTTGTACTTGTACTGCTGTTTTTCACCATTTTTACTCCCTGTAATTGAAATGAAGACATCGTCATTATTATTATTCTTTTGTTTTTTCTTTGATACATTGAATTGTTTTTCGGTATATATATTATAAATAGTAAGATCTTGAAAACTGTGCTTTTTCTTGCAGAATTATTAATTATTTTGAAGCTTGGATTAGATCCTGTAATAAGTTTCCTGGTGTCAGTCTGTGAATAATTAAGTAGCAAGTGATAGCAGCTGCTCTATCAAGTCAACTTGGAATTTTTTTTGAACTAATAATACACTTTTGCTGATAATTTAAATTTCTAATTAGGGGTATAATTACATTTAGGCTGCTTTCTTCTTCAGATTATTGGTTTAATAACAATTATAATTATTAAGGTTTCCATAAAAAAAATATATAAACTAAGGGGTCGTTTGTTTTTTCCACTTAAGACTTAATGGGTCTGAATCATAATTATTAAGTTGTTTTGTTTGTTTTTTTAAGTGGTCAAACAACTTTAAAATACCAAAAAATAACTTAAAATAAAAAGTAAAAAATCTTGATTTTTCACTTAATTGTAAATCACTTAATTGCATTAAATGCAATCTAAAATCTTTTCTTCCGATACTATCCTCCATATATAACATATTTCCAATTTCATCATAATTATATATTGTATAGAAATATTTATTTTAATATATTGTTTATTTTAAATAACTTTAAAAATAAAAAAAGAACCCTAATCACTTCTCATATTAGTATTTAATATCAATACTTTATTATGATATTAGGGTGATGTATTTATATATTAATTTTTTTAGAGTGTTTTGTGTGAGTTTTCCTGCTCCCCTTTTATTTATTTTTATTTTTTTAAAAAAACTTTTTCTTTTCTTAGTAAAAATAAAGTTTGTTTGTAATCGAAGAAGAAGATTATGATCATATGTGTTCATACATAATTATTAGTTTTGGATTGTTTTTATTCTATATTATATGTATAATTGTTTAACATGGGTATAGATGTAAAATTACTTCTTTTCAGACAATTTTATTTGTAAAAAACAAACATGTTGACAGTACATTCAGATGTGAGGAAAAAAAAAACAAACATGTCATTCAGATTCATGTTTCAGTCACTATTCAGTTTTCAGTAAAATTCAGGACTATTAAGCCTTCAGACAAAAAAAAAAAAAAAACGACCCCTTAGCTGTCCTATTGTTTGTTATTTGTGCATGATACATGAAAATGATACTTAATTAAAGACTTGAAAAATTATAAATAAGCTTATTATTATTTTAATTCAATGTAAGATCTTAGTTATTGCTCTTGCTAAGTCAAGTGAGGAAATTAGTCAATTAACCTGTTAGTCTGTTATTGTTTTCATTCTATGAAGTGTTAAAGCAAAAGCATCATCCACAAATGAAAAAAATATATATATATCAGCTGGTTTTTCGATTCCACCGCATGTAAATACTTCAAAGAATTTTTTTTTATTAATTATAGTGAAATATTATAATAAGAATTTAGATCCATGATTATGACTCCTTAACATAAAAAATATCGGAACTTACAAAAATAAAAAATAAAATAAAAAAAAACCAATAATAATAATAATTCAATCTATATGACATATTGTAAAACAAATTTTCCAAACAAATATCGGAATTTACCCAAACATGTTTCTTTTTACTTACAAAACTTTTTCAAGTTAAAAAGCCAAAACTTTTATTCTGCTTTTCACCATATTTTCACTCGGTCTGTAATTAATGATATTGTCATTATTATTCTTGCGTTACAGTGAATTACAAAGCAGTAACAGAATGCAAAGATTTCGTAGACTCTGTTGCTTTTTTTTTTTTAATCAGTTGGGTGGTCATGTAGAATTTTAACAGATCGAGGAATTGTACTAGTGTGATGAACATGTCCTGGAACGAAAATGAAGAGCTTGGAATTTGTAAAAAGTTTTTGCTGCTGTGATATAATATCAGAAATTGCAGGCACCGTGTTACTAACTTGGTAGATAGCAGCTTCACTGCAAAGTCAACTAAAAGCCACTGTGTAGTTATTTTTGATGGGTAATAGACAATGGGTTCATGTGATCATATCAAGGGGTTTAGCAATGTACTCATCTTTATTAGGATTAGGTGTCCTTAAGGGCGTAACTCAACTATTAGATAGACAAGTTGAGGTTTAGATAAACGACTCTCAAGTTAGATACTTGAATTCTATTAATAGCAAAAAACTTTAAAAAAAAAATACATGATCTAGTCAAAAAAAAAAAAAAAAAGATTATATAATATAATTACACTAGAATGTGTACTAGTGAAGTTAAATGTTAATTAACAAAGGGATTTAATCATTTTCCCCCCTACTGTTTACTATATTAGAAATGTGAGGACAGAGTTTGTGATTATTGGCCGTAAACCCCCTCGAAACTAAGTTATTTATCAAAGACCCCCTTCTGTAACCGAAACCATCCAAATTGGACGTTGACCATTACTGTTGAGGGGTAAAATCGTAATCTTGGCGTGGGATCAGGAAAGGTGATATATACTGAAGGGTATGGAAGTTATTGACGGTGATTTTTGGTGGTCACCGAGTCAATGATTTACTTTTGAATTGTTATAATTTATGAACTAGGATGATTAAAACCAAAAGAAATAACTATGAATAACAAGCAATTACATGGTAAAACTCCAAGGATCGGAGAAACATCCACGATTTGTTGCCTAAACAACGAAGCCAAATTCACTATGAAGAATGATTACAAGAATATTGCACTACAATTTCTCTCAAGCTATTTCTCTCGTCCCCCCTTCTTTTTACGTAAAGAAGGGGTATTTATACATGTTTAATTAGGGTTTGGTATGTGGTGCCCTAATTGTGTGTTCTAACCCTAAACGGATTCGGATTCGGATTCTCTTTCTTTTGTATATTTCCTGATTTGGTTGAATCCAAGTCTGACTTTGATTCTTCCTCTTTTTTTTGCGGAAAAATCTACATGTTTCCTTATTTGGACTCTGCAGCTGCGTTGTTGCTTATCATGGAGTTGCTTGCCGCTGATTACACCCTGTGTTTTGAATGTAGATGCTGATGACTATCTGTTTTCACTGATTTCCCGACTATGCCTGAGTATTTGCCCGAGTAAGGCTTGTTGCCCGAGCAGCTTATCTTTGCTGGTGGTCGGGCAGCTTACTCTTTTCCTGAACAGGTTCTCGTGGGGGATTTCTTGCTCCGTTAGTTGACTTTCCTTTACCCCTGCTTACGTGGCTTTTTATAGTGATGACGTGTCTGCCACGACTATTTTTGCCTATAACAGAAGTCATTTTATATTTAAAATTAAAGAATTGAGTGGAAGATATGATGCCACCTCATCTCTCTTAAACGATTTGTCTTAGATATTTCCTTCATCTTCTTCTTCTTCATTCAATTTTTTTTTTCCTTAAAAACATTTCCTTGTAGCGATTTTCTTCTTCTTCTTCAAAGAGATCCACCCATAATTTAACACCAGATCCACCACCACCAAGCGACTATCTTCTTCTTCATCAAAGATGTCCATCATCTTCTTAATCGTTCCAAAAAAACAAAAAACAAACAAACAAACCCACCCTAGCCGCCACCCTACGACCGTTGATCGTCATCCTCTCACCGCCAATCGGCGTTCGATCTCCTCCCGGAAGCGGAGATTGGCACTCTATCTCCTTCCAAACGAGGAGATCGGTGTTCGATCGATCTCCTCTCGCCGCCGATTGTCTTTTTTTTTTCTCCTTCTCTTCTCCATTTTCTTTCCTTTGACAGAGGTTTGGGTGCTATTGGGTTGTGGGATGATGGTGGATTGTTTGGTGAATTTGTGGTGGATTGATGAATTTGGTGAAGAAACGAAAACGAAATCTGGGTTTGAAACTGGGTTCTTGCAAATCTGGGTTGTATATTTTTATTTTTATTTTTTTTGGACTTTTTTGTTTGATTGATGACGGAGATCTGGGAGAGTGACAAATACCAGCTGGGTTGCGTTTGGCTATGGTTGATGGACTGGGTTCTGGGTTGCGTTTGGCTATGGTTTCAGACATTCAGTGTGTTTGGCAGTGGTGGTGTGGTAGTGGTGATGGTGTGTTAGTGTTAGTGTTAGTGGTGATGGTGGTGGTGTGTTTTCCAGATCTTCAAATTTATTTTAATTTTTTGTTATTTGATAAAAAGATGGATATGAGATTGGATCGATGAAGTTGAAGATGGATCTGAGATTGGATCGTTCAGATACTTGGCAAATTAGAAATTAATTTTTATTTTTTTAAAATTATTTGGAACAAATCTGGGTTTGGAGTTTGGTGACGATGATGATGAATTGATGATAATGGTGGTGGTGTTTATGTTGAATGTGGCTTTTTCTGGAAATTGAACTTTATTTTATTTTTTGGTTTTCTATTTAGCTAATTATTAAATTATTAGATAATCCTTTTTTTAACTAGATAATAATTGAATTTAAATTTTTAAAATTAAATAAATAATAATAAAAGAGATCTCCACCGTTCATCTCAAAGATGAACGGTGAAGATCTATCTTCTAATTTTGTTTTTATTATTTAATTAGAAGGTATAATAGTAATTTTATATTTAGAGGGCATTTTGGTCTATTTACCCACTGGTCACCACGTGCAATTTGATTTTAAAAGGCACAGGAGGGTATTTTGGTCAATTCACGTGCAAAACAATGTCAGAGTTGGTTTCTGTCTTAAAAAATCTAACAGAAGGGGGTGTTTGAATATTATTTTCATTTCAGGGGGGAGACTGACTAATTTCGGGAAACCCTGTCCTCACTTTAACAATATGGTAAACAGTAGGGGGGAAAATGATTATTTCCCATTAACAAATTACACTCAATTATTAATTATTAAGTGGTTTGCCTTTTTAGCATAAACTAACATCAACATATGTCACAGATCTACCATGCCGTAATCAAACTTCATCGAAGTTAATTAATAGTTAGAGTGATTAATCAAACTTCGTTGAAGTTAACCGTTAGAGTAGTATCTTCATCATTTTATCTCATTTTAATATTTATTTAAAAAAAAAAAAATTGAATTTGTATTTTCATTGCAAAAGAAGTTTCCAATTTCTATTTCCTTTAATTTGTTTGGTTAAATAATTTTATTTTGGTTTTTTGACTAGTTATTTTGGTATTTTCAATTCTTATGTTAGGGGTATTTTTGTTTTTACAAAATATATAATGGTATCTAACATGTCCCCATCTTAGATGAGCACATATATATTAAGGATTGTCAAATGGACACACATCATTATTCACACCACTAATCAATAAGATTTTTTTTTTTTTTTTTTACTCATAACAAAGAGACACGGCCCACGCCCAGAGAAACACCCAGCAACAAAGAGGCTGGGAAGGAAAGAAAACAGAGTAGACAAACACCAACACCCAAGCAAAACAAAAGAAAATAACACCAACTATCTTTGAAGCTCAGCGAAGACTTGTCTACTAACACTTTAAGGGAAATCCTCCATCCAGAAATTATCCTTGTCCAAACCGAGAGCCTCCTTTGCCAGACCAAGGGCAACCATGTTACACATAGTTGGAACCTAGCCGATATTAGATCCTTTCCAGTGAGAAGATAATCTGTCAATATCACCAAGAATAGTACCATATTTCGAATTTAGGTGACTAGAATTATTAATCCAATTGACCACCCTTTTCGCATCAGATTCAATAATGAAGGGAAATAAACCACAATCATTGCCAAACTGAATACCTTTGAGAATTGCCAATGCATTGGCAGTCCAGATATCAACACCAGGAACAATCCGTAAGGAGCTAAAGGCCGTGACCAAACCTGAAGCATCTCTGATAACAATACCAAGACCAATCCATCCTCCTCTAATGTCGATTGCCGCCTTACAATTTATTTTATACCTCCCTTGGTCTGGAGGATTCCACTTAACCACATTCAAGAGGGGCCTCACATGATTATCAGTAGTAGCAGAGCCCCCCCTCTAAAAGTCAACCAAAAATTCCTTACTCCAGCTCAAAGCCTCTTAAGCATCAAATCTTTTCCTCTCGTGAAGGAAGGAGTTTCTCCCACACCAGACCTTCCAAATGGTAACATAGAGAATTTTGAGATCCTTACCACACAAAAGATGAAAACAATCGTAAATAAAATAAAAAAAACATCTCGTATTTGTAGGGAAAAACGTTTGCACACGGCGGAAGCGAGACTAAAAATAGTTTAGTATAGTTTTAAATTTTTTCCATATTTGAACCTTAACCCTTTAATTAATTAAACATATACATCAAAAGATATCATACCTTTGTCACGTGATCCGATTGACTATGCATCGATGGTAATCCACAAGATCTTCCAATCCAATCACGAACGTGAATCACCTAGGAACGTGGTCTTCCTTTTCTTTGAATTGTGTACCTGAGAATGGATAACAAAGACTTTTCTGATCTTTGTTAGTCACAATAAATTCCAAGAGGTTACAAAGAATGTCCCGGTCACTTTTGAATTCACAATCGTTAGATTGAAATTCGCGTGAACCTTATTCGAAAGTGTGCACAAAACCTTTTGATGTAAAGATTACTAGTGCACTATCGAAATAAAAACAATATCTTCTCTCAATTCCTCTTGGCCGAATTCTCACACTAGTCTAAGAGCTGGATTTTATTTTTTTTCTTAGCAAAAGAAAAATAACTCTCAATTGCTTAAAAACTAGGGTTCTACCGAAAATACAAAGAATATTTATATGTATATAGGTGCCGTAAAAACACTTGCCAACTTATATATATCTATATCTGATATGCAATTCAACTTGCTTTCAAATTGTAGTGCACTATTCTTTTGCATGTATATCTTCGGTCAAATATATATTATATATTTATATCTGATATGCAATTCAACTTGCATTCAAATTGTAGTGCACTATTCTTTTGCATGTATATCTTCGGTCAAATATATATTATATATCTATGGCCAAATATCAACCGAATATATTATATATATATATTTATGACATATTTCTTAATATATATCTCGGCCAAATATAATATATATCTCTATAGTGCACGAATTCAACTTGCATTAAATCTCTATAGTACAAACCCTAATCCAACTCTTTAGTTTATTTGTGACTATATAAAAAACTTCCTAATTTGACTAGACAAATAAAATTCCTTAATTGTCTACTTGTCAAATATAGTCTTTTATATTTAATATACTACTACTAATAGTATAATACTAGGAAACATATTTCCTAATCAGAAAAAGATTTGATTCTTAATTAAATAATTAATTAACATATTTATTAATTTCCATTTAAATAAATAATAAAATAAACAATATAATGGGCTAATAAAAATAGCCTTGCCGCCAATGACTATTACTTGGGCTATATATTGTTTTTCTTATTTTATTAAATCCATTTGGACTTTAATAAAAAAGCCCACATGTGAACCACACCCATTCTTACTAAAAGAAATAAGCTCATATGTCTTTCATTAATATATTAATATAATTAAACAGCCCATTAAATAAATAATGTGCAAATTATATTCTTAATATATTAAATACAATTCTAGATGGACCCATAAATAGTCCGGTAGAATATATCAAGTGATTCATGCAAGTCCGTGCGGATTGAGGATCTTGGCGGGCCTTTCTAAATTTAAGCTCCAATAGAAATAACCCAATCACAATTAACAAATGATTCACTTAGGTTCAATTTATTAATTTTAGTTCATTCCACTAAAGAACTAAAATTGCACTCTTAAATAAAGATGGAATAAGTAAATAATTCTCATTCATACCCTAGACAATCTTATAGGAGATAGTGAATCCTCGTGAAGAATATCAGTAATCGCCAAGAGCTCATAGACCACTTATAGCTCTCCAAGTTACCATATTTACTCATATGACCACACTTTGAACTTGGATATATATTATGACTTGTCCAAAAGTCATCTTTCAATAGACACTATTGAAAACTCAACGTTAAGATTTACTATCCAAAACCACAAAGCATCAATATGATGATTGTAAGGATTCCCGGTTTTTGATTGGCTTATTTCGTGTGCAAACCACATATTGGGGTTGTTTGTAAAGGGTAGCTTAAGTGATAGGTGTTCATGCTCAATGACCCTTCTCAAGACCTCAAGATGGACAAGCACTCAAAGGTATATCTTGTGCTTACTTTCTTATTGAAGAGATTTAGTTGCACACACTCACTTGTAATGTTTGCATATGTATGCTTTACTTTTGTGTGCATTCTCTTCAAATGTCACTTTTCACACTAGCACATTGTTTGTCATATCTTGGTGTGTGTTTTGTGTCGTGTAATTCGTTTCCCGAATATGTTCAGAAACGTCCGCGCTCGCACGATAATGTGCTTGGTTTTGCGCGAAGATCGCCTTCGGAGAATGCCCTTGGCTTCTCCTTTGGTTTCACCATCATTGGTGAAACGGCGGTTTGATCGGCAGCCATTGACCGCCGAATGAAACCGCCGTTTGATTCCAGAAAGCTCTGGATTGAATCTGCGGTTACGATCGGCGGTCAGGCCGCCGAATCGAAACCGCCGAATTGACCTGATGCATTTATTATTTTCGGGTTTGATTCTGCGGTTTAATCGGCGGCCAGGCCGCCGAATTGAAACCGTCGAATTAGATATTTTAGGTCGGTTTCATTTTGGGTTTTGATCGGCGGTTTCGTGTGACCGCCGAATATGGTCGCCGAATGAACCCCTGCTTCTCGGGTTCAATTCGGCGGTTACATTCTGCGGCCACGACCGCAGAATGAAACCGCCGATCGGTGATTTTAAGGGCATTTTGATCTTTTCACTTGCCCTGTTCTTGATGCCTATAAATATCATACTTTCTCATTTCTCTAACTTAGTTCTCTGACTCTAAAGAACCCTAAACTTAAAAGAGAGATTTTTAAGAGAAAATCAAATCAAGAACTCATTTTTATACACTCAAATTATACACATATGCATCAAAGATCATCTAAGCATTTTCTAGCATAGTTAGTTTGCTTATTTGAGTGAGTATTGGTCATCACACATCCCTTGGTATGTTCTTCACTTTTATCATTGATATTTAGTGTTTTATTTATCAAGGCATCTCTTTTGTTATTTGAATGAACTTAGATTAATATCTTATATTCAAAATAGAGATTGTTTGTGATGACATGATTGAGTGTTGTTTTGTGATAGCTATCTAGGTTTTATAATCTATTGTTAGCTAAGCTATTTGACATGTCATTTAGCTATTGATATCTAGGATTGCATTTGTTGCCATATTATCATCCTAGATAAGCATATAGGGTTGCCTAGCTCTTATTGCATTTATTGAGTATTGTTGAATATTCACATAGGTTGTATTATCTCTTCATTGAGAATTTAAGTCTTGTTGGCTAAGGTTGCTTAGGCCACAAGCAAGATGAACTAGAGCCACTTTTAAAGGCCCGCGTGGTAGAAGTGGGGGGTTACAGACCGGAGTGTTAGACGAGGTCTACATAGGTTGTAAACTTCATTTCAATTAGTGGATTTCGAGGTTCAAGTGTGGCGCACTAAACAGCCCGTGGTTTTTTCCCAGTGGTTGGGTTTTCCACGTATACATCAAGTGTCATTTACAATTCCGCACCATATTACACTTGTTGTTTTTATATTGACTATTAGGGGCATTTTCGGTATATTGACCTTAAACGAAAATTGGGTGAAAATTAGTTAAAATCTATTCACCCCCCCTCTAGATTGATATTGTATACACACCGAGTTAATTTGTGAACTTTCAATGATATTTTACTCACATTTAATAAATGGAGCCACGATGTCCATATCTATAAATGAAGTCCTTTATTGATTAGCAAATGAATACCACCAAACTATCGAGGATAGACTATACTATATAATCGTACTCATTGATAGCTCAAATGATAACATTTGTAACCATAAGTCCATCATTTATCTCAGGATTAAGATAGACTCTCCGATTGTCCTGATAATGAAAAGACTTTTATCTATAGACGGTTCTAGAAAAAGTATTTCATTGTGATCCAGTTCAATGCACCCAGTGCACTATATTCTTTTACTTGAAGACCCTTCGATGATTTTAGACTCATCATAACACATTTGATCCCACTCAAATGCTAGTAAAAGAATTCTACAACTTTAATAAGATAAATGTGCCCAACCTCTAACTTAAGTTGTGAACGTTATTCAAGACTAACTAAAAAATTGTGTCTACCTCATACATATCCAGATGTACGAACAATTCTTCTTTTTTCATAGTCTTTTGACCTTATGATTATTTACTTTGACAATTATAATAATAAATGCTATAAGATTTTGTTAAAAACAGAAATCACTTTATTAATATGAAAAGATTGTCAAGTACAATATCACAATCTTGCTATTGAGCATAATCCTAACAATATTTACCTTTAAACACCATGCTTCTAGGCAACCACTCCAACCGGACAGATTTCAATTTCCAACAGTCCCATAGAGCATGGAGGGTCGTCTCGGCCGCAGTCTGACACAAAGGGCACCTACTATCCATTTGAATCCCCCTTCTTAGCAGGTTGTCCCTAGTCGGTATCCGGTCATGGCATGCATTCCAAATAATGATTTTGATCTTTAATGGAATGTCAACCGAAAGCAACTTCTCACCCTAGCCTTTTATTTTTCCCCACACCCTATCCATTATATCCGCAAACAGCTTCCGTTTACTCCTCCTAGTGAAGCACGGGAGGCTTAGATATTTTTCATGGCACTTCACCAAATTAACCCCTACCAACTCCGCCAATCTTTTCCCCTCACTAATGGGAACCGAAGGACTCACACATATAGCCGATTTGTTATAATTAATCACTTGACCTGACACTTTTTCATAGTTATCTAAAATCTGTCTAACACTCTAACCTCCAAATAATGTGCATCATTAGCCTTTGTGAATAAAAGGTTATCGTTTGCAAAGAAAAGGTGTGAAATCACCGGACCTTCCTTGCTGCATTTGAAACCTGTAAGATTACCCTTTGTATATGCATTTTGGATTAGACAAGAGAGGCCCTCAGCATAGATGAGAAAGAGATACGGTGATAACGGATTACCTTGCCTGAGACCCATAGACGAGATAATGTTACCAACCACCTCCCCATTTAACCTAAATGAGTAGGACATCGAAGATATGCACCTTAAGATCAAGTTGACCCACTGCTCAGGAAACCCCATTTTAAACATCATTTTTTCAATAAAATTCCACTCGACTCTGTTGTAGGCCTTAGACATGTCTAGTTTGATGGCCATGGATCCATGTTTTCTCCTATTCTTAAGTCTGTGAAGACACTCAAAATCCATAACTGTATTATCTAAAATGAGGCGCCCAGGTATGAAAGCGCTTTGGGCTTCCGAGATGACACCATTAAGGACATTCCTTAATCTATTAGTAATGGCTTTATCATTGATCTTGTAAAGTACACTGAATAAACTAATTGGCCTATAGTCGGACACAACTTTCAGAGATTGAGTTTTTGGGATCAGAGTTAATATGGTGCTGTTAAACTCTTTTACTAACCCACCATTGTTAAGCACATCTAGGCAGCAATTAGTTATACTTAAACTAATCTTGTCCCAGTATTTTTGGTAAAAGATGGTTGGGAGACCATTTTTTCCTGGGGCCTTCATTAGGCTCATATCACTTTCCTAACATCTGCAGTTGAAAATTTCATCTTCAACAAACGAACCATCTGATCTTTCAGTTTCGTGTGCACCCCCTCCAGAACCATATTGATGTGATCTTGTCTTGGATTGCTGGATGTGAAAAGTTTGGAAAAGTATCCTACAATGATCTCTTCCATCTGCTTATTCGACTCTGTCCAGTGACTAGTCTCATCAAATAAACCACTGATTCTATTGTGCATTTTCTTGGTAAAGGCCTTTGCGTGGAAGAAACAAGAATTTCGGTCCCCACTCTTCATCCAGTCCACCTTGGCTCTTTGACACCAATATCTTTCCTCAATATTCAAAGCCTTATCCAATTTTTCTTCAATACTTCTAATGTCTCTCCACGACTTAGGAATGTCAGCTATATTGGCCATATTTAGCTCTTTTCTTCTATTAACAATCTCCTTCCGGTGGGACTCACACTTCTTATTATTCCACTTGTTAAAAGGATTGCTGCAGCTAAGAATATTACTCAAAACCATCTCCTCTTGCTGCTTATTCTTCCAGATCGAAGAAATGATCTCCTGACACTCCTTATCATCAACCCAACACTCTTCAAAAAAAAGAATCTCCTCTCTTTCTTACTATTGCACCCTTGGCCTTGATTTAGAACATCAGAGAATTCCAGCAAAATTGGCCTATAATCCGACCCCCATAAGTCGAGATGACAGACAACAAAATAAGGAATAATCAATAAAATTCTAACCCTTATTCAATTCACTAAGTGGGGAGCTTCGAATGTTATATGTATATGAATTTAAATTCAAAATAACCATCAGTAATTGGTTTTTCAAAATAAATACACACACACACACACACACACACACACACACAGATATATATATATATATATGGATAATGGTAGATATTCAACACTTTTGTCCATCATTTACATTTAACTTGATATGGTAGCTGACATGACACTTCCATGTTCCATGTCAGCTGCCACATCACCACATCATTACACTTTAATTATATATATATATATATATTAAGGTACTAGTTACACATAGTTACAACCAAATAGCAAGAAAGTAATAGTGAAAGTATACAAACGTAGTTAAATCATTTAAAGCATGCCTTGGAGGGGGAGGGTAGTTAAATCATTTAAAGCATACCTAGGAGGGGAGGGTGACTGGGGAGGGTGAATAGGTTTTTACGTCTTTTTCCATCCCTTGAAACAAACTCACGTTTATCCCTCAAAGTAGCTTTACATACAACATATAAACAAAACATTCATACATAGACAAGATAAGCATATGATATTTTAGGCATTATCTATATATATCAATTAGTTGCATGAGGTATAATAGAACAAAAACTCAATAACAAAGAATACTTGTATTTCAATATTGTTCAATGTATTACAAGTATAAACAAATATATCTATACACAAAGATAACTATATACAAAAGAATTATAATTACAATTATGATCAAAATGAATATGCTACCAAATCACACATTACAAAATCTTGTTCCAATATACATTACAAATGAATAATATGCAACAAGATTAAAACATATACATAAACAAATATAAGAGATAAAGATAGGAAGAATTAACACAAGAGAATTTTTAACGTGGTAAAACCTCCAAGGAGGAAACATCCACGGGTTGAACTACAACCGTTGGGAACTATATATATTGGATGATAGAATAGAAGATCCTCAAAACTGACCAACCTTGACCAACTTCCTATTGGAGTCTATGTCTACCTAATCCCTATTGGAAGATACAAAATCCCTCAATGATGCGAAGCCACCATATATTGGAGATCATACCAAACCAACATCGTTGGAAGATTAGAAATTCCTCAAGAGCCAATGCACATCCCATGTAACACTCTCTATTGGATTCTATGTCTAATCACACATCCGGGCCTACTAATAAAATAGCCAACTCTCTATCCAAGGCACTCATGCCTCTAGAGAGCCTCAAATGCATAGCTATCCAGACCTTCCCGATCCTAGCCATGACTTCTTGCTTAACTATCCGAGTCCTCCTGACTCTAGTCAAGACTTCTTGCTTGGTTATCCAGACCTCACGTCCTAACCAAGACTTTATGCCTTTTACAAGAACTTTCTAGTGTGATTATGTGAATGCAAATGATACAAACAAGCAATATAACATAGAACATGTGATCAATACATTCCATGGAACAACTAGACCTAAACGTGTGAGAACACAAGTAAAAATAATCTAGATGCAAAACATAAATTAAACCTAGAGCACGTGAAAACACCTAACACAAAAGCTCCTAGTTTCATTCATACAAATACCACTTGAATAAATCATAAACATGAAACACATATTCAAGATGCTATAAACATACACATAAATGCTAGAAACATAAAATGTATTCAATGAATATTCTAGCCAAAAATTTAGAGCAAGGATATAATGATAATTCAATTAAATCCTAGATGTCTCTAAAAACACATACACAAGCACTAATCCTAGATATTATCAATCAAAGGATCAAAGCACATTTTAAGGATTATTAATCATAAATTGATTCAATCAAGTCACAAATAATACTAGATATCAAACTAATCACAATACAACTCTCAATCATGTGAAAAACCTATAATCTAAGAAACTAGTTCACATATGTCTCTAATTAGACTTTTGATTAAGCTGGATTATGAAGTTATCTTTCTCAGTTGCATTCACCATAGATATACATACATATAGAAGAAGAAACCCCAAGCAAATTAAAGGTTATAAAAGAAGAAATCTCAAAAATATGACCAATACCTCAAGATCACGAGCATGTTCGGTTTTGATGATGAAACCACTAGAAAACACGATCAAACAGCTGCAAGACCACTTGATAAGGTAGAGGACTTGAATATGAACAATCTCCAACTTGAATCAACCAATTCCGACTTTGTATGAGAAAGTTATGGTGTTTGGAAGGTGAGAAAAAGTTGAGATAAAATTTGGTATGAGAAATTCTAATTTTTCTTCTTACAGTGAATGGGAGGGAAATGGAGAATTTAAAAGAGATGAAAGAGAGGGAGAAGACGGTCCAATCATGTGCAGCCACATCAGTAGCCCATGTGAGGTGCGTGTGGCACACATGGGTAGAGGGCCTACATGGCCGTGTGGCACACGGCCTACATGGCCGTGTGGCACACGGCCTCCACATGTGGCCACCAAGCTTGGCCGTTGGCCATGCTTGCTCCTCTCACGCTCCGCTTGGGTTTTTCAACCGTATCTAGGCCTCTGAACTCTGATTACGAATCATGACTCCTTCATGCACAATGATGACTACAAAAATTTGACAAAAGGTTGAGAATTCATCTCGGAATACGATGACGAAAACAACTCAATGAATGAGAATGAAAAGTAGTGTAGCTACATCGTTTGGACTTGAAACCTAATGAATGAGTAACCGAAATAACTGGGACTTAATAAGGAATCATAAAAGATCATTTTCAAGTCCAAAAATAATAAATATGGAAACAAATAAACACAATGTCACACATGTATGCCGTTTCCTAGACATAGTTCTAAAACATGCAATTAACAATGTTTATCAATATAAATCTAATGCATGTGCATACATTATCAAGTGTGTGAAAGTGTTATACAAATGTTGTTCAACCATGTAGGGACACATATGAATGCCATGTGTGTGTGTGCCTACACCTTGTAAGAGGAATGAGGTCTATTTTACCTTTATATGTAGCACATTCCTCTTTAAAGACACCTTCTTGCATGAATTTGTGGCCAAGTCTTTCTTTAAAGCTTTGAATCATCATTCTAAGACCACTAATCAAATACAAGAAAAACATCATTTTGATATGGAATATATCCCAAGACAAACCAAAAACCTAACAATCTCCCTCTTTAGCAAATTCCATGTCAAAACCCCTATACATATACCAAAACAATTACAAATAAAATTTGGTCACAATGAGTACAATGATTTACACATTTCTAGACAAAATTTCCAACAACAAGTCTTGAACTTCATCTTGGTCTTCTCTTGATATCACCTAAAAATAACTTGAAGGCACAAAAATATCCAAGAGACAACACATATGGAAATATACATTCATTGTCAAGAAAATAAAACATTTAAAGTTCAAATGGATTATGTATGCTCCCCCTTAATACATGCTATCTAACAGAATATTCTAGCCAATATCAATAAAAAATATTACATGCGATAGAGTTCAAACTTGATACCAAAATACACCAAACATAAAAAATTGAGAACTAAGAAAGCTAGAACTAACATGTATCTCCTTATATATCTCCCCATAATTCTCCCCCCTTTTGACATGATATGAAGCCAAAAATAAAGAATAAGAAAATATACCTTGAGACCATTCTAGCCACTTGTGCCACCAGAGAAAATTGTACGATTGGTTGATCTCCCATAATGCTTTGAAGTAGATGCTTTCCTTTCCAATTCTTTGATATTCTCATCTTAAAGCTCTACTCTAGTATTGAGCTCTTCAATCTTCCTATGTGACTCCTCAATTTTCCTCTTAGACTCTTCAACCTCTTTCTTCAAATGCGAAGCCCAATTAGGAAGAATAGGTGCACTAGATACATGGCTTGAATCATGTGATTCACCAAAAAGCCTAAATGTATCACTAGACTCTCTCTTTTCCTTGTATGATATGTTTGCCACACGCTTATCACTTAACTTCTCTAAGGGAGGTAGAAGCACATCATTGTCTTGTTTCTTTAACCCTTTGGGTAAACAAAAATGAGAAATAAAACCCAGAAATACCAACTTCTTGTCCAAACGAGTTGCACAAGCCGCAATCTCTATATTTTCAATAAGCACTTTTCCAAGGTTAATGGGTTTGTTAGTCACTAAGACGTACATAATCTTGATCTTTTCTCTAATAAGTTTGGTAGCATTAGTAGAGACAACAAGATTTGCACAAACAAACAAATGCCAAAAATCACTGATCTTGGTAAACTCACTTTGCCTAATAAAGGCACGTTTACCCAACTCAAAGTCATCATTGTCACAAAGAGTCTTACCCATCAAATTAAGGTTTTCCAAGACATCAACATCTAGGAAATCCAACTCAATATCATCGGGCAATCCTAGAAACTCATTCAATTTCCAAGAATTTACTCTAAAAACAACTCCTCTCATATCCATAACGGCATCTTCAATAGTGGTACTCTCCTTGTACTCATAATAGAATTCCCTAACCATTGCCTCATTCACAACTCCTATCGAGTTAATCCAAGAATTCCAATTTCTTTCACTAATAGCCTTATGAACATATGAATCAATACAAGAATTCAAATCTATACCTTTATCTTGAATAATCTTTTTACGTCCAAAGACTCCCAAACTCTTCAACTTGTTAGCTTTGGTAACTTTGGAAGAAGATGTAGGTTTAGACTTGTCAACGGGATTAGAAGTGAAACAAATAACACGGTGTGTTCTAATATTAATCTAGAGGGGGGGTGAATAGATTTTACCAAATTTACCCAATTTTCACGTTAAGTCAATTTACGAAAATGCCCCAAACTAGTCAAAACAATAACAAGTGTAATATGGTGCGGAATTGTAAAAGACACTTGATATTTACGTGGAAACCCTCACGGGAAAAACCACGAGCTGTATAGTGCGCCACACTCGAACCTCGAATCCACTAAATGTGAAATGATTACAACCTAATCCCGATCAATAATCAACACACCTACCTAATCCCGGTATAAGTGGACCTAGTCCAATTGCTTGCAATCTAAGCAACCTAATCCCGGAAGCTACATGCAAGACTTACTTCTCAATGAAGAGATTACAACCTATGTGAATATAAAATGATATTCAATGAGCAAATAAAGCTAGGTAACCTTAGATGCTTATCTAGGATGAAGAGATAACAATAAATGCAATCCTAGATGACAATAGCTAAATGACATGTCATAAAGCTTAGCAAATCATAGATAAAATATCCTAGATGTTGCTATCACAATACATCACTCAAACATGCCAACACAACAATCTCTATTTTGTATCTAGAATATATTCTAAGAGCATACAAATAATATAAGAGATTTCTTTGATAAATAAAACACTAAGCTTAGATGAGATTAGTGAAGAACATACCAAAGCAAGTGTGTTGAGCAAAACCCATGCAAGCAAGCATCCTAACTATGCTAGAAAATGCTAGATGATCTTTTAATGCATATGAGAATGGTTTTGTGTGTATAAAAATGAGTTCTTGATTTCTTTTCTCTCAAGTTTCTCTTTTTGAACTTTAGGGTTCTTTAGAATCAGAGAACTCAGTTAGAGAAATGAGAAAGTATGATATATATAGTCATCAAGAAACAGGGCATGTGAAAAGACAATATTGCCCCTGAAACGCTCAAACGGCAGTTTCATTCTGCGGTCGGGGCCGCAGAATCTGACCGCCGAATTGAACCCGAGAAAGAAACCGACCTAAAATATCTAATTCGGCGGTTTCATTCGGCGGCTAGGCCGCCGATCATAACCGCAGAATTCATCCCGAGAACAGGGGAGAAAACAGCGGTTTCATTCGGCGGTTTCGAAACCGCCGAGTAAACCGCAGAACACAACCCAAGAATAATAAATGCATCATGTGTGAAACGGCGGTTTCAAATCGGCGGCCAGACCGCCGATCTAACCGCAGAATCAGACCAGAGACCTCTGGTCCAAAACGGCGGTTTCATTCACCGATTAAACCGCCGATTCACCAAAAGTGGTGAATCCAAGGAGAAAACCAAGGCTATCACCTAGAGCGGTCTTCGCGCAAAACCAAGCACATAATCGTGCAAGCGCGGACGTTTCCAAACATATTCGGGAAACGAATTACACGACACAAACAAACACACAACAAGATATAATTAAACAAAGTGCAAGTGTGTAATGTGACATATGAAGAGTATGAACACAAATGCAAGTATGCTAAGTGTGTGTGTGCTTCTAGATCTCTTCAAAGAAAACTAAGCACAAGAAATATACCTTTGAGTGCTTGTCACCTTGAGGTCTTGAAAAGGGCCTTTGATGTTGGTCTTCCATCACCTAATCTACCCTTACAATTCAAACCCCAACTTGTGGTTTGTTCACGAAATAAGCCAATCAATAATGGGAATCCTTACAAGAAGGATTGCTAGAAGGATTGCTAGCACCGACTTTCCTAACTTTTTCCATGACCTTGTATCACAAAAACACTAAAAACAAATATGAGTGGAAACATCAAAACAAGTTAGTGACAAATAAACATATACAAAGGCAAAAACATCATTTTTGAACAAATCAATATGCACATTGATAATGAGTATAGCATCTTAAGATTTATCAAAAACAAGAATAATGCCAACAAACAACAATCCTAAAGAATCATGTGAACAAATCACAAAAGAAAACAAAAACATAGCATATAATGCTCTGATATATAAAATTATGTTATAAAAACCTAACTCGCAAGTGCACGAATCGTGAGATAAGTACAGCGACAAGTAGGGATCGTTTCCACGAGGAAAAGTGATTTATCGATTAAAACTAATTCTAATTAATGCTAAATAAGTAACAGTAACCAAGAGATTTGAGATTTGAGATTTGAGATTTGATTTGAGATTAAAACTATATTAAACTAAGAAAGCAGTTAACAAGAATATGTGAATGTGATCAAGAGGTGAGAGAACTAGGTCATCAATGCTCCCCAACTACGTTTACTCAATGCTTCGAATTGACTTTTATAAAGAATGTTAATCAAGTTAAGGGTTCGTTCTTTAATTATGTATAATTAGTGCTATGTGGTCCTGGAATAAATCAAGTATTCTCTACTGCAGTCTACCTCAAAACTTGCGTATAAACTATAGTAGAAAATACATCAACCATACACCAAGCGTTCTCAATTAAGTCTACCCCAAAACCTGTGTATAAACTGTAACATAAAACCCACAAAGCACACAATCAAGTATTCTCAATCACAGTCTACCTCAAAACCTGCGTATAAACTATGATTGAGAATCCATTAAACACAAGAACAAGAGAACCGAAAATTACGTGCGATATCCTGCTACGATAAATTTCATTCATTCAATTGCATATTGGCTGAGAATGGTGAAACCCACTCGCATCTCAACCTTTAATATATCAAACCCTAATTTCAAGTCTAGCACTAACCATGCATCAACAAGAATAAATAATCACAAATTGAATGAATCGAAACTTGAATTAAGAAAATATAGTCAATTCTAACAAAGAGTATTCATAGAGATTCACATTGAATCCCTAGTATGGATTTAGTTACACATCAATGGAGAAAACAAAAACATAGAAGAGGAGAAGAAAGAACCCATTGTGGTCATATAATCTTGTCTTGAATTCCTTGTCTTCTTCTTGATTTCCAATATTCTCCAAGGATGGAAGAAAGAATGGCTCCCAATTTCGCAGTCTCCAACCCCCCTTTTAGAATGCCCATTGATATCTATTTATAATAGCTCAAAACCTAAGTCTCTCGCTGACCTAGACAAACCAGACTTTTTAAAAGACCGCTGCACGCACCGCTAGATAGGCAAGTTGCCTATCCCGCGGAAATTGTTTTGTGACACCACTGGACTTGACCGTTAGGTAGGACAGCAAGGTAGGTATGTGCTTGGGGAGCGGTCACTTGAATGATGCATCACTAGAGATGGACGCTAGGTAGGATTGCAAGGTAGGCATCTGCCTGGGCCGCACTAATTGAACTTAGCACCTCTGGACTTTGACGCAAGATGTGACCGCAAGATAGGCATGTGTCTAGGCCGCGCAAAATCATGAAATTTCTTCTGTAGGTTGCAACTTTGATTGACCGCAAGATGGGTCATTGCCTACCCTGCGGTCATTGGCAGAAATGCACTTTTTATCATCCTTTGACACTGTCTCTTCCATAATCAGATATTTGTGCCACTTCTATTAAAGAGATCTGCACAGCTCAACAAGCACATCAAACCACCCAAAAGGGCCTTAAGAACAAGCAAAACTGACAAGGAAAAGGGCCAAAATATAAGTAGAATCTAGACCGATCAAATACCCCCAAACCTATCTTTTGCTAGTCCTCGAGCAAAACCATCTAACTAAACTAAAAAAAAAAACTAAATCCTCGCTAAGCCACTTTCGTAGGGAGCGCGATAGCATTGAGCGTATGCTACAAGCCTTTAAACCTCTAGGTGTCCCTAGAGGAGGAGTGTTGTCTCCTGAGGGTTTACAGCTATGACACCCATAAACATATCCAACAAAATCCCATCATTCGAGATGCAATCGAATAGCGCCCATAACGAAACAATGCATGCCAAAGTCAATAAGTAAAGACTAAAATTAAGCCACAAAACCGATAACATTGCTCGTTTTAAATGAAAAGCCCATGCTTAAGACATTCTAGCATCAAAAACACATTTGCCGGATGCCATAGATATAATTTGCCTCAACTCTACTTCTCATAAGATAATGCTCATATTTCACACAGAAACTAGGCAATTACACTCATCAAGCATATGCGAAAGAAGTTATTGTAGGGAAAAATATACCCGCAGCGGAAGCGAGACTAAAAAAATAGTTTAGTAGCTTTTAAAATTTTTTCCTTTTTATGAACCTTAAACCCTTTTGATTAATTAAAGATATATAATTAAGAACAAAAGATGAATACCTCTTGTCGCGTGATCCGATTGACTTACGTCGATGGTAATCCGCAAGATCTTCAATCCTAGCACGAACGTGGATCACCTAGGAGCGTGGTCTCCCTCTTCTTTGAATTGCAAGCCTGTGATTGGATAAAACAAACTTTTCTTGATTCGTTAGTCACAAAAACAATCTAAAGAAACCTAAGATTATTCCGATCACTTTTGAGTTCTCAATCTTATGATCGAAACTCGCATGAACCTTGATCGATGTAGTATATACAAGCTTATTGATGAATAAGCAAATAATATACCATCAAAGAATAATCTATGTTCCTTTTGTTTTTAGTAGAATAAAAGCTCTCTATCTATGAGTTGAGAAGAAGAAGAAAAAATAAAATTTCTGCATCAAAAAAAAAACTTATGGCCGAAATTCTCTTCTTATTCTTTTAAGGGTGGCCGAATTCTTTTTCCAAAAAGGACTAGGGTTGCCGCAATTTTTACTCCAAAAAGATAGGAGTTTTAGTTGCACCCTAATTCACTTTCTAAGAGTTCAAACCCTAATCCAACTCATAAATCTTTTATTCCTTATTTGACTAAAATAAAAAGACTTCTTATTTGATTAAATAAATAAAATTAATTATTTATTTCCTTGTCAAACAAGTCTTTTAATTTAAGTACACTACTACCAATAGTATACCAATAGGAATCATATTTCCTAATCAGAAAAGATTTATTTCTTAATTAAACAATTAATTAATAAATTAATTAATTCTTATTTAATTAAACAATGAAAACAAAATAATATTTAAGGCTATTATAGCACCTTGCCACCCCATATAATATATTGGGCCAAATATTATTTTTCTTATTTCATTTAATCCATAGGACTTTAAATAAAAAGCCCACATGTGAACTAGACCCATTCTTACTAAAAGAAACAAGCCCACATGTCATCCATTAATATATAAATATAATTTAGCAGCCCATTACATAAATAATGTGCAAATTATATTCTTAATATATTAAATGCAATTCTAGATGGACCCATAAATTGGTCCGGTAGAATATATCAAGTGATCCATGCAAGTTCGTGTGGATTGGGGATCTTGGCGGGCTATCTAAATTTAAGCTACAATAGACATAACCTAATCACAATCAACAAATGATTCACTTAGGTCCGATCCATTAATTTTAACTCATTCCACTAAAGAGCTAAAATTGAACTCTTAAATAAAGACAGAAAAGGAAGATGTTTCCTCATTCATACCCTAGACAATCATATTGGAGATAGTGTATCCTCGTGATTAATATCAGTAATCGCCAAGAGTTCATAGACCGCCTATAACTCTCCAAGTTACCATATTTACTCATATGACCACGTTTTGAACTTGGATATTTTGACTTGTCCAGAAGCCATGTTTTCAATAGACACTATTGAAATCTCAACGTTGAGATTTAATATCCAATTTCCTCAAAACATCCATATGATGATATTATACTCTCATTTAATAAATGGAGCCACGATGTCCATATCTATAAATGAAGTCCTCTATCGATTAACAAATGAATATCACCAAACTATCGAGGATAGACTATGCGATATAATCGTACTCATTGATAGCTCAAATGATATCACCTGCAACCATAAGTCCATCATTTATCTCAGGATTAAGATAGACTCTCCGATTGTCCTGATAATGAAATTACTTTTATCTACTGACGGTTATAGATAAAGTATTTCATTGTGATCCTGTTCAATGCACCCAGTGCACTAGATTCTTTTGCTCGAAGACACTCCGATGATTTTAGACTCATCATATCTCATTTGATCCCACTCAAATGCTAGCAAAAGAATTCTACAACTTTAACAAGATAAAGGTGCCCAACCTTTAACTTAAGTTGTGAACGATATTCAAGACTAACTAAAGAATTGTGTCTACCACATACATATCCAGATGTATGAACAATTCTTCTTTTCTCATAGTCTTTAGACCTTATGATTATTTGCTTTGACAATTATTAAACTATAAATGCTATAAGATTTGTTTAAATCAGAAATCACTTTATTAATATGAAAAAGATTGTTAATTACATTATTACACTCTTGCTATTGAGCATAATCCTAACAATCTCCCACTTGCGCTATAGCAAATGTGTCATATCTCTCAAGCCCATATTCTCTAGGTGCCCATCGAAACTCTTCTGAGGTAGAGCCTTTGTGAAGGGATCTGCTAGATTTTCTGCTGACACGATTTTGGTAATCGTCACGTCACCTCTTTGAACAATCTCCCTTAAAAGATGATATTTTCTTTCAATGTGTTTACCTCTCTTGTGACTTCTTGGTTCTTTTGAATTAGCCACTGCTCCACTGTTGTCACAGTAGATAGTGATCTGCTTATTCGCACTGGGAACCACTTCCAAGTCAATCAAGAATTGGCGGAGCCAAACAGCCTCTTTGGTAGCCTCGCATACAGCAACATACTCAGCTTCCATGGTGGAATCAACAATACAAGATTGCTTGATACTCCTCCATATGACTGCTCCTCCTCCAATAGTAAACACAGCCCCTGATGTGGATTTTCTGGAGTCAGAATCTGATTGAAAATCAGAATCTGTATACCCAACGGGAATTAAATCCCCTCCAGAGTATACTAGCATATTATCTCTCGTTCTCTTAAGATACTTGAAAATATGCTTGACTGCCGTCCAGTGATCAGGTCCAGGTTTCGATTGAAACCTGTTAACTATGCCAACAGCAAAACAAATATCTGGTCTAGTACAGAGCATTGCATACATGAGACTTCCAACTGCCGAGGCATATGGAACTCTACTCATGAATTGCTCTTCATGCTCATTCTTAGGAACTTGTTCCTTAGAAAGCTTGATTCCATGTCTGAAAGGTAACATACCTTTCTTGGAATCCTGCATGGAAAACCTAGACAAGATCTTGTCTATGTATGAACCTTGGGATAATGCAATCGTTCTATTCTTTCTATCCCTTATAACTTGGATACCTAGAATAAAACTTGCTTCTCCTAAGTCCTTCATATCAAATTGTTTTGCTAACCATTCTTTTACTGATGTCAATACACCTACATCGTTTCCGATGAGTAGTATATCATCAACATAAAGAATCAGGAAAACCAACTTATCGCCTTTAATCCTTTTGTATACACAAGGTTCGTCAAGATTCTGAATAAATCCAAAACCTTTTACAGCTTGATCGAACCTTATGTTCCAGGATCTGGATGCTTGCTTTAATCCATATATGGATTTCTGCAATTTGCATACCTTTTCCATTTGGCCCTTTTCAATGAATCCTTCTGGTTGCATCATGTAGATGCTCTCGTCAAGACTTCCATTAAGGAAAGCTGTCTTGACGTCCATTTGCCAAATCTCTAGATCTAAAGATGCCGCAATGGATAAGAGTATCCTAATAGATTTAAGCATGGCCACAGGAGAGAAGGTTTCCTCGTAATCGATACCTTCTTTCTGTGTATACCCTTTAGCTACCAATCTAGCTTTAAAGGTTTCCACCTTTCTATCCATACCTCTTTTCCTCTTGTATACCCACTTGCACCCAATGGGTTTTATCCCTTTAGGCAAGTCTACAAGGGACCAGACTTTGTTATCGAACATAGATTCAATCTCAGATTGCATTGCCTTTTGCCAATGGCGACTATCAACATCCTCCATAGCTTCCTTGTACGTATAGGGATCATCGTCGTCCGGGAGAATCTCCACTGATTCTCCCAGACCGATGTATCTTTCGGGTTGTGTTCTAACCCTCCTACTACGACGAGGAATGGTAGGTTGTTGACCTTGTGTTGGATCGGAACTTACAATTGGGTTTGGTTGTGTAACCTCTCGTGGAATTGTATCTTCTGACATGTCATTCAGGACAATTCTACTTCTAGGCACAAAATCATTCATATAGTCCTTTTCCAGAAATTTAGCATTTGTCGAAACAAATACTTTAAGATTTGAAGGACTATAAAAATAATATCCTTTAGTTTCTTTTGGATACCCTACAAATATACATGTTTCTGAACGGGACTCCATCTTTTCTGTCTTTCCTTTTAACACATGCGCAGGACAACCAAATATCCTTAAGTGTTGTAAACTAGGCTTGCGCCCAGTCCACAACTCATGCGGTGTTTTAGGAACATACTTAGATGGTACATCGTTTAGAATGTATATAGCAGTTTGTAAAGCATATCCCCAAAAAGAAATAGGAAGTGTTGAATAACTCAACATGGACATAACCATATCCAAAAAAGTTCTATTTCTCATTTCTGCTACCCCATTTTGTTGAGGTGTACCTGGTGCAGAAAACTGAGAAACTATCCCATTATAAATAAGATATTGCTGAAACTCACCAGATAGATATTCTCCACCACGATCAGATCTCAAGATTTTTATGTGTTTCTCAAGCTGATTTTCCACTTCAGCTTTAAATGCTTTGAACATGTCAAAAGCATCCGACTTATGTCGCATGAGATACACATAGCCAAATCTTGAGTAATCATCTGTGAAAGTGATGAAGTACTCATATCCACCTCTAGCTTGAATGCTTATAGGTCCACATACATCAGTGTGTATCAATCCTAAACATTCAGTAGCTCTTGCACCTTTGGCAGAGAACGTCCTTTTGGTCATTTTACCTTCCAAACAAGATTCACAAGTTGGTAGATCATCAACCTTTAAGTCACTCAAAGGTCCGTCACTTACCAATCTTTTAATCTTATTAAGGTTAATATGACCTAGGCGTAAATGCCATAGATAGGTTTCATCTTTTGATAATTTAACTCTTTTATGATCAGGTTCCATTATTTCTGTGTCTAACGAGTGAGAGATATTTCTATGCAAAAAGTATATACCGTTTTCCAATGTACTTTTGCAAATAACTTTGTCATTCTTACTAATAATAAAAACTTTATTAAAAGTAACCGAATATCCAAATTTATTCAAACAAGAAACTGAAATTAAATTCCTCTTGAATTGAGGTACATAATAAACGTCTATTAAATCTAAATGCCTTCTAGAATCCAAACAAACTCTAATATCTCCCACTGCACTGAATTCCTTTTTGTTCAAAGTGTAGTCCAATTTGAACTGATCAAAGGAATCTGACAATGAATTGACAACCATATCAATTTTTGTCTCACCACCTATCTCAGCGCCATGCAGTTCAGCAATGTTGAGATGTGCTATGACTTTCATCATGTGATCCTTCACAGCCTGTCCAGGTTTCATCCTAAGATTCATAAAAGCAGTCACTGCCTCTCTCTTAGTCGTCCTGGACTTCATAGCAAACATCTCCTCTAGAGACATCATTATATCAGCAGCATACTCCATTCCTTCATGCTGCTGTTGCAACACGTCGGAGATAGTGGCCATGATGTAACATTTGGCCATATCATCTGAAGTCTTCCACTGCTCATACTCATCTCTTTGCATTATGCTTGATTCAATATTAGGAGCAGGTGGTTTAGGAGTAGTTAGAACAAACTTATGTTTTTCACTTTGCAGCAACAACCCAATTTTCCTTTTCCATGTTACATAATTATCTCCAGTTAAGGTGTTATCTTTCAGGATGTTCATAAGTGATGGGGTCATGATTTCTTAATTAAACAAAATTATATATAAGTAAATAATCATTATAAAGCACTTTAAATATTTATCTTGAATTAAATGAATAACTCAATCATAAAAATTCAACGGTGATCTAACACCCATAAATGTTACGCCTCCTTTGGGAGTTCGCACCATTTACTAGTTAGACTAGGTCCCACCTAATTGTTAACATAACAACCAGCGTTTTCAATTTTAGCCTTGCAATTTTACTGACAAGAACTCTTGGGAGGATATCAATAAAATTACATTGAGTGTGCTACCAAGATATCGACCCTCAATTTTCTCTCACGAAAATCCCTCCTTGGGGAGTAGATCTCGTTTGAGTCCATTGTCTAGTCTATCCTTGTAAGGAAGTATATTGCTAAATTCCATTCATGGACGCCCCTTGGGGGGATTACCAATAAATAATTAAGCTCAACTAACCTTGGAGGCCATAGGTGTTACAAAAACACCTTCTCCTACTCAATTATTTAAGGCGTGTGATTAAATCCCATAGAATGATTTACCAAGTTATCTAGATGCCAATTTAGATACCTAAATCATTCAATGCATGTTCATACCAAAAGAGATATATGAGTGGCACTCCTATTCTATATGTCATGTTATCATACAATAACAAATATTGTAATATTTAAGCATAAATTAAATAGCAACAATTTTGGCCCATCCTAGAAAAACAAGTAAATTACAATGAATTTGGAATACAAGATCTTCAAGTGGCCCATCAACCATACGCTCATCCTTCGGCCTCCTCCCTTGGGATTGCACGGCCCACAACCCCACATAAGGGGCTGCCATGCGCAGCCCATTAGGCTTTGCAAGGCTGCCGTGCGCAGCCCACCAAGCTTTGGGCTTGCCATGCGCAGCCCAATCCACTCCTAGGGTGCGCACGGTGCTCGTTCTCGGTTCCGGTTGCTTCACGTCTTCAATTCTTCGATGTAGAACGTGTTACAATTTAATTTAAACAAAAATAAAAATACTGCAGAATTTTTTTATTTTTTATTTTTAATCACAGCAGTAAAAAAAAAAATACTGCACTAAATTTTTAATACATTAAAAAAAACTGCAGCAATTTTAAATACATAAAAAAACAATTATAGCAACTACCAAGTAGGAATTATGGCGATGATAGACCACCCTTCTTGTTACAATTCCGAAATCAAAATTACATAGAAAATCTAGGACCAAAATCGAGCAATAACAAACCACATAAAACATATATAAATCCATACATCACATGTAATTATATATGCGAATACCTAGAGTGCCATCTCTTTCTAAACATGCATAATCACAATAAAAGAAATCGATCCACGTATATATACGTTAATTAATTAAAAGGGTTTAACCTGGCTCTGATACCAATTGTAGGGAAAAATATACCCGCAGCGGAAGCGAGACTAAAAAAATAGTTTAGTAGCTTTTAAAATTTTTTCCTTTTTATGAACCTTAAACCCTTTTGATTAATTAAAGATATATAATTAAGAACAAAAGATGAATACCTCTTGTCGCGTGATCCGATTGACTTACGTCGATGGTAATCCGCAAGATCTTCAATCCTAGCACGAACGTGGATCACCTAGGAGCGTGGTCTCCCTCTTCTTTGAATTGCAAGCCTGTGATTGGATAAAACAAACTTTTCTTGATTCGTTAGTCACAAAAACAATCTAAAGAAACCTAAGCTTATCTATGCATAGATGAGCATGTTAGACATTCCTATATATTATCTTGCTAAGTGACATGCATATAACATAGCTAAATATGCAACCAAGGTCCTATATGCAATATATACCACAATCAACTCACAAAACACAATCAAAATGCATTCTTGAAACTAGTCAAATCATAAATGAGCTATCTTGAAACTAGTCAGGTCATAAAAGAGCAATCTTTAAAAGCAAGAACATGAAAGATGAATATGATGTTCTAGCTACAAGTCATGTGAGACATAATGAAAACCCATGAGAAATCATACCTAGAAGATGCTAGATGATGAATGAACCTTGAGTGGAAGATGGGTTTTTGTGTTTTGAAAGATAAAAATCACTTCTTTCTCTCTTATCTTGCAAGTCACTCTTTTGCTTTCAAAAACACACAATCTTAGCTCTACCTCATTTAAGAAGATAAGGCAACATATATATAGAGATGCAATCAAAATGATGTCGTTTTTGGACTAACATCAGAGGTCGCCATTTGTCAAATGGCGACCTCGTGGCGACAACACAAAAAAAATTCTTTGTCGCCATGGCGACACCACATATTTCTTCTTTGTCGCCATATGTCTCAGGGTGACACTTCGTGACGACCTCACACCTGGTTGATTTTTCAAGAATCAATCTTTCTGTCGCCATGGTGACACCACACAAATAGTGACAATGCCCTATTTTCCACTATGTGTACAATGTGCAAGTGAAATGTGACATGTGAAGAAAATGTACACAAAGGCAAAGCATACATATGCAACCATTTGAAGTGAGTGTGTGTGATCGAACCAAAATTGGTATGACTTTGGCCTTCACTTCCTTCTCTTTTTACTTGATTCTCAGGCAATATCCTATGATTTAATGGTGTGAATTAAGTGTTTTCAGGTTTTTATAAAGTTCAAAGGCATTGGAGTAATATTGGTGGTAAAAGGGGCTGAAATTGTAAAAAGTGTGTACAGATCACTCATCTTCAAAGAGGCATATCTCTCTCCTCAGATCAAACCACATTTCCAATTACATATATCCGGAAAGCCCCAGAAGTCTACTTTCCAGCGGTTTTTACGGATTGTGATTCCGAGTCTTCTATAGATAGTTATGCCCATTTTAGTAACTGTTGTGCACTCCCTGTCGCCACGGCGACCCTAGGGTGTTACCATGGCGACCTCCACTTTCTAGAAGCTAAGAATGGACGTTTTTCAAGCCATCTTTGAGTGGTATTCTTTTCCTTTCATGCCCATTTCATACCCTAGCTTTTCTAACATATAAATACACCATTTTATGCTAAAAATTGACAACTCTTGTTCATCAAGAAACCTTCCTTCTTTAACCATTCCTAATCCTACCATTCTCCTCTCCAATAAACACTTAGATTACTCCACCTAAATCATTCATCTCTTTCCATCTTCTCCACCCATTTCCTTTGTCACTTTTCATATGACTCCACCTATCTAGACACATCCTCAACACCCAATCTTTGCACAAGATTCAAGCAAGGAAGCTCAAGGGAGGATCAAGCTTACAAGAGAGACCCAAGGGTGATTTCTCTACATTTTACTTCCTTTTCTTGTTTGTTATTATGTGTAATTAAACCCCCATTTTAGGGGGATGATTTGAGAGATTATTTGGACATTGAGTATTTATTAAAGCTTTGGATATTATGTTTGCATAATTATAGTTCTATTTACTTTTCAATTAGATCTTGCACTTATGTGATTACATGAGTATTGACACACTTGTTGATTACAATATGTTGTAGGATTTATTTGTGATAAAATTGGTTAAGTTATTGACACACTTGATTGATTAGAGTACATAGTGAATAGGTTAGGTTGTTGGTGGGGATATCACCCCAATTGTCTAGGCCATTCAATCGTCACTAATCGATCCCACCTTGACCCCCTTTCCTTAATCGGTTAGGCATTTTGGTGGGAAGTTGTTTAAGGTTCGTAGTGACGACCTAAACAACACCTTCGAATGAGATCGGTCCTTGATTGTGTAGATTGTGCGTTAATGAAGTTTTGTATGAATTGCTCAATGGTCCATTAGGTACTCTATCATTTCCCTAAACCTCTCTTAATTGTTTAAACCCATTTTCTTATCTAAGATGTTTGTATTGGATTCCTATCTCCATTCATATTCTCTTTACATTTTTGTATATTTACTTTACATGCATTGTTTGGTGGTTTCTCAAACCACACACTATCCCACTAACCATGATTTACTTTCTTGCACACTAGTTAGACTAACTTAGATTAGATAGCAAATTGATTAATCTAACCTAATCCCTATGGAACGAATTCTAAGCTTACCGCTTTACTAGTTTTCAAAACTTAAAGCACATTGCGTAAGAATTCATTTATAAACATTCTTTTGATAATTCGCAATTTGGTAACGACACGAAAAGCGAATCATCAGTGTGCAACCTAAATCTCTTCAAATTAAGAGTCAAGACAAGTAATCTACCTTCCTTGAAGCTCTTGATGCTCACAATGAAGTCCATTGACGTTTGATGAGGATTTCTTCAATCCTAAGCTACCTTTACAAGTTTAAACCCCATTGTGGTTTTGTCAACGAAATATGCCAATAAAAAATGAGGCACTTACAAGAATGGAAAGAAAGCCATTACATTCATTTGGTTTGTTAAAATGCAATGAAATATTGATTCCATTAGAATGGGGATTCCACTATTTTGGTTGACTGGGTATTCCATCCAAAAACTAATGGAATGCCCTTCCATTCCAAACTAAAATTTATATTCCATAAATACCTTCATATGCCCCAACCCCATTCCAAAAATACCCTCCTTTCCAAAAATAATATATTATTATATATTATAGTAATGATATATAAATATATATTATATATGTATTATTTATTATATTATTTTATGTATTATTATATATTATATTATATTATATTATTATAATATATAGAACGATATATAAACATATATAATATATAATAGTATAATATATATAATATAATATATTTATATTATATTATATAGATATATATGTTATTACATGTATTATATATTATATATTATATTTTATATGTTATATATATTATTATATTTAATAATATATAATTATATTTATATAATCATGATCTAGTCAGTGCATCATGATATAATTTTATCAGGATATTGAATGTGAGCCACTAATTTTGACAAGTGCATACACACTTGAGTCAAAGTATATAAAACGAGTGGCTCACATTCAATATCCTCACAAAGTTATATCATGATGCATTGACTTGAACATTTTTCCTATATAATATATTTTTATATTTTATTATTATTATCCATAATATAGCATGTTATTATGAATGTTTTATAATTAGGGGTATTTTGGTCAAAATACAGGTAACATCATTCCATTCTATTGTTAACCAAACAAAATAATACTGATTTAGAGACCAATTATAAAGTTCCAACCAAACAAAAAACTTAGTTTTCCTTTCCTTTCCATTCTCATTCTCATTCCGATTACCATTCAACCATGTAGCCAAATGTGACCATAGAGTATTGACCAAAAACTCAACTATATATGTTTTTTTTTAAAAAAAAATTATTAAAGTTTCAATATTTTTTTTTTTAATATATGTTTGTTGTAGAAATTAGAATTTTGATTAGTTGAATAAATTTAAATTTATCTAATAAGGTTTTTTCTTTTGTTTTTTGTTTTTTTGTTTTTTTGTTTTTAATTTCTAACAATTCATATAGGTTATATATAAATATTGTTCAATTGTTAACACATTAAGTGTTGTAGTCAAGTGGTAAAGGCTTTCAATTTTTGGTTTGAGTTCTCAAGTTCAATCCATAATAATGACAATTATTATTATCAAATGAGAGCAAGGCTGGGTGGTGGTGGCGGCGGCAGCGGCGGAGGTGGAGGTCCGGCAGCGGCAAAGATGTAGGTGAAGGTCCGACGGAGACGGCGTGGACGGTGGCTTGCAGTAGTGACAGAGGTGGAGGTCCGGCAGCGGCAATGGAGACGGTGTGGATGGTTGAGGTTCGACGACGGTAGTGGAGGTGGAGGTCCGGCAGGGGAAGTGCCCGGACGACGACGATCTGGCCCCGAAGGTGGTGGAGGTTTGGCAGTGGTGTGGTGGTGTATAAAAATAAAAAATGTTACTTAATTAAATATTAAATAATTAAAAACTAAAAAAATTATATAAATATCTTAACAGTTAAAAACTGTCAAGAAAAAAAATAATAAAAAAATAAAAACTGTCAAGATTTTCCTTGACATTGACATTGTTTTTAAAAACTATCAAGAATCCTTTTATTGACAGTTTTTAACTGTCAACAAATGCCCTATTTTCTTGTAGTGACATTTTATGTTTCTAGCATTTATGTGTATGTTTATATCATCTTGAATATGTGCATCATGTTTATGTTTTATTCAAGCGTTATTTGTATGAATGAAACTAGGAGCTTTTGTGTTAGGTGATTTCACATGCTCTAGGTTTAATTCATGTTTTTGCATCTAGACTTCTATTACTTGTGTTCTCACATGTTTAGGTCTAGTTGTTCCATAGAATGTCTTGATCACATGTTCTATGTTGTATTGATTGTGATTTGCATCATTTGCATCACCTAGATCATTGCCTTGTGGAAAGGTTGAATTCTCTTGTTAAAGTGAGTGAAGCTTTAATTTGAGCAAGAAGACTTGGCTAGTAATGTGTTCCGGATAGCCAAGTAAAAGTCTTAGCAAGGAGTTTGGTACTCCGGATAGTTGAGCTAGGGAAGCTTGACTAGGATCCTTTTGATCTAGATTGCTAAGCAAGGAAATCTTCCTAGAGGCTTGAGAGCCTTGGATAGGAAGTTTCTTCCTAGAGGTGTAGGACACACCTTGGATAGGGAGTAGGCTTAGTGGTTCACTAGCCCGAGGATAGATTAGGATATGATAGCTTGAGGTGGATATCACTGTGTCGATAGCCTTGAGTGTGTAAGTCCTTTTTCATGTAGTAGATTGCTTTGCCGGTGGTTGTGGATTCAACCTGTGGATGTTTCCTCTTTGGAGGTTTACCACGTAAAAATCTTTGTGTCTATTGTCTCTATCTCTATCTCTTAATTTTTGTATATGTGTATGTTTTTATCTTGTTGGATATCATTCATTTGTGATGTATATTTGAACAAAAATTTGTAAAGTGTGATTTGTAAGACAATCCACTTTAATCATATTTGTAATTGTAATTCTTTCGTATATAGTTATCTTTGTGTATAGCTATATTTGTTCATTCTTGTAATACATTGAACAACATTGAAATACAAGTATTCTTTGATATTTTGTTTTTGTGCTATTATATCTCATACAACTAATTGATATATATATATATATAGACAATGCCTAAATGATAAAATGTTTATCTTGTCTATGTATGAATGTTTAGTTTATGTGTTGTATATAAAGCTACATTGAGGGACAAACGTGAGTTTGTTCAAGGGATTGAAAAAGGTATAAAAACCTATTCACCCCCTCCCCCCATCTAGGTATGATTTAAGCAATTTAACCTTGTTTGTATACTTTCACCAAGGTAATTGAAGGTTTAAAAAGCAAGAAAACACAAAGATTAGTCAAATACCTAAGAATCATGAGCTGGTTCGGTTTTGAGGGTAGAGCCACCACAAAACTCGATCAAACAGCTTCAAACTCTCTTGGAAAAGGTATAAGACTTGATTACAAAGATTCTCTCCAACTTGAATCACTCAATTTGGAGTCTAAATGAGAAAGTTATGATGTTTGGAAGGTGAGAAAGTTAGAGAGAAAAATTATGCACTTGTGTTTTTCAAAATTTTCTACTTAAAATGAAATGAGAGGGGAAGGAGATATTTAAAAGAGAGAGAGGGGGAATCAAGTGGCCAATCAATAGCTGCCACATCACCACCTCGTGTCAGGTGTGTGAGCCTCACGGGGTAGAGAGGTGCCTGGGCCATGAGCCTCATGCGCCCTTCACTAGCTTCTCCCAAAATGGTCTTTGGACATTGCTTGCCTCCCTTGCGTTCATCTCACATTCTTTGGCCATATTCAGGCCTCCAAACACCGAATTCGAATATGTCTTTCCTCACGCACAAGGATGACTACAAAACTTTGATAAAAGGTTGAGAATTCGACTCGGTATACGATGACGAAGACAACACAACGCATAAGAACGTAAAGTAGTGTAACTTCCTAGTTTGGACTCGAAACCTAATGAGTGAGTAACTGAAATGACTGGGCTTAATAAGAAATCATATGAGATCATGTTCAAGTCCAAAAACAAATAAATACAAAGTCACACAAGTATGCCATTTCCTAGAGATAGTCCTAGAACATGCAATTTCACAATGTTTATCAAATTAAATCTAATGCATGTGCATACTTAAACAAGTGTGTAAATATGTTATACCAATGGTGTACAACTATGCATGGACACATATAAATTCCATGTGTGTGTGTGTGCCTAAGCCTTGTAAGGGGAAAGAGGTCAAGTATACATTTGATGAACAATGTAGCTTATTCCTCTTTGAAGACACCATATTGCATGAAAAGGTGCCAAGTCTTTCTTGAAGCTTGAGTCATCATCAATCTAAAACAACTAAACAATACAAGAGAAAAATTATTTTGATATAGAATTCATGCCAACACAAACCAAAATCCTAACACTACTCACTCGACTGCCTGGTTAGCACTAGGGCACATCATGAGCAATTATAACCCTTCAAGGCATGTGCCACTGTGGACCCAAAGCAAAGGAGCGGTGAGAATTATGTTAAGGAATCCCACGAAGGAGGATCCTCATCACCTACCAAATCCAGAACACTCTATACATACCCCAATTAAAGAAGAGCTAAGGGTTGAACTCTTGAGAGAAAAAGATATCATCTTACCACTAGAGAGCATCTTACCACTATAGAACGACTAGTATCAAACTTAAGGTTTAAATGGTGTAATCTTCTACTATAGAACGACTAGTTTCATTGATTGAAACCCTTATTGTGAGAGAGACAGAGGCATATAGTCCTTCAATCAAAGTTGTAACCTTTTTAGATGAATGAGAATCATAATTTATTCATTCTTATATGAACTAATTCCTTGCTAGTACAATCCAAATTGTGTCGTGACCAGTCCCAGTTGCGACCGGTACCAATATTTCTAAGAACCGATCCTAGCTAGCCATTGGCGTAGCCTGGCTCATATAACCACTGGTCCTACTGCTCGCACCTAAGCCTGGTGCTCATACCATGCTCCGAACCACGATCCAGTTAGCTAATCCATGCTTGGATCCCTCCGACCGCGGAGTTCCACTCCACCTGGTCTAAGTGTTGTCCAAAAGTCAACAACCAGGATAACAATTTCTTTGTTCATTACTTTTCTCAAAATATTTGATACAAAGTTTACAACTTCTATCAGAACCAATTTATATTAAAAAAAAAAAAAAAGGCAAGTAGAAATATTGCCACTCCATTCCCTCATACCTTAAACGGAGAAGATTATGATTATTGGAGTAGCATATTTGAAGTTTGGTTTAAAGCTTTCGACTAATGGAAAATAGTCGATAAAAGGTTCATTAAGCCTGAAAAGGAACAAGTATTAAGTGATGCAAAAAAGAAAGTCTTGGAAGGAAATAGAAAGAAGGATACATATGCTCATAACAAAATTAATCTAGCAATAGAAAAATTAGTGTACGAAAGAATCTATAAAGAAATAACTTTGAAGCATGCTTGGGAGATTCTGAAAAAGCCTACAAGGGATATGAACAAGTAAGAAATGTTCGACTTCAAACTTTGAGATCAGAGTTTGAAAACTGGAGATGAAGGAGAATGAAAGTGTTGTAGAGTATTTTTACAAAAGTAACTTCTGTTCTGAATCAAATGGTCTCAAATGGAGAAGTTTTGGATGACCTTAGGGTTGTTCAAAAGGTTCTTCGTTCTCTTCCAAAAAAATATTTTAGTCTTGTTACTGTTCTTGAGCAAACAAAAGATCTTAAAAACTTGACTTTGGAAGATTTGCAAGGAACATTGAAAGCCCATGAAGTGAAGATTAACTTGTTGTTTCCTCCACCTTCTTAACCTAACAAAGCTCTCAAATCCCAAGTTACGACTACGGGAGGTCATGGTTCATTCAACCATGATAGAGGCAGAAACTTTCAAGGACATGGTGGTTTTAGTTCTCATGGAAGAGGTAGAAATTATCGAAGTAACGATAGTTTTCAAAATGATAACAATAAAAATCAAAATTCCAAGTTCCAACAAAAAGGAAAAGGAGGTCATGGTTCTCAAAGAGGCCAAGGATGAGGTTATAACAAGTGCATATATTGTCACAAACCTACATATAGAGATACAAAATGTTGGCTCAAACATGGAGATGATAAGAAAAATGAAGCAAGCCTTATCTATTAAAGCAAGAATGAAGAAACTTTGCTACTTGCTTCTCATGGAAAAAAGGTTGATGAATTTTGGCACTTGACAGTGATGCTAGCAAGCATATGACAAGTAACAAAAATATATTTTCTAGTTTGTCTAGAATAGATCGTGGAGAAGAAACAATTGGTGATGCTAGTACCATAAAATTGAAGGTATTGGTGAGATTTCTTTTAAAACAATATCTAGAAATATTAAGAAAATTGCGTAAGTTTATTTAGTTCTCCGTTTGAAAAGTAATTTGCTTAGTGTTGGTCATCTCATGAAGAAATGGTATTGATTTGCACATGTATGGTGAAATTTGCACCTTATCAAAAGGAAGTCAAGTTATTGCAAAAATTGGTGTGGCTTCAAATAACTTGTTTCCTCTCAGGCTTGAAACCCCAAACTTATCTTGTTTTGCTGCTATTGATAAAAGTGTTTCTAAGCTATGGCCTGAGAGGTTTGGGCACTTGAATTGTGGAAGCTTGAAGTTGTTATCAGCGAAGGAGATAGTTAGAGGGTTGCCTAAAATTGACCAAGTTAAAGAGATTTGTGAAGCTTGTCAACTTGGAAAGCAATATAGAGATCCATTCCTACAACAACCATCTTGGACAGCTGGAACTTATTCATTTAGATCTTTGTGGAAATATGCTAATTGAATCTCTTGGAGGCAACATGTATTTCATCACTTTCATTGATGATTTCTCAAGAAAGGTATGGATTTATTTTCTTAAAGAAAAATCAGAGGCATTTAAGCTTTCAAAGATTTTAAAGCTGAAGTTGAAAACTTCACCGATCTTCATATTAAAACCTTGAGAACTGGCATGGTGACGAATATATCTCAAACAATTCTAAAACATATTTCAAAGATCAAGGCATAAGGCAAGAGTTGACGTTTGTTTCACACCATAACAAAATGGAGTAAGTGAAAGAAAAAAATAGAACTCTTGTCAAAATGATGAGATGTGTGCTTAAAAGAAAGAATTTACCAAATGAATTTTGGGCAAAGGCTATTTCTTGTGCTGGTTATCTAATTAATTGGTCTCCAACAAAGTGCTTGAAAGATTGCACACCACACGAGACCGAGTATGAAAGAGATTCTTATATTTAACATCTGAAGGTGTTTTGAAATCACTACAAAAAAAAAGCCTATTAGTGACGAACTATTTTCGACGGCGCTAATTGCCGTCGAAAATGGTACCATTTCCGATGGCCATTTCAGTGCCATCGAAAATAGTCGAAAAAGCTGTCAATTTTGTTCCCAATTTTGATGGCACAAAAAGTGCCGTCGGAAATAATCTTTGTCTCGTTGGAAATGAGGAAAAGGAATACACTATTTCCGATGGCCTCAATGCCGTCGGAAATAGTTTTGTTCCATTTGAAAAGAAAAAAAGGAATACACTATTTCCGACGGCCTCAATACCGTCAGAAATAGTCTTATTCTATTTGAAAAGAAAAAAAGGAATACACTATTTCCAATGGCCTCAATGCCGTCGGAAATATTCTTGTTCCATTTGAAAAGAGAAAAATGAATACACTATTTTCGACGGCCTCAATGCCGTCCGAAATAGTCTTGTTCCATTTGAAAAGAAAAAAAGGAATACTTTATTTCCGACGGCATTGAGGCCGTCGAAAATAGTCTTTGTTTGGTTGGTTTCAATTTCATGGAATAAATAAATAATTAATTATTATAATATTAATTAATAAATTATAATGGAATGTGTGTAATTTATAACACTACACAAAAAATGTGACTTGTAGGTCAATATTTTAAATGTATCACTATATGTGTTAAATGTATCCAAAATTCATTGTCAATAAAACTCTAAGAATTTTAATAAAATATTATTTTTAAAAACAATATCTCAATAGTTATATTTAAATGGTAGACAAAAAAATATATTTAATTATATAGTATACAAACATATCAATAGCTTATATATAAATAATATACAAAACATATTAGATATAAGGTTATAGCAAAATGGTAAGGGAAACCCTTACTATCATCCAGGACAAGGGTTCAAGCTACATGAATTTCATGGATTTAGAGTGCCACATGCTGGGTGATATGGCGACTATCAAGTCGAGTCACACTATTTTTTTAAAAATTCGACTATTTCTGACGGCAATAAGCCGTTGGAAATATAAGTAATTTTAACCACCTTGAATCACTATTACCGACGGCATTTTCATCTTTTTCAACAGCCATGGCCGTCGAAAATGGTAGTATTTGTGATGGCTCGTCAATGAATAGTTATTTCTGACAAGTGTATTTGTGACGGCCTCTGACGGCTTTTTCCAGTTGGAAAAGTGTATTTCCGACGGGAAATGGTCTTTTCCGATGGCATTTAGCCGTCGGAAAAGACCTTTTTTTGTAGTGAATATTTCTTAGTTGCTCAATCCGGAGGCGAAGAGGAACAAGTTTGATGACAAGACAGGAAAAAAAAAAATCATCTTTATTGGATATAGCGAGAGAAGTAAGGTTTACAATCCAAAGACAAAAAAAATAAAATTGTGATCAGCCGAGATGTCCAAATTAATAAAAATTCAAACTTTGAAGATAAAAAGACAATGCAATTAAGTTGCTAATTTTTCCAAATGTAGAATATGTTTCAGATGAAAAAAGTCCTCCTCCTTCACCTAGATTTTCATCAAGTGAAGAACCTTCTCCAAGTCCTCTCAAAGAAAAATGAGAAGTGTGCAAGAACTTCTTGATTCCACCAAGCCAATTGAACATGATGATTTTGTATTTTTCTTTCTTTCTTTGCATGTGAAGATCAATATCATTTTATAATGCAAATAAAGAAGAATTATGGGAAAAGACCATGAAAGATGATATAACAGTCATGGAGAAAAACAAAACATGGAAGCTCGCCAATCTTCCTTTACACAAAAAACTCATTGGTGTTAAATGGAAATACAAGAAAAAAAAAATCTGGATGGCTCCATCAACAAGCATAAAGAAAGGCTTGTAGATAAGGGATACAAGCAAAAGTAGGGGGAAGATTTTAGATAATTATTTGCTCCTGTATCAAGGTTCGATATAGTTCGTTTGCTGATTTCTCTTGCAACTCAAAACAATTGGAAGATTTTTCAAAAGGACGTGAAATTAGCCTTCCTAATTGGTATACTGAAGGAAGAAGTCTATCTTGATCAACTTCCTGGTTTTGTGAAGAAAGGAAAAGAAAATAAAGTCTATAAATTGAAAAAAGGCGTTATACGAGATGAAACAATCACCAAGAGCTTGGTATAGTCAGTTCAATTCTTACTTTGAGATGAATGGTTTCCAGAGATGTCCATTTGAGCATACTCTTAATACCAAAACTAGTCCACATGGAAGCTTCATTGTTGTAAGTCTTTATGTTGATGATCTTATTTTTACTAGAAATGATTTAGAGCTTTTGAAAGATTTTAAGCTTTCAATGAAGTAAGAATTTGAAATGACTGATTTGGGTGAATTGCATCATTTTCTCGGTATTGAAGTTCTTCAATCTAAGAATGGAATTTTTATCACTGAAGAGATCTATGCAAAAGAGATTTTCAAAACAATTTAAAATGAATAATACAAATCCTATTTCAACTCCTTGCATTACAAGATTGAAATTAAGCAAAAATGGTGAAGGGAAGCTGATTGACTCAACTATGTTTCGAAGTTTGGTTGAAAATTTAATGTATCTAACAGCTACATGGCCCAATATTATGTATGCTGTAATTTTGATATTCAAATTCATGGAGAAGCCTATTTCTAATCATTGGGAGGCATAAAAAAGAATCTTGAGATATGTGAAAAGAACTCTAGATTATGACATTTTCTATCAAGCAAATGTGCAAATTAATCTTGTTTGCTATATTGATAGTGACTTAGAAGGAAGTGTTGATGATAGAAAAAGCACTCCGAGTTATTCTTTTGATCTCAAAAGTTGAGTAACAGCATGGTGTTCAAAGAAGCAAACTATTGTTGCACTTTCGACCAAAGAAGTCGAGTACATTGCTAATTCTTTTGTGACAACTTTGTTTAACTATTTCAGTTTGTTTTGTGACAACTCAATCATGTCCAAACATGTCCAACAACTTTGTTTTGTGATAACAATTTAACTATTTCAGTTTCGAAGGGTCTGGTTCTTCACGGAAGTGTTAGGTTTTTAGTCGTGTTGACATAAATTCCATATCAAAACAATGTTTCACTTGTATTGTTGGTTGTCTTAGATTGATGATGATTCAAGCTTCAAGGAAGAATTGGCAACTTATCAAGCAAGATGGTGTCTTCAAGAGGAATATACTTCATTGCTTAACAAAGATATATTTAGACCTCATTCCTCTTATAAGGCTTAGGCACACACACACATTGCATCCATATATGTCCCTGTATCATTGTGCTCAATTAATATAACACATTCACAAACTTGATATTCTATACTCATGCATTAGAACTAAATTGACAAATTTTGTGAATTGCATGTTCTATGACTATATCTAGCAAATGGTATATTTATGTTCGTGTGTTTGTTTGTTTGTGTTTTTGTGATATTTGACTTGAATTTGATCTTACTTTATTCCTTATTGAGTTCTGGTTATTTCGGTTACTCATTCATTAGTTTTCAAGTTCCGAGTAGGATGTTACAATACTTTCTGTTCTCTTACAATGCATTGTCTTCGTCTTCATGTATCGAGTGAAATTCATAACCTTTTGTCAAAGATTCATAGTCATCCTTGTGCGTGAGGGATTCCTGGTTTATAATCCGAAGACAGATTCAAATTCAGAGTTCAGAGGCTGAAATACGATCAAAGAACGCAAGAGGAGTGCGAGGGAGGTGAAGAATGGCCAATGGCCATTTGCACCACTTCCCATGAGAGGCGCGTGAGCCTCATGCAAAGAGATGCCCTCTACCCCCGTGAGGCTCACACACCTCCATGGGATAGCAGAGGTAGTGACCTTTGATTGGCCATCCAATTCCCTCTTTCCCTCTCTTTTAAATATCTCTTTTCCCTTCTATTTCATTCTAAGAAGAAAAATTAAAAAAAGAAGTGCAGAATTTTTTTCTCTCCAACTTTCTCATCTTCCAAACACCATAAATTTCTCATTTCTCCTCCGAATTGAGTGATTCAAGTTGAAGAATCTTTGTATTGAAGTTCCCTACCTTTTCCAAGTGAATTTGTAACCATTTGATCAAGTTTTGTGGTGGTTAATTCTACACACAAAACTGAAACTGCACGAAAATTCACAAGGTATTGTTTCATCTTTGAGTTTTGATCTTTCATGTCTTCAATTACCTTGGGTTTTCTTCTTCTATATGTATGTGTTACTTTGAAAAATGCTATTGAGAAGTAGAGCTTCATTTATAAGCTAATCTAGTCTAATTAAAGACTTGAATGTGAACTGGTTTTCTTGAAATCTAGGTTTTCACATGTTTGTGAGTTGTATTGTGATTAGCTTATTATCTAGGGCTATTTGTACTTTGATTGACTTTATTTTATGATTGATAGCCTTATCATATGCTATGATCCATTAGTTGAACAAATCTAGAATTAGCACATTTGATTCCATATTTAGAGCTAATTAGGTTTTAATTGATTATTGTGTAAATACTAGCTCTAAATATTTGCTAGATTCTTTGATCATATCTTTTGAATCTAGCATGTTTGTGTATGTTTCTAATATTTTGAATATTTGTTTCTATGATTTATTCAAGTGTTAGCTTCATGGATTAATCTAGGAATTACATGTGTTAGGTGTATCACATGTTCTAGGTTTTAATTCATGTTTGGTAACTGACAATTTTGATTTATGTTCTCACATGCTAATGTCTAGTTTTCATAGAATGTATTGATCTCATGTTCTAAGTTGAGTGCTTGTTTGCATTTGCATTCATTGATCACACTTAGGAAGTCCTTGTATAAGGCATGAAGTCTTGACTATGACAAGTGGTCCGGATAGTCAAGTAAAGAAGTCTTGGGTAGGACAAGAGATCCGGATAACCAAGCAAGAAGTCATGGCTAAGATCCGGGAGATCCGGATAGCTATGCAAGGGAGGCTTTATAGAGGCATGAGTGCCTTGGATAGAAAGTTGGCTATGACATTAGTAAGCACAGGAAATTGATTAGTCATAAAGTCAAATAGAGAGTGTTACATGGGTTGTTTCACTCTTGAGGAATTTCTAATCTATCAAGTGTGTTGAGTAGACATAGAGTCCAATAGAGAGTGTTTCATACTTTTGAGGAATTTCTAATATACTAATAGGGTTGGGTAGACATAGAGTCCAATAGAGAGTGTATCATGAGTTGGTTACTTTTGAGGAATTTCTAATCTATCATCCAATTAATACAGTACCCATTGGTTGTAGTTTCAACCCGTGGATGTTTCCTCTTTGAAGGTTCTACCACGTTAAAAAATCTCATGTTAATTCTTCCTATCTCTACCTTTTATATTTGTATATGTGTACAGTTGAATCTTGTTTCATCATCTTCACTTCTAGATATCATTGTAAACAAAATTGTGTAAAGTGTAAGATGTAAGCACTTCATTTGATCAAAGTTGTAAATATCATTCTTTTTTATATTGACTTATTTGTATATAATCATATTTTGATTAGCACTTGTACATATTAAACATAATTGTTAATACAAGTATTCTTTGTTTTTAGTTTTGAAAATATATACGCGTGTGTCTAAACAACCTGGGGGGGGGGGGGGGGGGGGGTGGTGTGATGTGTAAAATCGTGTTATAAAAACCTAACTCGCAAGTGCACGAATCGTGAGATAAGTACAGCGACAAGTAGGGATCGTTCCCACGAGGAAAAGAGATTTATCGACTAAAACTAATTCTAATTAAAGCTAAGCAAGTAACAGTAACCAAGAGATTTCAGATTGATTTGATTGATTTGAGATTAAAACTAAATTAAACTAATAAAACAGTTAACAAGAATATGTGAATGAGATCAAGAGGTGAGAGGACTAGGTCATCAATGCTCCCCAACTACGTTTACTCAATGCTTCGAATTGACTTTCACAAAGAATGTTAATCAAGTTAAGGGTTCGTTCTTAAATCATGTATAATTAGTGCTATGTGGTCCTGGGATAAATTAAGTACTTCTACTACAATCAATAGCAAACCTTGTATATAAACTATAACAGAAAATACATCAACCATACACCAAGCGTTTCTCAGTTGAGTAAATAGCAAACCTTGCATATCAACTATAACCTACAACCCACAAAACACACAATCAAGTATTCTCAATCACAGTCAATAGCAAACCTTGCATATAAACCATGATTGAGAACCCATTAAGCACAAGAACAAGAGAACCAAAGATAACGTGCAACCTGCAACAGTAAATTCATTCATTCAATTGAATATTGGCTAAGAATGGTGAACCTCACACATATCTCAACCTTAACATATAAACCCTAGATTCAAGACTAGCACAAACCATGCATAGACAAGAAGAAATCCCAAATTGAATGAAACAAAACTTGAATTACTAAAACATAGTCAATTCTAACAAAGAATATTCATAGAGGTTCACATTGAATCCCTAGTAAGGATTTAGTTACACATCAATGGAGGAAACAAAAATATAGAAGAGGAGAAGATAGAACCCATTGTTGTCTTCTAATCTTGCTTCAAATCCTTCGTCTTCTTCTTGCTTTTCGGTGTCTTCCAAGGATGGATGGTAGATTAGCTCTCAATCTCGCAGTCTCTAACCCCCCGATGTGTAAAGATGGATGATGGTGATGGGGGATGGCCCCTTTGGCGGCTGGGGACCTCCTCTTGTGTGTCTCCCGAAATTAGGGCTCAAAGGGGCTTAAATAGGTGTAGATGCTAAGCCAAGTCCTTAAACAACAAGGAAATCACTTCCCCTTTAGAACTCTAACTTTTTGGGAATCTATTTCTTTCCTAATCCATCCAAATTGATTGCTTATTGAAGGAGGATAAGGATTAGATGTCTAATTGCTTTCCAAGACTCCCACACATGTCCAAGAAGGTAATATTTCCCGTTCCGACAACTTGCGAAACAAATCCCGAAAGCATTCGCGGATTTAATAACTGACTGATCTGACCTTCGGACACTAAAACGAGCATAACTTATTCTAGAAAATTCTGATTGACAAGCCGTAAATTGGGTTGGAAACTAGACTTCCGGGGATTCAAATCCATAGGTGGTAGGACACACAGTTCAATCGGATCTGAGATTTATAGGGCCCGCAATATGGGTCATCTGCACTGACGGGCGCTACCGCTGGGTAGGTAAGTTGCCTACCCCGCGGAAAATACAAAGCGACACCTCTGGAGCTGACCGCTAGGTAGGACAGCAAGGTAGGTAGGTGCCTAGGGGGCGGTAATTGGCAGAAGGCACCTCTGGACTTTGACGCAAGATGTTCCGCTTGATGTATATTTGCCTGAGCTGCGGTATTTGGCCAAATTGCCCTTTTTTTCTCTGAAATACTTCAAATACATCACTTGGATTCAACAACCTGAAAATGCTCAAACACACAAATTAAAACTCTAAAAGACTCGAGAAACAAGCAATTGATTGGAGGAATGGGGATAAAAAACATATACAATAAATGACCGATCAAATACCCCCAAACCTATCTTTTGCTAGTCCTCGAGCAAAACTAAATAAAAACAAAACCTAAAAACCTAAAAACAAAAAATTTAAACTAAGCCACTTTCGTAGGGAACACGATAGCATTGAGCGTATGCTACAAGCCTTTAAACCTCTAGGTGTCCCTAGTAGGAGGAGTTTTGTCTCCTGAGGGTTTACAGCTATGCTACCCACAAACATATTTCTGCGAAGAACCAAATAATCAAGATACAAACTCATATGTACCATTCAAAGCCAATGCATGCTAGAGCCAATAAGTAAAGACTAAAATTAAGTCACAAAACTGAATGCATTGTTAGTTTTAATGAAAAGCCCAAGCTCAAGATATTCTAGCTTCAAAGACTCATTCGTCAAACACCATAGATATAATTCGCCTTGACTCTAACTCTCACAAGATATCGCTCATATTTTCACACAGAACCTAGGCAAAAACACTCATCAAGCATATGCGAATGGAATTTATGCACAAGAAATTTCAAGTTATTATCGCATATGAATATATCATTGAAAGAACGCTTGATTTGTAAGCAAAAGATCTCATGAAAAGAATCAAACATTAAGAACAAGATAGAGCACATGTTTACCTTACTCTCGAGCTAGCATCCCTAAAAGATCAATTAGGTCTTTTCTTTGGTTGTAATGGGGCCATTGGGTGGAGGTTAAGAAAAAAAACGGAAAATTGGAATTCAAAAACCTAGGATCATACCATGAGGGTCTTCTATTACCTTTTCGGCTTCACACAAGTCTCTTGGTCTCCTTTACAAGTGGGATGATGCCACTTGTTGTTGTTCAATTCTTCAAAATTTACCTTTCTCTCTTTGTCAAACTCTTTTTGAGTAGATACAATCTTTGCAATTTAAATTGACTTTATTGCACCCATTAACATTCTATTCTTTTTTTTTTTTTTTTTCTGCTCTTTTTTTTTATTTTTTATTAATACAACAATTTTTCAATACATTGGTTCTTGACACCACTTTGGTGTTTGCCTTCTTGCCTTTTTTTCTTGGTACATGCACATCACAAGTCACCCATTTCGAACTCCCTTCAGTCATCTTCATCACTTCCTCTATATGATCCCAAGCTATAAGGTATGGCTAAATTATGGTTTATTGGGGTTAAGTTAATGTGGGTGATGAAAGAAAAAGGCTCATTGTGTTTGGCTTCAAACAGGGCTATGGAGCACACACATAAGGTAGGAAATATTTAAGGCCTTTTAAGTGAGTTCAAGCACACATTGCCTATATCACTTCTAATGGTTCAACCAAAACAAGAGCAAAGTTCACATGTGATATCTTTTTTATGAGAATTGTTTTTTAATGTTCAATGTACAACCTATAGAGATCAAATCTAATGCTAAGAACCTACTGAGTGTTTAAAGAGTAGAAACAATAGGACCCTCATAGTATGTCATTTATGTTCGCTTTTTGGTTTAGTGAACTCACAAGGGTAGTCTCCACTATTAATCATGACAATTAGGGGTGGGCACGGTTCGGTTCGGTTCGGTTTTGGCCAAAACCGTATTGAACCAAGTTATATTCGGTTTTTAAAAAGTTGAATCGGTTCGAACCGTATTGAAGGCCAAAACTGAATTGAACCGAACACCCTTTTCTCGGTTCGGTTCGGTTCGGTTCAATTCGGTTTTGGGCCTGTTGGGCCTATTGGGCCCAATTTTTTTTTTTTTTTTTCATTTCTTTTTTACCTTTTAACATCTATTATTGTAATTGGGCCTTTGGGCAACTGATGCAGTCCAAATTTACAACTCATTATTTACATTTTACATAATTAAATTTGTCCACATAATCAACATATAAGCTACCAAATTACAACATATAAGCTACCACATAATCAACATATAAAATGAGATATTTGGCTGAAAGAAGTATAGAACAGATAGGTGTTAGAAAAATTAGGGTTTTTTTTTTTTAATTTATATGTCGGTTCATACGGGTCGATTCGGTTTTGAGGGTTCGGTTTTGAAGACTCAAAACCGAATCGGAACCGAATTCAATACGGTTCATTCGGTTCGAACCGAATTGAACCGAACTCAAGTGTAAAACCGAACCAAACACCCTTTTTCGGTTCGGTTCAACTCGGTTCGGTTCGGTTCCGGTTTTTGTGCCCACCCCTAATGACAATCCAACTAAGCTTCCTATCCACTATCATATCAAGAGCATGTCATAAGTTTTGAAAAATGCAATGCACTACTCTAAGTGGCAAGAAGTTAGTTTAAACTCAGTGAATAAAGCATATATTACGGCTCTTAAAGCACACAAAAGAAGTATCTCAACATGGAGGACAAAAGTTCAAAAACTGATGACTTTCGAAATTGACCTATGTCTGTTCATTAATGCATATCTCTTAAATAAATCAACAAAAGTTAACCAAATTTTAGCACAAGATACTAGACATGCAAACTCACACTTTTCATTTAGAAAACATTTCAAAATTCGCACTGGAAAAGTGAGAAAACTGACGACGAAAACAGTGCACGCACAGTTTCGCTATAACAGGGCATCGCCCATGACCTTTGGTTGAAGAAACAATCATAACTTTTAAAGCGCCACCCAGAAATTTACGTTCTTTATACCGTTGGATTCGTATCGAAAAATCGAAGAACACAGCGTGGACGGAAAAATTTATTTCCTCACCAATCAATACAGTTTTCACAAAATGTTTGCCTCAAAAAATTTCAAAACAGGGCACTTTTTTCGCAGATTTGACAAAGAATAAAACAAACATGAATTCACACCCCCAAACCTAATCTAAACATTGTCCTCAATGTTTGTATGACATTCAAAGCATGGACAACGAACAAAGAAAAAGTATGGAAGGCAAGAACTCGAAACACAAAACAAAAGAAAGAAAACTAAAAACTAAAAACTAAAAATTAAGGCAAAAATTAAAAAGAAATTACCTAGGTGGGTTGCCTCCCACCAAGCGCTTAATTTAACGTCTCAGCAAGACGGGTGTAAGGACGACTCATCAACCGAACTCCAATGTCTCGAATTTGCGCCTATATGTGATTAGGTCTTGGAAGAAATTTTCACGCCCCGGCATGTTCCTACACACAATAAGCAAAGGCAAGTAAATGTTCACAATTAAGTGGGATGAAATAAGTTCAGAAAACCACTTATTCCACTTGCTTTTGTGTAGGCGGCTCGGAAAAGTAATAGGAGGGACATAAGGCTTGAGTTCCTTGTATATGAGCGGTTCCTCAAAAGGGACATCTTCCGCTTCCTTTGCTTTTTCTTTCGTCTCCTCTTTTTCTACTTCCGTCGCCTCATCTTCATCTGCAACACTAGAAAAATCATCAGACAATTCAGGACTCACTATGTTATCAACAATCTCACCGTATAAAGGTATGGTGGCGACATCTTCTTGCTCCAGTTCAGCCAATTGCCTAACTTGCACCTCTGCCAATTGCCTAATTTTCACATCTATCCTCCTCAGTGAAGCATGAATATTCTGAAAATGTACTTCATTACACTGTTCTAATTGCTGGAGTTGCTGCTGCAATTGTTGCTGGAATTGATCCATTTGCTGCTGGAATTGATCCATTTGCTGCTGTATCTGCTGCAGTAATTCTTCCATTGAAGGTGAGATCGGCTGCTCATAGGTATTGACTTCATTGTGGCTCCATGAGAAGTCTTGATGATTCCTCCACTCCGGATTGTAGGTATTGTCATATGGTTCATAACTCGACCACTGATTGTGGGAATTTCCATACGGTTCATTGATAGGCCACGGATTGTAGGAATGTTCAAAAGGTTCATGCACGGGCCACATATTGTAAGAATTCATTGCTTGGGCTTGTTCTCTTGAAGGACAGCTCCACATATAATGCCCAACCATTCCACAGTGCATGCAAACCACAACTCTTACTTCGCTTTCCTCATCATAAGCGTGTTGCTCATAGTAGTCCATTGTTCCTGAAAAGAAAGAAAACAAAAAGAAAATAAAAAGAAAAATTAAACTAAAACTATTAACTAAAACTAAAACTAGAAATAACCAATAAATTCACTAATCCCCGGCAGCGGCGCCAAAAACTTGATGTGTAAAATCGTGTTATAAAAACCTAACTCGCAAGTGCACGAATCGTGAGATAAGTACAGCGACAAGTAGGGATCGTTCCCACGAGGAAAAGAGATTTATCGACTAAAACTAATTCTAATTAAAGCTAAGCAAGTAACAGTAACCAAGAGATTTCAGATTGATTTGATTGATTTGAGATTAAAACTAAATTAAACTAATAAAACAGTTAACAAGAATATGTGAATGAGATCAAGAGGTGAGAGGACTAGGTCATCAATGCTCCCCAACTACGTTTACTCAATGCTTCGAATTGACTTTCACAAAGAATGTTAATCAAGTTAAGGGTTCGTTCTTAAATCATGTATAATTAGTGCTATGTGGTCCTGGGATAAATTAAGTACTTCTACTACAATCAATAGCAAACCTTGTATATAAACTATAACAGAAAATACATCAACCATACACCAAGCGTTTCTCAGTTGAGTAAATAGCAAACCTTGCATATCAACTATAACCTACAACCCACAAAACACACAATCAAGTATTCTCAATCACAGTCAATAGCAAACCTTGCATATAAACCATGATTGAGAACCCATTAAGCACAAGAACAAGAGAACCAAAGATAACGTGCAACCTGCAACAGTAAATTCATTCATTCAATTGAATATTGGCTAAGAATGGTGAACCTCACACATATCTCAACCTTAACATATAAACCCTAGATTCAAGACTAGCACAAACCATGCATAGACAAGAAGAAATCCCAAATTGAATGAAACAAAACTTGAATTACTAAAACATAGTCAATTCTAACAAAGAATATTCATAGAGGTTCACATTGAATCCCTAGTAAGGATTTAGTTACACATCAATGGAGGAAACAAAAATATAGAAGAGGAGAAGATAGAACCCATTGTTGTCTTCTAATCTTGCTTCAAATCCTTCGTCTTCTTCTTGCTTTTCGGTGTCTTCCAAGGATGGATGGTAGATTAGCTCTCAATCTCGCAGTCTCTAACCCCCCGATGTGTAAAGATGGATGATGGTGATGGGGGATGGCCCCTTTGGCGGCTGGGGACCTCCTCTTGTGTGTCTCCCGAAATTAGGGCTCAAAGGGGCTTAAATAGGTGTAGATGCTAAGCCAAGTCCTTAAACAACAAGGAAATCACTTCCCCTTTAGAACTCTAACTTTTTGGGAATCTATTTCTTTCCTAATCCATCCAAATTGATTGCTTATTGAAGGAGGATAAGGATTAGATGTCTAATTGCTTTCCAAGACTCCCACACATGTCCAAGAAGGTAATATTTCCCGTTCCGACAACTTGCGAAACAAATCCCGAAAGCATTCGCGGATTTAATAACTGACTGATCTGACCTTCGGACACTAAAACGAGCATAACTTATTCTAGAAAATTCTGATTGACAAGCCGTAAATTGGGTTGGAAACTAGACTTCCGGGGCTTCAAATCCATAGGTGGTAGGACACACAGTTTAATTGGATCTGAGAGTTATGGGGCCCGCAATATGGGTCATCTGCACTGACGGGCGCTACCGCTGGGTAGGTAAGTTGCCTACCCCGCGGAAAATACAAAGCGACACCTCTGGAGCTGACCGCTAGGTAGGACAGCAAGGTAGGTAGGTGCCTAGGGGGTGGTAATTGGCAGAAGGCACCTCTGGACTTTGACGCAAGATGTTCCGCTTGATGTATATTTTCCTGAGCTGTGGTATTTGGCCAAATTGCCCTTTTTTTCTCTGAAATACTTCAAATACATCACTTGGATTCAACAACCTGAAAATGCTCAAACACAAATTAAAACTCTAAAAGACTCGAGAAACAAGCAATTGATTGGAGGAATGGGGATAAAAAACATATACAATAAATGACCGATCAGGGTGTGAATGGGTTGTTAATCCAATTAGTTGTCGGAAAACAATAAATGACATGTTTATTGATTTACATGAGAACCCCACAACTGGGAAAAACTCACGGGATATCCTTCTAGCCACACACGGTCCTCAAATTCATTATTTGTAAAAACGATTACAATCTAGGTTGACCACATCACACATAGTCGATTACTAATCTAACTTTGCTACCCGCAGGCCTTTAATACTTATCCTAGACTAATTGCTTGTGCACTAAACCACTGAGCCATAAGACTTGACTCAATGAAGAGTTTAAGCAACCTAAGTGAATATATGAAAATATTTTAAATGCAATTAATGCTAGGCAACACTAAATGTTTATCTAGAGATTAAATGATGGCAATAAAAGCAATCTTAAATATCAATATCTAAATGCAAAGCATGAAGATTTAGCTAAAAGGGAAATATTGACCTACATTCAAGCTATCAACAAATAACACATCTCAACCAACAAATAAATACTCAAGCATGTTAGAAACAACATTAAGTAAAGAATCAAGCATTTAATTACAAAATAAATGCTAATCCTAGTAAAACATGAACAAAAGATGAAATAAGAAGTTCTAGAACATGTTCAAATTACCTAGTATAATAAACAAGGAAGACCCTTGCTTGGATGATGCTAGATGCTCATGGGAATGTGTTTGGTTAAGTAAATGAGTGTTCTTGGGAGTCTCTCTATTGAAATTCACTTAGTCTTTCAAAGATAGGTTTTTGGACTTTTAAAAAACATACAAGAGAGAAGACAACATATATATATAAGCCCTAAGTAAAACTACGCCGTTTTGGAAATTTTAGGCTGAAAACTATATAGTGCGTAGGTAGGTGCGTAGGTAGCTACTAGCCAACTTACCAGCCAATCAAGACTTGGAAAATCAACCCAAGGCCACTGCGCTGGTAGGACCAGCGCACTACCAGCCAACCTACTAGCGTATCGGGACCTGGAAAAACCATCCAAGGCCACTACGCGGGTAGCACCAGCACAATACGAGCGCACTGAGGCCTAGGTCACTCATCATGTTAAATCAAGCACATCATCATGCATACGCAGACGTTTTCGATCAAGCATCGGGAAACGAATTGCAACCCACAAAACCACACTTAGATTCTAACAACAAGGTGCACGTGTGGGAGGTGAAGAACACATACATATGAGAATTTTAAACACAAAAGCAAGAGAATAAAACACGCATGAAAAGTGTGTGTGTGCAACTAATCTCTTCAAGAGGCAAGTCAAGTGATTTACTTTTTGATCTTACTCTTAAAGTCACAGAGATGCTTAGAAGCTTACAAACGAGGACCTAAGCTACCCATTACAAAATCAACCCTAAATGTGGTTTGTCAACGAAATAAGTCAATCCAAATATGAGGAACTTACAAGTTTTAATATAATTCCTTCACTTGCAACTTGTAGACTTGATAGGCAATGATTTATTGAAAATGCTTTTCTATTGTCAACACATGTTTTATATTGTTTAAGTGTGGTGATTCAAGCTATTTAAAGGGACAAACTCTTAGGGATTGAAAATGTATAAAAACCTATTCACCCCCCCCCCCCCCCCCCCCCCCCCCTCTGTAGGTATGCTTTAGGCAATTTAACCGCGTTTGTATATTTCAGGAAGAACAAAACATAGTTGACTTCGATACCATTTCTTGAGAGGGCTTGTGAATGAAGGTTTTATTCATATTAAATATTGCAAGACTAATGAACAAAAGACTGATATCTTTACTAAACCAGTTAGAGGACTATTTTTCAAAAGAAATGCAACAAGTTTGGGAAGGAAGAGCAATTTGGTTTATGGGAGGCATTGTTGGAACTCTAAACCAAAGCTCTAGATTAACTCTTGAAGGATAACCGGTATCATTTTTTAGATTGAATCAAATTGTCTTGAAAATACAATGGCTATTTTAATGTTGTTCATTAAGTTTTTGTTTTAAAGTACTTTTGTAATGGCTATATAAAGCCAAGTTGTTTGCTGGAAAAAATAACATATGATGCTTTCTCTCCAAAATAGTTTCTTTGTTCATTACTTTTTTAAAAATATCTGATACAAAATTTACAGTTATGACTCTAGTTATTCTATTTGGTACATTATTAAAGTCTAACCTTGAAACCACATTATCAATAGAAAAATACACAAATGCACCATCATGTGGCACACTATTGACAGGAGCCACAACCTGGAATTTCTTACTACTCTTGTATGTCATTTTTTCACCTATATACATTTGTACAATTTTTGCATGACTAATTAAAAAAAAGTATATATTTTCAAGAACAAATTACACCAAACTCCCCTAAGGTTTGCTCTTTTACACACAAAAATAACTTTACTGTGAATTGACACTCACCTCCTCTACCGTTAGGGTTTGACCATTAAGTGTGAGAGTTGATCGTTAAAAATTGATAAAAGACAGAAATACCTCTTATTCACCAAAAAATCTAAAAGAACTAATTACACCAAACTCCTCTAAGGATTGCTCTTTTACACACAGAAACAACTTTATTGATAATTGACACTCACCTCCCCTACCGCTAGTCAAAGTTGGTCAAATTAAACCATAGACCAATTTTGACTATCAAAACTAAGAATAGTTTAGTCCTTTGAAGTATTATATATATATATATATAATTGAATAGATATTTTTAAAAGAATATTTTTTTAAGGTATTTTAAAATGATGATTAAGTGAAAAAAAAAAAGTTTTTAAAATTAAGATTTTTTTTTAAAAAAAGATTAATTGAACTTAATTGAAAATTAAGAATTAAAAAAAAAAAGAGAGAATTGTTCATTAAAAAAAGAATTAAAAAAAATTCTTAATGCCTGTAATAGTCCAATCTAATTTAAATAAAATTCAAATTAAAAAAAATAAAAAATTTAATGCCTTTAACAGTTCACTAGTTCCTCCAACAACACAAATCACAATCCCTTCCTAATTTGGTGCAATTTGTTCAAAAAAAAAAAATTAAAGGGAAAAAAGCTCAAAATCTATTTATAAATAAGAATATATATATATATATATATTTAAGGAAATAGAAATAAAAATTTTAAGTTTTTTAATAAATAGAAAAAAATATTTAAAACAAAACAGGAAGGAATTGTGATTTTTGTTGTTGGTGGAACTGGTGAACTGACTCAATCTGACTCAATCTCTCATGGAGGAGATCGAACAAATTAGGAAGGGATTATGATTTGTGTTGTTGGTGGAACTAGAGAACTGTTAAAGTCATTAAGATTTTTATTTATTGTTTTTTTTTTTTTAAATTTGAATTTCTTTTAAATTAGATTGGACTGTCACTTTTTGTTAATGAAAAATTCCATTTTTTTATTCTTAATTTTCAATTGATCTTATTTTTCTTTCCAAAAAAAAAAAAAAAATCTTAATTTTAAAAACATTTTTTTCACTTAATCTTCATTTAAATATACCTTAAAAAAATCTTCATTTAAAAATATTTATTCAATTTTTAAACATATATATATTTAAAATGCTTCGAATGACTAAACTATCCCTAGTTTTGATAGTCAAAATTGGTCTACAGTTTAATTTGACCAACTCTGACTAATGGCAGGGGAGATGAGTGTCAATTATCAATAAAGTTGTTTCTATGTATAAAAGAGCAAACCTCGGGGGTGTTTGATGTAATTAGTTCTTTTAGATTTTTTGTGAATCAGGGGTATTTTTGTCTTTTATCATTTTTTAATAGTCAACTCTTATACTTAACGGTCAAACCCTAACGATAGAGGAGGTGAATGTCAATTAACGGTAAAGTTATTTCCTTGTGTAAAAGAGCAAATCTCTGGGGAGTTTGGTGTAATTTGTTTTATTTTCAAATTAAAAAGTATACATGAATATATTTAGGGGAAATTATCATTTTCCCCCTAAAAAAATTCTTTTAGTAATATTAGGACACGGTTTCAGTATATTGGCCAGTCTCCCCCCTAAATTGGAAATATTAATAAAAGACCTCATGCTGTTAGCTTTTTGGACGGAACAGTGCACACTGATACAAGTCAGTCTGTTAAAAGACCAAATTGCCCTTATATCCATTAAATGACAGACAAAATATTCATTTAAAAAAATGATCGAACCAAAATTGGTATGATTTTGGCCCTCACTTCCTTCTCTTTTTGCTTGATTCTTGGGCAATATCCCATGATTTAATGGTGTGAATTAAGTGTTTTCAGGTTTTTATAAAGTTCAGAGGCATTGGAGTAATATTGGTGGCAAAAGGGGTTGAAATTGTAAAAAGTGTGTACAGATCATTCATCTTCAAAGAGGCATATCTCTCTCCTCAGATCAAACCACATTTCCAATTACATATATTCGGAAAGCCCCGGAAGTCTACTTTCCAGAGGTTTTTACAGATTGCGATTCCGAGTCTTTTACAGAAAGTTATGCCCATTTTAGTAACTGCTGCGCACTCCCTGTCGCCACGGCGACCAAATGGCGACCCATAGCGAACTCCACTTTCTAGAAGCAGCAAAATGGACGTTTTCAAGCCATTTTTGAGGGGTATTCTTGTTCTTTCATGCCTATTTCTAACCCTAGCCTTCAAAACATATAAATACACCATTTTTTTTTATAGAGAATGGATAACTCTTGACAACTCTTGACCACCAAGAAACCTCCTTTCTCCACCATTCCTTTTCTCTCCATTTTTCTCTCCTACCTAAACTTACATCTAGATTACTTCCCCTAATCATTCCTTTTCTTCCCATCTTCTCCACAAATCTCCTTAGTCACTTCCCATTTGACTCCACCTATCTAGACACATCCTCATCATCCACTCTTTACACAAGAAGCATCAAAGGCAAGGAAAGGATCAAACTTACAAAAGGAGGCCCATGGGTGATTTTCTAATCTTTTACTTGCCTTCTCTTTGATTGTAATATGTGTAATTAAATACCCTTTCTAGGGTTTTGAAACAAATAACTCAAGGTGTGTTCTAATATACGAATATTCAATCTAGAGGGGGGGTGAATAGATTTTAACGATATTACCCAATTTTCGCGTTAAGTCAATATTATGAAAATGCCCCAAACTAGTCAATACAATAACAAGTGTAATATGGTGCGGAATTATAAACGACACTTGATATTTATGTGGAAACCCTCACGGGAAAAACCACGGGCTGTATAGTGCGTCACACTCGAACCTCGAATCCACTAAATGTGTTAAACGATTACAACCTACTCCCGGTATATAATCACACACCTACCTAATCCCGGTATGAGTGAACCTAGTCCAATTGCTTGTGTGATCACCTAATCCCGGTCTATCACAACAAGACTTCAATTGCTTGCGATCTAAGCAACCTAATCCCGGAAGCTACACGCAAGACTTACTTCTCAATGAAGAGATTACAACCTATGTGAATATATAATGATATTCAATGAGCAAATAAAGCTAGGTAACCTTAGATGCTTATCTAGGATGATTAGATAACAATAAATGCAATCCTAGATGTCAATAGCTAAATGACATGTCATAAAGCTTAGCAAATCATAGATAAAGTAACCTAGATGTTGCTATCAAAATACAACACACAACCATGTCAACACAACAATCTCTATTTTGTATCTAGAATATATTCTAAGAGCATACAAATAATATAAGAGATTTCTTTGATAAATAAAACACTAAACTTAGATGAGATTAGTGAAGAACATACCAAAGGATGTGTGTTGACCAAAACTCATGCAAGCAAGCATCCTAACTATGCTAGAAAATGCTAGATGATATTTAGATGCATATGAGAAAGGTTTTGAGTGTGTAAAAATGAGTTCTTGATTTGATTTTCTCTTAAATGTCTCTCTTTGAAGTTTAGGGTTCTTTTGAGTCAGAGAACTAAGTTAGAGATAGGAGAAAGTATGATATTTATAGGCATCAAAAACAGGGCAAGTGAAAAGACAATTTTGCCCTAGAAATCACCGATCGGCGGTTTCATTCTGCGGTCGTGGCCGCAGAATGTAACAGTCGAATTGAACCCGAGAAGCAGGGGATCATTCGGCGACCAGATTCGGTGGTCAAGCGAAACCGCTGATCAAAACCCAAAAAGAAACCGACCTTAAAATATCTAATTCGGCGGTTTCAATTCGGCGGCCAGGACGCCGATTAAACCGCAGAATCAAACCCGAGAATAATAAATGCATCAGGTCTAATTCGGCGGTTTCGATTCGGTGGCCTGACCGCCGATCGTAACCGCAGATCCAATCCAGGGCTTTCTGGAATCAAACGGCGGTTTCATTCGGCGGTCGTGGCCGCCGATCAAACCGCCGTTTCACCAATGATGGTGAAACCTAGGAGAAGCCAAGGGCATTCTCCGAAGGCGATCTCGCGCAAACCCAAGCACTAAATCGTGCAAGCGCGGACGTTTCCGAACATATTCGGAAAACGAATTACACGACACAAAAACACACAACAAGATATAATCAATCAAAGTGTTAGTGTGAAATGTGACATGTGAAGAGTATGCACACATATGCAAGTATACTAAGTGTGTATGTGCTTCTATATCTCTTCAATGAAAACTAAGCACTAGAAGTATACCTTTGGAGTGCTTGTCACTTTGAGGTCTTGAAAAGGGCCTTCGATGTTGGTCTTCAATCACCTAATCTACCCTTACAATTCAAACCCCAACTTGTGGTTTGTCCACGAAATAAGCCAATCAATAATGGGAATCCTTACAATCTCCCCCTTTGGCTATTTCGTGACAAAACCACCTCTCACATTGATCCTCACAACATAAATGAAGCTACGGGATATTCTACATTACAAAGTACGAAGAGATAAGAAAATAAAAAACTTCAAGTCTTCAATCTCTTGTAGAATTACCAAACCTTCAAAACAATTAGATTACACTCCCAAAGCAAGTGTATGTGAGATGATCAAGTGGAAGTAAAACAAGCATTTGCATATTAAACATTTAAACACAACATCATGCAAGGTACGAGTATGCAATGCTCCCCCTCAATGGGTTACTCCCCCTCAATATGTACTCTCTCCAATATGCACAAATGCTACAACAATTTAGCATCTCCCCTCACCACACTCTACTCCCCCTTTTTGTCATGATATAGGCAAAGGAGTAGTCCCCAACAAGGTCACTTAAGGCAAAGAGATGTAGTCGCATACAAGATATTTGCATAGTCAAATAAGCCACTTTATGCTAATCAATTAATTGAAGAGAAACAAGGAGATTTATTTTGATTAAAATGTGTGAATAAAAAAAAAATGCTTTGCAAACAAGATATGTAGCATTCAAGTCCAAAATACAATGGTATTTGGCAAAGCAAATGACAAAGGTTTCTAATAAGAATTCAAACCAATTTTACCAATGTCATGAGAGAAGCAAAGATATATAGAATTCATTGATTTTCAATTTGATAAACACTATATCCAACTTTATAAGCGAAACATGGCATGAGCGACTTTGCACCCTATTTGATATTTCCGGATATGAAACCTGTATGATAGTAGCCATGTTCAACAGATAAAGAAAGAGAGACAATTGGATGGCAAAATCCTTTGACCGGATACAAGATCCTTTAATCAATTTGAGTCTCATAAGCTTTTTCACACAAGTTTTGCATTTAAGAATTATGCAATCATCAATTCATGCTTTTTCATTTGAGCATGACATTTGAATTTCATGCTTTTCATATGACATTTAGCATGTTATAAAGAATCATCATGTCATGGAAATAACTATAGGTCATTCAAATCATACTTCCTATTTAAATTTCCTAGTCCAAAAATGCATGTTTGAACATAAATATGACATGGATTGAAAACAAAGCAAGGTTCACACTTATTGAATAGAAAACATATATACATATGTGCAACCAAGCTTACTCAAGCAATCAACAAAGAAGCATAAGATCTTTAAAATATTTTGCATGCATAGAGTATGCAAACACTCTCTTTGCTTGAGTTCCCCTTATGGGGTCATATACCACCCTTCATCAATGAAGGTCATGAGGTCCTATGGACCTTCCAAGCCCATTGGACTTGGTTAAACCTTTATGAGACTTATTAGTCTCGTAGCAAGCGGGTTCATTATTTTTAGTCCACTTAGGTGACAAATTTTCTATCCTAGTGGTCAAAGGATCTAGAGTTCTAGGAGTCATAGGATCATGTAAGTGGTTCTCATCCTTCCCATGAACATGCAATCTAGCTCTAGCCTTCTTTTTCTAAATCATGCTTTTGGCTCTACACAATTTAATGTAATGAAAGCAATTTGGTCTAATATGACCATCAATACCACAATAATGACATGTAGGGTTGAAGTTAGAAATCATACCTTCTCCTTGTGCATCCATAGGAGCTTTTCCATGTCTTTGTGGTTGTCTTGGTTGTTCGATAAGATCTCTCCTTCTTTGTTAATGACCAAGACTAGGTTGCTTCCCCAAATGAGCTTGCATGATTGGATTCTTCCCTTGAAGAATTTGAGCTTGAGGGAAGTTAGTGTGAGGAAATCTTGTAGGTTGACTTCTTGAGGCTACCTTCACTTGTGCACTTTGAGAACATTGTCCTAGATCAATCTTCTTCCTAGGAGTGTGCACGAATGAAGTTTCTTTGTTGCCAAGGCTCTTGACACTCATAGTCTTGTTAGGAGTGGGAATCTCCTTTTCATCTTCAAAGCCAAGACCTCTCTTGTCATAGGGGCCTTTTCCAATACTCAACATATGGTTGAGTTTTTCCGTGCTAGAGGCCATCTTTGCCATTAACTTTCTAGCATCATCAAGCTCCCTTTTCAACCCTTCTTCATTCCTCTTAGACAAAGCTAGCTCATCTCTTAGCTTGTCTTCATCCACCATGGATCTCACCACTTCTCTACTCAAGTGGTCCACTTGTGTTGAAAGCTTAAGATTTTCTTCCATTAACTTTTAAATCTCCTCTTCATTCTTTATCCTATAGCTTTCAAACCTTTTCAAGTAGTCTTCACGATCCATATTCTCCACATTTCCATTTGTGGAGTGGGATAACAAGTTCTCAACAATTGAGTCATCCCCTATATTCTCCATCTTACAAATGGAGTCATTTCCCAAATCCTCCATCTCACCAATGAAGTCATCTCTTTCATCAAGATCATCAAATTTGTCTCTTGATGACATATGAGTCATATCCCAATGAGTAGCTACATCAATCTCTTCTATAGCTACTTCTTCATCTAATCCTTCTATGGGATCACTAGTCAAGTTATCCTTGCCATCAACTTCATTTTCTACATATGTGACTCCAAAAGCCGTGTAGTTAATGGCAAGCTCCTCATCACTTGACAACTCATCTCCCTCATGGGAGTCATCACAACTATCACTCCACGAGGCGGCCATCACTTTTCCCTTCTTCTTGTCCATGCGATTTGCACAATCGGGGGCGAAGTGTCCTATGCCACCACACTCATAACATTGGACCACTTTCCTTTCGGCCTTCTCAAGCCTAGGCTCAAACTTGTTGAAAGAACTCTTTTTCTTCAAGTCTTGGCCATTTGATCCAATACCACTCTTCTCGAACTTGGCAAACTTCTTAAACTTTTTCACAAATGCGTTAAGTTCATCGTCCGAGTCATCCTCCTTCTTGTTATGCTTAGACATCTTCAAAGCAATATTCTTCTTTTTCTTAGGAGGTGAGGTGATAGCCTTTCTTGACTCATAGGCTAGAAGTTTCCAATGACTTCACTCGGCTTCATATCCTTGTACCCATCATTCTCTTCTAAAGCCGTCACTTTTGATTCGAACCTTTCGAGGAGAGATCTCATAATCTTCTGCTTGATTCTACTATCCGAATATGGGTCTCCTAGTTGATGAATTTGATTCACAATGTCCATCAACTTCACTTGGAAGTCATTGAAGTGCTCATGCTCTTCCATCCTAATGGTCTCAAAACTAGTTTGGAGGACTTGCAGTTTTGAATCCTTGACCACTTCGGTTCCTTCATGAGCCGTCTCTAGGATTTCCCACGCCTCTTTGGCGATCCTAGTAATTTGAACCAACTTGTACTGGTTCTCATCCATGGCACATAGGATGGCATGCATTGCCTTCCTATTCCACTTTGAAGTCTCAAACTCTCCATTTGTCCATTGTGCCTTGGGCTTGAGTACTTCTTCTCCTCCATCCGTGGGAGTCATCATAGGAGGTGCGTATCCATCTTCAACCGCCATCCATGCCCTATCATGGATTTGGCATAAGTACGCCTCCATCTTCCCCTTCCATGAGGAGTAATTATCGCCGGTGAGCAACGGTGGCCTCACGCTCGACGCTCCCTCTTTGCTCATCCCAATATCACTCATAGTGTTTGGATGAATGCAAAATGTATGAATAAATCAAAAAATCACACACAATGCAAAACACACCAAAAATGAGCTAGGATCACCTAAGTATATCTAGGAACCCGCTCTGATACCAATTGAAACAAATAACTCGAGGTGTGTTCTAATATATGAATATTCAATCTAGAGGGGGGGTGAATAGATTTTAACGATATTACCCAATTTTCGCGTTAAGTCAATATTACGAAAATGCCCCAAACTAGTCAATACAATAACAAGTGTAATATGGTGCGGAATTATAAACGACACTTGATATTTACGTGGAAACCCTCACGGGAAAAACCACGGGCTGTATAGTGCGCCACACTCGAACCTCGAATCCACTAAATGTGTTAAACGATTACAACCTACTCCCGGTATATAATCACACACCTACCTAATCCTGGTATGAGTGAACCTAGTCCAATTGCTTGTGTGACCACCTAATCCCGGTGTCCGACCTAATCCCGGCCTATCACAACAAGACTTCAATTGCTTGCGATCTAAGCAACCTAATCCCGGAAGCTACACGCAAGACTTACTTCTCAATGAAGAGATTACAACCTATGTGAATATATAATGATATTCAATGAGCAAATAAAGCTAGGTAACCTTATATGCTTATCTAGGATGATTAGATAACAATAAATGCAATCCTAGATGTCAATAGCTAAATGACATGTCATAAAGCTTAGCAAATCATAGATAAAGTAACCTAGATGTTGCTATCAAAATACAACACACAACCATGTCAACACAACAATCTCTATTTTGTATCTAGAATATATTCTAAGAGCATACAAATAATATAAGAGATTTCTTTGATAAATAAAACACTAAACTTAGATGAGATTAGTGAAGAACATACCAAAGGATGTGTGTTGACCAAAACCCATACAAGCAAGCATCCTAACTATGCTAGAAAATGCTAGATGATATTTAGATGCATATGAGAAAGGTTTTGAGTGTGTAAAAATGAGTTCTTGATGATTTTCTCTCAAATGTCTCTTTTTGAAGTTTAGGGTTCTTTTGAGTCAGAGAACTAAGTTAGAGATAGGAGAAAGTATGATATTTATAGGTATCAAGAACAGGGCAAGTGAAAAGACAATTTTTCCCTAGAAATCACCGATCGGAGGTTTCATTCTGCGGTCGTGGCCGCAGAATGTAACCGCCGAATTGAACCCGAGAAGCAGGGGATCATTCGGCGACCAGATTCGGTGGTCAAGCGAAACCGCCGATCAAAACCCAAAAAGAAACCGACCTTAAAATATCTAATTCGGCGGTTTCAATTCGGCGGCCAGGCCGCCGATTAAACCGCAGAATCAAACCCGAGAATAATAAATGCATCAGGTCTAATTCGGCGGTTTCGATTCGGTGGCCTGACCGCCGATCATAACCGCAGATCCAATCCAGGGCTTTCTGGAATCAAACGGCGGTTTCATTCGGCGGTCGTGGCCGCCGATCAAACCGCCGTTTCACCAATGATGGTGAAACCAAGGGAGAAGCCAAGGGCATTCTCTGAAGGCGATCTTCGCGCAAACCCAAGCACAAAATCGTGCAAGCGCGGACGTTTTCGAACATATTCGGAAAACGAATTACACGACACAAAAACACACAACAAGATATAATCAATCAAAGTGTTAGTGTGAAATGTGACATGTGAAGAGTATGCACACATATGCAAGTATACTAAGTGTGTATGTGCTTCTATATCTCTTCAATGAAAACTAAGCACTAGAAGTATACCTTTGGAGTGCTTGTCACTTTGAGGTCTTGAAAAGGGCCTTCGATGTTGGTCTTCAATCACCTAATCTACCCTTACAATTCAAACCCCAACTTGTGGTTTGTCCACGAAATAAGCCAATCAATAATGGGAATCCTTACAGGTTTTGATGTGAGAATATTTGGATTGGGATTTGCTTAAGCTTTTATATATTGTAATCTCTATTTGTGTTCTATTCATTTTATAATTAGATTCTTTGCATTATATAATTGACATGTATACCCACTAGTTGATTATAATCTTGCTTAGGATAATTTGTTATATAATCTTGATTGGATTGACAACCTTGATGGATTGAGAACTTAGTGAATATGATAGATTGTCGGAGGGTATATCAACCACGATAATCTAAGCCGTTAATTGTAACAAATCGATCCTGCCGTGACCCCCTTTCCTTAATCGGTTAGGCATTGCGGTGGGAAGTTGTTTAGGGTTCATAATAATGGCCCAAACACATTTTAGAAATCAATTGGTTAACATTGGTGAGATTTGTTCACTAAAGTAGCTTGATAAGCATTTCCCGTAATTCATTTGTGATCTCATTAATTCCCTAGCTATTCTCTTAATTGTTTATTCCATTATCTTATCTAGATTTGTTAAGTATTCTTTTATTAGTTTATTAGGTTTATTTTTCATGTATGTTTGATGGCTTGACAACCCATTCACTCATCCATATTTTTATGATTTATTTTATTGCATATAGATTAGTTAATTTATTCAACTAATCACTCTAATTCCCTGTGGAACGAATCCCACTTGCCACTTTACTAATTTTCTATCTAAGTGGTAAAAAATCGGTTTTCTAAACGATCACGTTTTAAATATCATTTTGTTGAGTACACAAACGGCTCATCAAAAAACAGAAAAGAAAAAACAATAAAAAAATGGATCTCCACCGTCCATCTTTGGATGGTGGAGATATATCTCTTTTTTATTTTTTATTTAAATTTAATAATAATAATAATAATAATAATAATAAATTAAACAATATATTTAAGAAAAAGAAGATTGACGGATTAACATAATCAAGCAACATCATCAAGCCAATAAACAAATCCCAGATCATCTTCTGATTAAATGGTCAACCCCTAATGTCTAATCATGTTAAACATCTAACACACACAAGTAAAAATTAATAAAACTAGTTGTGTGATAGCAGTTCATTAACAAAATCAGTTGATATTTACAATCGCATATTCAAAAACAAAACAAACCCAGATGAGCAAAGTTAAATCAGAGAGAGAATCAATTACAGGGATGCTAAGAGAGTGGAGAGAGGCAATAGCAGAGTCAAGGACATTTCTGCGATGACCCATGATAGCAATGAAGGCTTCATGTTTGCCCAACTGGGTTCGCACCATCCAACCATTCCATCACCACCACACAAATAGTGGTGTCAAAATGTGCCGGGCCTGAAGGGCTCGGCACGGCCGGCCCGCCCAGACTGGCGGGCCATTCTTGGCATGGCCTACTTGTTTCGCGGGCCAGGCACGGCCAGGCACGGCCCCTAGACTGCCCGGGCCAAGTCCGGTTTTACTGCCTGCCGGGACGACCTGGACCGGGCTTACAAGTTGGCGGTCTTGGCCCGCTAGGCCAAATGTTTATTTATTTATTTTTTAACCGTTGGGGCTGGCAGCATTTTTTTATTATTTTTTTTTAAATTTTGACCATTGCTGATGTCAGCAAATGGTCATTTTTTGAATTTTTGCTCCAAAACTTCATTTTTGCCCCTCATCTCTTCTATTTTATATTTTTACCCACATTTCAAATTTTTCTATAAATACCCCCACCCATTCCTATTTCCCTAAACACTTTCTCTCAATCTCTCATACTCTTCGGTCTCCAACTCTCCATTATTCTCTCTAATCTCTAATCTCTAATAATTTCATTCTTACTCTCTCTCCCTCTCTAGTCTCTACTCTCACTCACTCTCTATTCTCTACACTAATAATCTACCATTCTAAATTTATAATACTATATTACTAATATTATTCTCTAATCACTCCACCAAAGCTTAAAGGTATGTTTTTCCTTTAAATGTTATTAATTAATTTTATTCTTTAGTTTTTAAATTTTATATTTATACTTAATATATTTATGCTTAGTTATTAATTTTGATATTTATTCTTATGTTTTATGTATATTTAATATTTATCGATTTTTTATGGTTAGTAACTTATTATATTTATGAGTTAATGTTTGTATGCTTTGTTATAAATTTTAATATTAAATCTTAGAATCTTTGATTTTAGTAAATTTATGTCTAGTAATTAATTTTAATATTTGTATATTTTAATTATTTGTATATTTTAATTATTTGTTTAGTTGGTAAATTTATGATTTGATGTTTAGTAATTGATTTTAATGTTTATGCCTTTATGGTTAGTAAATTGATGATTTTATGTTTATTAATTAATTTTAATATTTTTATGCTTAGTAATTTAGTATATTTATGATTAAATGATTAGTAATTAATTTGAATATTTTTATACTTAGTAATTTAGTATATTTATGATTAAATGCTTAGTAATTAATTTTAATATTTTTATGCTTAGTATATTTATAATTAAATGCTTAGTAATTAATTTTAATATTTTTATGCTTATTATATTTATGATTTTATGCTTAGTAATTAATTTTAATGTTTATGGTTAGTAAATTGATGATTTTAATATTTATGTTTAGTAATTAATTTGAATATTTTTATGCTTAGTAATTTAGTATATTTATGATTAAACGCTTAGTAATTAATTTTAATATTTGTATGCTTATTATATTTATGATTTTATGCTTAGTAATTAATTTTAATGTTTATGGTTAGTAAATTGATGATTTTAATTTTTATGTTTAGTAATTAATTTGAATATTTTTGTGCTTAGTAATTTAGTATATTTATGATTAAATGCATAGTAATTAATTTTAATATTTGTATGCTTAGTATATTTATGATTAAATGCTTAGTAATTAATTTTAATATTTTTATGCTTAGTATATTTATCATTAAATGCTTAGTAATTAATTTTAATATTTGTATGCTTAGTAAATTGATGATTTTATTTTTTATGTTTAGTAATTAATTTTAATATTTTCATGCTTAGTATATGTATATTTATGATTAAATTCTTAGTAATTAATTTTAATATTTGTATGCTTAGTATATTTATCATTAAATGCTTAGTCTTATACTCTTATGCTTAGTTTTTAATGACTAATGAGTTAATATTTGTATTGTAGGAAATAGAATATCATTCTCAATTTTTGGACGGTCTTAATACGGAGGACGATTATTATGTCCTTTCCGGGCCTGTAGCTACGGTAGCAGGACCTTCTGGTTTTGGCGTAACACTGACATCACGTGTTCCTAAACCTAAAATGCACACATCAAACGTATGGCAGTGTTTTGAGATAGTACAGAAGACTATGCCAAATGGTAAAGTCATGGACAGAGCTCAATGTAGGTTTTGTCCTAAGCACTATGTCACTTCTAGAGGGGTGGACTGGTCATTTACGAAGGCATATGGAGAAATGCATGCCTGCACACGGACAAGTAGACACTACAACCCAGACACAATTACAATGGCACCCAGACAGGTCCGTTTCAACATGGCGTTACGACGCCGTGGTTGCTAGAGAGTCCATGGCACGTTACATTGCATGCACTGATCAACCGATTAATTTCGGTGATAATGTTTTTTACAAAGAATTTATTCAAACTGCGTACAACCCCCAATTTAAAGCTGTTTCTAGAAACACTACTAGGAACGATTTGATAAAATGTTTTCAAACCCAATGAGATCAATTGAAGGCTGAATTACAGCAGCTAACTGTCTCTATTGCATTAACTTCCGATATTTGGAACTCATGTTCCAAACATGACCATTTAACTGTCACTGGACATTATTTAGACTCTGATTGGAATTTACAAAATAAAAGTTCTTGGTTTTCGTTCAATGGATCATAATCATCCTCAATTTTCGACGGAAACGGTAGCGGGACCTTCTGGTTCTGGCGCAACATCGACATCATGTCCTCCCAATCACATTTCAAATTCAAACATATGGCAATGTTTTGACAAAGAAGAAATACCAAACCCAGACGGTAGGGTCACAACAAAATATCACTGTAAGTTTTGTAAACTCTTATTTGCCAGTTGTATTTCTAAGCCGGGAACCGGTAATTTGCAAAGGCGTATGAGCAAATGCATGACTGGTGATACTCGCTTTTTCCGTCGTTGAAAGAATCACGAGGATCAAAAGATTATTACGTTTGTAAAAGGGGTTTCCTACGCAATGTGCTCTAAACTAGCAAAAGACTAGTAAAGCGGCAAGCGAGGGTATCGTTCCGCAGGGAGGTGTGATTCGTCAACCATTTCAGTTTCTAGTGTTTATTGTAAGCATGTAAATAGAATGTGAAAAGGTGAGAATGGTGTGTGTGAAATGTATGTACAATGCGGTGTGTGTGTGAGTAGAGAATGAAAATGAAAATAAATAAAAACAAAGAGAACATGGAAGGGTGAGAGTGGTGTTTAAAGTGATAAATAAAATGGTGGATAGGAGAGATGCATGAAAATGGTCACACAAGGTTCAACAAGTTCACCATACATAAGTGCACAAATAGTTGGTTGTTAGACATTAAGGACATCCAATTTTAGTTAAGGGTTCGTTCTTGCCTCGATCCGATTTATACCCATTCATAAAGCTAACGGTCGAAGAGTGTGTTGAGAACCTCTCAAACACGAAACCGCAACCAACATATGTGAACCGATTCTACAAACAAAACTACATTTAGCCCAATGATAGCTTCGTAATGTAAAATGGCAACGTTAGGTACAATGAATGTGGAAAGAGTGATTGTATCTCCAACCATAACTCACCTAGAGCCCCTAGCATGAGAGATAGCCAAAGACCAATAATTGTAACTCTAACCATGACTCACCTAGAGCCCCTAGAGTGAGAAATAGCTAAAGTCCAATTGTTAACAAGAACAATGAACCAAACCCTTCTAATATGGCAATTTATAGGTTCACCCACTCTTCTTAGCTAATTAGCCAAGACTATGCCCGGAGAGCCCCTCCAAAGGCACAATCCTAACTCTAAGTCACTCAAACCCATTCATGACATGTAATTTTGACCTTCCATCATACAAACACAAAATGGGACATTTGATTACAACTACTCCTAATTTACATTAATCTACTCCTAATCCCATCCATGAATACATATTAATTTCCAATCTCCATACACAAGCATTTGAAGATAGAGATATATTCAATAACAATCAAGAATGAATCAAAACACAAATTAGATATAAAAACAACCAACATATATATTGAGCACAAATATAGGTTTACAAATATTCCCAAGTGGGGATTACACATTTAAGAAAACAAGAAATACAAAGAGATGAGTTAAAGGAGACAACCCTTGAAGAAAACCTCCTCCAAGTCCTCCATGAACCCTAGCTCGAAATTAGTCCAAAGACCCTCCTTTCTCCTTGCAATCTACTCCTAAATGGGTGGATGATGGGTAGAAGATGAAATGGAAGGCATCCATGGAGGAAAAACCTCCATGGATGACCTTGAAAGCTTCTCTCTCTCTTTTGGTGTGGAAGAAGATGAAGAAGAAGAAGTGTGAGGTGTGGAATCTGATGGGAGAGAAGAGAATAATGTGTATATATAGTGTTGGGAGGTTAGGGCTGAAGGTTGGGGTGAAAGGACGAAACAATCCCTGAAATTCGCCCAAAAAACGAATTTCTGGAGTGATTCGGCGGTTTGGTTCGGCGGCCTGGCCGCCGATTTTCCCGCCGAATTAGACCTGACAGCATTTCAGCATTTCAGCATCGCGCACCGTTACGGAAATGGGCATAACTTCCTGTAGAAAGCTCGGAATCGCAATCCGTAAAATGTTCTGGAAACTAGACTTCCGGGGATTTCTGAATATATAAAGATGTCAACTTGGTTCGATTTGAGCAGGAAGATATGATCCCCACAAGTTGTACGTTCTGCACGAGCATATACAATTTCTTCCGTTTTTGGCTCATTTTGCCTCCCAAACTATCTTTAAGCTCAAAACCTTATTGTAGGGAATATGTACCTACACAAGGCTCAAACAAAACATTATATATAAAAATACGCTCGAAAACGAGACAAACGATCAGAAATGGGGGACCTCAAATAGGTATAACAACAAAATATCACTGTAAGTTTTGTAAACTCTTATTTGCCAGTTGTATTTCTAAGCCGGGAACCGGTAATTTGCAAAGGCGTATGAGCAAATGCATGACTGGACATGGATAGGTCGGCACTAAAACTATGACCCGGACATAACTACAATGGAACCGAGACGGGCCCGTTACAACTCCATGTATGCAGTATGCAGTATGCTACAGACTTTGAGAGTAGAAATTGCACTATTTTTCCCTTACCAAGTTTTTATCCCACTGGGTTTTTCTTGGAAAGGTTTTTAATGAGGCAAGTAGGAAACCATGTAATAAACTAATAATGAAATTCCGAAATAAATAAATAATTTTTCATTTCATATTTTCATAATTTCATGTATTTTTTATTTTCTTTAATATTTTTTCTTTATTTATTCTTTGAATTATTTTATTAAAAGAAATAATAAATCTATCTATTTTTTTAATTACACTAAAATAATAAATAAAATAGACAAATTACAATTAAAATAACATAATTTAAATTTGTTAGGGTTATGCTCAATAGCAAGAGTGTAATATTGTAATTAACAATCTTTTCATATTAATAAAGTGATTTCTGGTTTAAACAAATCTTATAGCATTTATAGTTTAATATTATAATTGTCAAAGTAAATAATCATAAGGTCTAAAGACTATGAGAAAAGAAGAATTGTTCGTACATCTGGATATGTATGTGGTAGACACAATTCTTTAGTTAGTCTTGAATATTGTTCACAACTTAAGTTAAAGGTTCGGCACCTTTATCTTGTTAAAGTTGTAGAATTCTTTTGCTAGCATTTGAGTGGGATCAAATGAGATATGATGAGTCTAAAATAATCGGAGTGTCTTTGAGCAAAAGAATCTAGTGCACTGGGTGCATTGAACTGGATCACAATGAAATACTTTATCTATAACCGTCAGTAGATAAAAGTCTTTTCATTATCAGGACAATCGGAGAGTCTATCTTAATCCTGAGATAAATGATGGACTTATGGTTGCAAGTGATATCATTTGAGTTATCAATGAGTACGATTATATCGCATAGTCTATCCTCGATAGTTTGGTGATATTCATTTGTTAATCGATAGAGGACTTCATTTATAGTTATGGACATCGTGGCTCCATTTATTAAATGAGAGTATAATATCATCATATGGATGTTTTGAGGTAATTGGATATTAAATCTCAACATTGAGTTTTCGATAGTGTCTATTGAAAACATGGCTTCTGGACAAGTCAAAATATCCAAGTTCAAAACGTGGTCATATGAGTAAATATGGTAACTTGGAGAGTTATAGGCGGTCTATGAACTCTTGGCAATTACTGATATTAATCACGAGGATACACTATCTCCAACATGATTGTCTAGGGTATGAATGAGGAACATCTTCCTTTTCTGTCTTTATTTAAGAGTTCAATTTTAGCTCTTTAGTGGAATGAGTTAAAATTAATGGATCAGACCTAAGTGAATCATTTGTTAATTGTGATTAGGTTATGTCTATTGAAGCTTAAATTTAGATAGCCCGCCAAGATCCCCAATCCACACGGACTTGTATGGATCACTTGATATATTCTACCGGACCAATTTATCGGTCCATTTAGAATTGTATTTAATATATTAAGAATATAATTTGCACATTATTTATTTAATGGGCTGCTCAATTATATTAATATATTAATGAAAGGCATGTGGGCTTGTTTCTTCTAGTAAGAATGAGTCTGGTTCACATGTGGGCTTTTTATTTAAAGTCCAATGGATTAAATGAAATAAGAAAATAATATATGGCCCATTTTATTTGAGTGGGGCGGCAAGGTCTTGTTTAACCTAATATATTATTTTGTTTCATTGTTTTAATTAAATAAGAATTAATTAATTTATTGATTAATTGTTTAATTAAGAAACAAATCTTTTCTGATTAGGAAATATGATTCCTAGAGTTATACTATTGGTAGTAGTATACTAAAATTAAAAGACTTGTTTGATAAGAAAATAAATAGTTAATTTTATTTATTTAATCAAATAAGAAGTCTTTTTATTTAGTCAAATAAAAGAATAAAAATATCTATGAGTTGGATTAGGGTTTGAAGTCTTAAAAACTAGAAGTGAATTAGGGTGCAACTAAAACTCCTATATTTTTGGAGTGTAATTTGCGGCAACCCTAGTACTTTTGGGAGAAGGATTTCGGCCACCCTAAAAAGAAAAGAAGAAGAGAATTCGGCCATTTAAGTGAAAAAAGGAGAATTCGGCCACCAAGGGTAGTGTGTGTGTGGTGCTTGATTCAATTTTGTTCTTCTTCTCAATTCATAGATAGGATTTTATTCTACTAAAAACAAAAAAGAGTGAATATATTATTCTTTGATGGTACACTAATTGCTTGTTCATCAATAAGCTTGTGTGTACAACATCGATTTAGGTTCACGCGAGTTTCGATCATTAGATTGAGAACTCAAAAGTGACCGGAATAATCTTAGTCTTCTTTTGATTGTTTTGTGACTAACAAAAGAAAAGAAAAGTTTGTTTGTCCATTCTCAGGTTTGCAATTCAAAGAAAAAGGGAGACCACGCTCCTAGGTGATTCACGTTCGTGCTATGATTGAAGATCTTGCGGATTACCATCGACGTAAGTCAATCGGATCACGCGACAAAAGGTATTCTTCTTTTTCTTGATTATATATATATATGTTTAATTAATTAAAGGGTTAAGGTTCATAAAAGGAAATTTTTTTAAAAGCTACTAAATCTATTTTTTAGTCTCGCTTCCGCTGCGTGTACTACGGTATTTTTCCCTACAAAATTATTTAAACAAAATATATATTTAATATTTTGAATTAAAATATCTAAAAAAAAAAAATTATGGCACGTGCTGACCCGGCCTGCCCGCCGGCCCGACACATGTGGCATGTGTCGTCAGCACGTGTAGGGCCACCCGTTTTTGAAAATGGGCCGGCCCGGCCTGGCACAGCACCCAACAAGTTGTTGTGCTGTGCCAGTCCAAGCCCATTTTCAAAAACAGGCTCATTCGGCCCTGCACATGTGGGCCGTGCCGGCCCATTTTGACACCACTACACACAAATTCACAGCAGAAAAAAAAATCAATAAAATAAGCTAGGTTCGAACCTAGTTCCGGTGAAAGTGAGTTGAAAAGAAAAAAAAAAGAGGGAAAAATGGAGAGAATGAAGTGCGGCAGCCGGTGCAGATCGAACACCGACTGGGTTTGATCCAGAATCAGGTTCGACCTGATGTGAAGAGACATAGTGTGAGAAGAAAGATATGCCAACCGAAAGGAGATCGATCATTGATTTGCTCGATTGGAAAGGGATCGGCGAAAGAGAAAGAATGGGAAAATTAGGTAAAGGAAGATACGTCGGCCGAAAGGAGATCGATTGTCGATTTCTTCGATTTGAGAGGGATCGGCGCTCGTAAGGGTGGCGGCTAGGGTTTGGTCTTTGAGTGGTGGTGGTAGCGGCAACTTGAGTTTGGTCTTTGAGGTGTGGTGGTGGCTAGGGTTTGGTGTTTAGGTTGTGAAGGATTAGGTTAGGGTTTGGGTGTGTTGGCAATGGTGGCTGTATGGTTGAGAAGATGATGATGATTGTTCTTTCTTTTTGTTTTATTTTTTTTTCCTGTTTGTTTTATTTTATTTGTTGATATGTAAATATCTATTATTATTATTATTATTATTATTATTATTGACGGAAATCGTCAAAGAAGGTTTATAGTTTCCATTATTTTGATTTTGGGCGAATTAATGGCCAATAATCAATATGCTGAAACCGTGTCCTAATATTTCTAAAAGAATTTTTTCAGGGGGGGAAATGATAATTTCCCTATATATTTAGTGAGAGACATTACAATAAATTAAAGAGTGATATTTTGTAACTCAACTACTTAACCTACACATATCAAAATTAGACAAACAACCACACAATTAAATAAAAAGGAGAAAACATAAAAAGGATGATAGAAAAAGTATTATCTCATTGATCAAGATAAGATTCTAGATATAGAGATTGATTCAAGTAGTATGTAACTCGTACTCTTAGGGCCTGTCAGGTAGCCATATATATATATATATATATATAAATATTTGTTGGCTTCATTATTATTATTATTATTATTTAAAACGATTTTGAATTTGTGTTTGTTAACCGTTTTTCATTTTGTTTAAAACAAATACGGAAAACAAAACCAGTGTTAAAATTGAAAAATATAGAAATGTTTTCCTTGTTTATCAAAAAAAAAAAAAAAAAAAAAAAAAAAAAAAACTGCACAGTATATTTATTTTCTCCTTCAACGTTTTTCTTCTTCTTTCGTCATCTACATCTCATCTTCTTCTCTTCTTGTTCTTCTCCTTCTTTCTTCTTCCTATTCTCCGTGAAAGAAAATTTGGAGGAGCAAATCGATGCTCCTCCAAGACCGGAGGAGATGAGATCCTCCTTTGGCGACGTGGATTGCCAGAGGAGGATCTCACCTCCTTCGGCTTTGGAGACACCGATCTGCTCTTGGAAGAGCATATCATCTCCTTTACTAATTGTTTTTCTTTTTTTTCTTTTTCTTTTTCCTTTTGAAAATTATAATTTTTCCATGTAATTTATATTTAGTAAAAAATTAATATTTATTTCTAAATGACGAGTTAGTTGATAATTATTTGTGATGAGTTATTAACCCACTTTTTATTCAAATTAAATAGAAAAAAAAAGGAAAATTACAATTTTTATTTTATTTTTCGATTAACCTACCAGACTTGTTTTTTTCGTTTTCATTTTTAAAAAACAGCTTTCGGTATATTCTACCAAACACGTTTTTAGATTTCGAAACTAAAATAAAAAACATTATTTTCATTTCAATTTTCATTTTTGAAGTAAATGAAAAATGCCTACTAGACGAACCAGCCCTTATTTGCCAGATTGAACTACTTTATAATGAAAAACAGTGAAATATTTTTTGAAGAAAACTAAAATCTATGTTCGGATTGAACAACTTTATAATGAAATTGTAAAGGATGAGTAGGTGTCTATGTTGTGCTGTGTACATAGTACATAAGAGAGAGAGAGAGAGTGTGTAAGTTCCTCACTTTTTAATTGGGTTATTTCGTTGATAAAATCACAATGGGGTTCAATCTTGTAAGGGTAGCTTAGGATTGAAGATTTTCTCCTCAAATGCTTAAGGACCTCATTGTGGATTTCTAAAGCTTCATGGAAGGTATAAACTTGTTCTTGACTTTCTTTGAAGAGATTTAGTTGCACACACACACTCTCTAGCATGCATGTGTGATATTTACTTCTTGGTTTGTTTGTATTTCACATCATCACACTTGCACATTTTTTTGACTATGTTTTGGCTAGTCTTAGTGTGTGCGCTGGTGCCCTGACGTGGGTTACCAGCGCAAGTCACCAACGCAACCTTGGCAGAGGTTTGTCGCTGGTGTTGCGCTGGTCGTCAGGCACAACCTCACTAGCGCAACTCTCCCAGAGAATTGTCACTGGCCGTGCGCCTGTGACTTGCACTGGTCGTCCAGCGCAAGCGCAAGTTGAGCGCTTAGGCTGTGCACTGGTGGTGCGCTGGTGACCAGCGCAACCTCACCAGCACAAATGTCCGAATCTGAAGCGTTTTTTCCAAAACGACATCACTTTGTTTGGATCTCATATATATATGTCTTGTTTGGCCTTGGCTCGTTTTTAGAGCAAAAATTGCATCTTTTTGAGAGCTTCTAAGTGTCTTCAAAGCTAAGGTATCAAGAACACTTTTTCATTACTTCAAACACCAAAAACCCATCATTCTTGCATGATTCATTAATCATCTAGCATGTTCTAGTATGATTTTCTTAGGGTTTTCATCTTTGCTCACATGACTTGTAGTTAGAACATCTCTTGCATCATGTCACATGTTCTCTCTCTACAAGATTGCTCATTTATTACTTGAATAGGTTCAAGATTGCTCTTTTATGACTTGACTTAGGTTCAAGATTGTGTTATTGTGTTTTGTGAGTTGTATTGTGGTAGATATTGCATATAGGACTTTGTTTGTCTATTTTGTTATGTTTTATGCATGCCACTTAGTAAGATGATATCTAGGAATGTCTAACATGTTCATCCATGCATAGATAAGCTAAAATGTCTAACCTTGCATTTTGAGCATCTTGAATATTGCACATATTCACACTAGGTTGTTTTATCTCTTCATTTAGAGTCAAGTCTTGTATTTGCCTTTTTTGGTAGTTTACAAGCATGAACTAGGTTCACTTCTAAAGGCCCGAGGGTAGCAAAGACGGATTAGTAATCTTAGGTGTGATGCGGTCAACCTAGGTTGTAATCGTATTTGCAAGTAGTGGATTGAGGTTTTAGTGTGGCACACTAAACAGCCCGTGGTTTTTTCCCCGTGTGGGTTTCCACGTAAAAATCATGTGTTATTTACTTTCCGCATTCTCTACACTTGATTTTATTTGTTGACTAGTTGGGGTTAATTTTTCAATCTTGATTAATCTCGAAAATTGGTAAAAAGGGATTAAAATCTATTCACCCCCCTCTAGATTATATTAGGACTCGTTTATATTTATTTTCAATTGGTATCAGAGCGGGTTCCTTGACATAATTAGGAGATCCCTTGCTCTTGTTAGAGTCCTTTGCATTTGTTTGCATTTCTTTGTGTGTTTTTCTTGTTTGTGTGCATTCATTTCATTCTCACCCAAACACTATGAGTGGAAATGGAATTGGAGGCGAGGGTGCCTCTAGCACAAGACCCCCCTTGCTTACCGGGGTCAACTATGCATCATGGAAGGGCAAAATGGAAGCTTATGTGTGCCAAATTCATGATCGGGCTTGGATGGTGATTGATGATGGATAAACGCCACCTATGATGACTCTTACGGGAGGTAGAGAGGAAGTCCCCAAGCCAAAGGCACAATGGACCCCTCAAGTGTTTGAAGCTTCAAAATGGAACAACAAGGCCATGCATGCCATTCTATGTGCCATGGATGACAACCAATACAAACTCATCCAAACCACAAGGATAGTAAAGGAAGCTTGGGATATATTGGAGATGGCTCATGAAGGAACCGAGGTGGTAAAGGACTCCAAGCTTCAAGTCCTCCAAACACAATTTGAGACTATAAGGATGGAGGAGGATGAGTGCTTCAATGACTTCCAAGTGAAGCTTATGGATATAGTGAACCAAAGCCACCAACTTGGTGATCCCTACTCGGATAGAAGAATTAAGCAAAAGATCATGAGGTCGCTTCCCGAGAGGTTTGAATCTAAGGTGATGACGTTGGAAGAGAATAGTGATTACTCAAAGATGAAGCCAAATGAAGTTATTGGAAGGCTTTTGGCCTATAAATCTAGGAAGGGTCCTACATCTACACCTCAAAAGAAGCAAAATAGTCTTGCCTTGAAAACCATCAAGGTAGAAAAGGATGAAGAAGACTCGGATGAAGAAATTGCTTTGATGGCAAAGAAGTTCAAGCAATTTATGAGGTTTGAGAAGAAAGGGTTTGGCTCCAAGGGAAAGTTTATGAAGAAGAAGGCTCCTTTCAAGAAAATAGAGCAAACTCAAGAGAAGGACCACAAGAAGGGTGTCCAATGCTATGAGTGTAGTGGCTTTGGACACATTGCTCCCGAATGTGCTAACTTGAAGAAGAAGAAAGGAAAAGCCATGGCGATGATGTGGAGTGATAGTGATGACTTATAAGAGGAAGATAAGTCTTCGAATGATGATGAAGACCAAGTTGCCAACTTTATTGCTTTCTCATCTTCTCACAATAGCAATGAGGTTGTGAGTGGCAAAGAAGAAGAAGAAGAGGACAAGCAAGAAGAAAGTGACTCAAATGGTGAGAGCAACTCTTCTAGCTCCAATTTTGAGTTTGATGAAGAAATGGACTATGATGACTTCATGAGATTCTTTCATAACTCAAGATCAAAGAAGAAGAAGGAGATACAAAAGTTGAAAGAGGAGAAGCATGAATTGACCTCCAAGGTAACTCATTTGAGCAAGGAAATGAGTAAAGCTAAAGAGATGGAAGAAGGTTTAAAAATGGAGCTAGTCTTAGCTAAGAAGAATGAAGAAAGCTTGAGGAAAGAGCTCATGGAAGCAAGAGGATTGATGGCTAAGATGACTTCCGGAACTGAGAAGCTTGACAACATGCTTTATTGTGGGAAAAGTCCGTGTGACAAAAAGGGGCTAGGATATGTGGAAGAAGTGGAAGCCACACCTTTGAAGAAGACAACTTTTGTCAAGAGCAAAGAAGTTGAAAGTGCTCAAACCCCACAACATTCAACTAAGTGGGTTGAAGTTGGTGAATCCTCTAAGCAAGCACAAGCAAGGATTCCAACAAGAGCTCCACCACAAGTTAGAGCTCCTCAAGCTAGACCCCCACAACCAAGACCTCCTCAACTAAGACCTCCACAACAAAGGATCCCACAAGCTCAACATGGGGTCTTTCTTGCTCAACCGAGGAGACATGTCAATCTTGCTCAACATCAAAGGAGAGAGTTGCCTCAACACCCAAGAGCAACTCAAAATAGAAGGAGACCACAAATGCTTGCAAAAGGCTATGGTATGAATCCTTATTTCTCTCCTACTTGCCATTTTTGTGGAATTGAAGGCCACATTAGGCCTAATTGTTTTAAGTATATTAAATTGTGTAGAAGAGAAAGCATGATTGAGAAAAATATGCTTAGAAGAGCTACAATGCATGCTCCTAGGAAATTTAGAGACAATGGACCAATGGCTCCTAGGAATGACTTTGTTTCACCTAGATTGAATATGAATGATGATTATTATTGCTATGTGGCCCAAGTTGCCTTTAAAGCAAATGCCTCCAACACTTGGTACTTTGATAGTGGGTGTTCTAGGCACATGACCAGAAACAAGAGTTTCTTTAAAACTCTTGTAATGGAGGATGGTGGATTCGTCACCTTTGGTGATGGGTCTAAGAAAAAGGTTATAGGGAAAGGTAATATATCTATTCCCGGGTTGCCCTCCTTGCCCAATACTCTTTATGTAGATGGCTTGCAAGCCAATCTTATTAGCATATCACACTTAAGTGATGAAGGACTTTCGGTTATGTTTGGCAAAATTGATTGCTCTATTCTTAAAGAAAATGGGCAAGTTTTGTTGAAAGGCAAGAGATCAAGTGACAATTGTTATTGTCTTGAGTCAAATCTCATCTCTTGTAACTTGTCCACTAGTGAGCAAGTTGAAGTGTGGCACCAAAGACTTGGCCATATGAACTATAGGGACTTGAAAGTCCTTGATAGATTGAATGTTGTTAGAGGCCTTCCCAAGCTTGGGAAAAAGATTGAGGGTGTTTGTGGACCTTGCCAACAAGGCAAGCAAACCAAGAGTGTCCACAAGAAAGGCAAATACCTTTCCACCAAAGAACCATTGGAGCTTCTCCATATGGACCTTATGGGTCCCATTCAAACCGAAAGCTTAGGTGCTAGAAGGTACATTCTTGTGGTTGTTGATGACTTCTCTAGGTTTACATGGACTTACTTCCTAAGGGAAAAGTTCGAAGCCTTTGAGAAATTTAAAATGCTTTGTGTCAAAATTCAAAATGAGAACATTTCTCACATTAAAAGCATTAAGAAAATTAGAAGTGATCATGGGAAAGAGTTTGAAAATGCTAGCTTTGAGAATTTTTGCAATAGCTTAAGCATTTCCCATGAATTTTTGGCCCTTAGGACTCCTCAACAAAATGGAGTTGTTGAGAGAAAGAATAAAGTCCTTCAAGAGATGGCCCATGTGATATTGCTTAGCAACAAAGTCCCTAGAAATCTTTTGGCCGAAGCCATTAATACGGCTTGCTACATAGGGAATAGAGTATTCCTTAGACCCGGGACTAAACAAACATCCTATGAGTTACAGAAGGGTAGAAAACCCAATGTGAGCTATTTCCATATCTTTGGAAGTAAGTGCTATATACTTAATGACCGTGATCAACTTGGTAAGTTTGATGCTAAGATTGATGAGGGTATTTTTATTGGATATGCACTTAATAGCAAGGCCTATAGAGTTTTTAATCTTAAGGCTCGAAGTGTGATGGAATCATCAAATGTGGTCTTTGATGATTGTAGGCCAAAATATGATGACCATGAGGAGGATGTTTGTGAGTTGGATGACCTTCCTTTGAAGGAAAGTGGTGAGACTTCAAGTGGTGTGAAGTCAAACCAAGATGAAGAGGATGATTTACCTCTAAATAGAGTTCCTCTATTGGACTCTAATGAACCCGCTCCTTGGTTTAGAAAACTCCATGATAAGGATGATATCATTAGAGAGGTTAGAGAGGGTGTTAGGACTAGATGTCAAATAGCTAATCAAATTAACTACACTTGTTACACCTCTCAAATAGAACCCAAAAAGGTGGATGAGGCCTTGAATGATGAATATTGGGTTCTTGCCATGCAAGAAGAGCTAAACCAATTTGAGAGAAATGAGGTTTGGACTCTTATTCCTAGACTTAAAAACACCAATGTCATAGGCACTAAATGGGTGTTTAGGAACAAATCCGATGAGGATGGCAACATTGTGCAAAACAAGGCAAGGCTTGTTGCACAAGGGTACTCTCAAATTGAGGGTATTGACTTTGAGTAGACTTTTGCTCCCGTTCCCTGCTTAGAGTCCATTAGGCTTCTCTTGTCCATTTCTTATGTGTACAAGTTCAAATTACACCAAATGGATGTTAAGAGTGCCTTTCTCAATGGCTTTTTGCATGAGGAAGTGTTTGTTGAGCAACCCAAGGGGTTTGTGGATCCACACCACCCCTCTCATGTCTATCGCCTCAAAAAGGCTTTATATGGGTTGAAACAAGCACCGAGGGCTTAGTATGAGCACCTCACTCTCTATCTTGTTGACAATGGCTACTCTAGAGGTAGTGTTGACAAGACATTGTTCATCAAGTGCACTAAAGATGAGCTATTCATAGCTCAAATATATGTTGATGACATTGTTTTTGGTTCCACCAACAACTTGAAAGTTCAACAATTTGTTGATGTCATGTCTCATGAGTTTGAGATGAGCATGGTTTGTGAACTAAATTACTTCCTAGGCTTGCAAATTAAGCAAATGCATGATGGGATCTTCATATCCCAAGCTAAATATGCCAAGAGCCTAGTGAAGAAGTTTGGCCTTGAGAATGCCAAACATTGTGACACACCCATGAGCACCACCTTGAAACTAAGCAAAGATGCTAGTGGAAAGGATGTGGAGCAAAGTCTATATCGTGGCATGATAGGGAGCTTGCTTTACTTGACCGCAAGTAGGCCCGATATAGCATTTAGTATGGGTGTTTGTGCTAGGTACCAAGCTAATCTCAAGGAATCTCACCTTGTTGCGGTAAAGAGGATCATTCGGTTTGTGAATGGTACCTCAAACCATGGGATTTGACACTCTTTTGACACTAATCCAAGTCTTGTTGGATATAGTGATGCCGATTAGGCGGGAAATTGTGATGATAGGAAAAGTACATCGGGCGGTTGCTTTTTCCTTGGAAACAATTTGGTTTCTTGGTTTTGTAAGAAACAAAACTCAATTTCCCTATCCACGGCCGAGGCGGAATACATTGCCACCGGTAGTGCTTGTACTCAATTGATGTGGATGAAACAAATGCTAGCCGACTATGGCTTGGAGCAAGGTACTCTTACTTTATTTTGTGATAACATGAGTGCCATAAACATTTCTAAGAATCCCGTCCAACATTCTAGAACCAAGCACATTGACATTAGACACCATTTCATAAGAGAGATAGTTGAGAGTAAAACCATTGCATTGGAACATGTGGGAACAAATGACCAATTAGCGGATTTGTTTACAAAACCCTTAGACACTCTTAGATTTGGGAACCTTAGCAAGTCTATTGGGATTTGTCACTTGGGTTGAAGTGGTTTGTCTTGACCCCACATGGGGAGCTCAAGCAAAGAGAGCAAAGTTGCATGAACATGCATTGTGCTACATTTAAATACTTTATGCCTCTTCTTTAATTGCTTGAGATGTTTGGTTGTACATGCTTATATGTATTTTTCTTAATAAGTGTGACGACTTGCTTGCAAACCATGTTATAATTATGCTCAAACATGCATTTTTGGAATAGGAAATGTACTTTGGAAGTACTTGATGAATGACTTTTAATTGATTCCTATGACATGATGATTCTTTTGTTGACATGCTTAAGTGAAAATTATGATATGCTTAATTGCTTTATCTTGAATGGAAAATTTGTGTGCAAAAGCTAACTTTGAGACTTCAATCAATAAGGATCTTTTTATCCATAGTCTCTCCCTATTTATTTGTAGAACAAGGCTACTATCATACGGGAATCTCACCCGGAAAAATCTAATAAGGTGCAAAGTCGCCCATGTCTTGTTTTGCTTATAAAGTTGGATTTAGTTGCTTGTTAAAATTTGAAATGTTTAAACTCTATATCCTCATCGTTTTCCATGTAATGGGTGAAATTGGTTTGAATTCCCTAAGGAAACCTTTGTTGTTTGCTTTGCCAAATACCATTACTTTTGAGTTTGAATGCAACATGTCTTGCTTGCAAAGCATCCTTGTCACACATGTTTTCTTACAATAAAACTCCTTGAATCTCTCTTACTTAATTGAGTTGCATAAAATTGCTCATATGATTATGCATATGTATTTCTACTACAAGCTCTCATTGCTAAATGCTTCCCTATTAGGGGTGACTCTCTTTGCCTATCTCATGACAAAAAGGGGGAGTAAGGTTGGGGGGATTTGTTTTAATTTGGCATTGCATTTAGGGGGAGTTAAGAGAGAGAGTAACCCTTATTGGGAGTTGATGCATTTAGGGGGAGTTGCATTGCATTGCATGATTACATTATTTGATTGTAATTCCTTTTGATCAAGCACCTCTCACACACTTGTTCTTGTAAGGTATATTTCTTGTTGTTTGTGTGTAGGTTGGATTTTTCTACAAGCTTGGAAATGGCTTGAAGTTGTTCAAGACTTAGACTAGGACTTATCTTGTAAAGTAGAAAATTTTGTTGACCAACCATTTTTTGTTTTTTTGAGGTTGCTTATGAGTGTTGTTTTTGTCACGAAATAGCCAAAGGGGGAGATTGTAAGTGCCTCACTTTTTAATTGGCTTATTTCGTTGATAAAATCACAATGGGGTTCAATCTTGTAAGGGTAGCTTAGGATTGAAGATTTTCTCCTCAAATGTTTAAGGACCTCATTGTGGATTTCTAAAGCTTCATGGAAGGTATAAACTTGTTCTTGACTTTCTTTGAAGAGATTTAGTTGCACACACACACTCTCTAGCATGCATGTGTGATATTTACTTCTTGGTTTGTTTGTATTTCACATCATTCACACTTGCACATTTTTTTGACTATGTTTTGGCTAGTCTTAGTGTGTGCGCTGGTGCCCTGATGCGGGTTACCAGCGCAAGTCACCAGCGCAACCTTGGCAGAGGTTTGCCGCTGGTGTTGCGCTGGTCGTTAAGCGTAGCCTCACCAGCGTAACTCTCCCAGAGAATTGTCGCTGGTCGTGCGCCAGTGACTTGCGCTAGTCATCCAGCGCAAGTTGAGTGCTTAGGCTGTGCACTGGTGGTGCGTTGGTGACCAGCGCAACCTCACCAGCGCAATTGTTGGAATCTGAAGCGTTTTTTCCAAAACGACATCACTTTGTTTGCATCTCATATATATATGTCTTGTTTGGCCTTGGCTCGTTTTTAGAGCAAAAATTACATCTTTTTAAGAGCTTCTAAGTGTCTTCAAAGCTAAGGTATCAAGAACACTTTTTTATTACTTCAAACACCAAAAACCCATCATTCTTGCATGATTCATTCATCATCTAGCATGTTCTAGTATGATTTTCTTAGGGTTTTCATCTTTACTCACATGAATTGTAGTTAGAACATCTCTTGCATCATGTCACATGTTCTCTCTCTACAAGATTGCTCATTTATTACTTGAATAGGTTCAAGATTGCTCCTTTATGACTTGACTTAGGTTCAAGATTGTGTTATTGTGTTTTGTGAGTTGTATTGTGGTAGATATTGCATATAGGACTTTGTTTGTCTATTTTGTTATGTTTTATGCATGCCACTTAGTAAGATGATATCTAGAAATGTCTAACATGTTCATCCATGCCTAGATAAGCTAAAATGTCTAACCTTGCATTTTAAGCATCTTGAATATTGCATATATTCACACTAGGTTGTTTTATCTCTTCATTTAGAGTCAAGTCTTGTATTTGCCTTTTTTGGTAGTTTACAAGCATGAACTAGGTTCACTTCTAAAGGCCCGAGGGTAGCAAAGACGGATTAGTAATCTTATGTGTGATGCGGTCAACCTAGATTGTAATCATATTTGCAAGTAGTGGATTGAGGTTCTAGTGTGGCGCACTAAACAGCCCGTGGTTTTTTCCACGTGTGGGTTTCCACGTAAAAATCATGTGTTATTTACTTTCCGCATTCTCTACACTTGATTTCATTTGTTGACTAGTTGGGGTTAATTTTGTAATCTTGTAAAAAGGGATTAAAATCTATTCACCCCCCCCCCCCCCCCCTCTAGATTATATTATGACTCGTTTATATTTATTTTCAGAGAGATTGTGTGCGATTATGACTAGGGGTAATTACCCTAGTGACCATCAACTTATGCCACCACTATCAAAATAGCCACCAGATAGAGAATTGGTTTCAAAATGACTATTTTTGGCAAACATTCTTACATTAATGGCCATTCCATCCCATTCCATCAATTTTCATCCAATTCCATCCAGTGAGTGGTATTTTTGTAAATAAGGGGATGACTTAATTTATTTTAGATATTTTTTGAAAATCAATTTTTTCTTTTGGTTTTTGAAACAAATAATTATATTTAGTGTATGTATATACGTATAGCATATCTCAAACACACACACGCACACAAACACACACACACACACACACACACACACACACACACATATATATATATATATATATTTCTTTTCAACTTATCTCAAATATATATTTTTTGAATTTTTAGATTTTGTAGCCTTAATCTTCTTAAAAAAGAATATATATATATATATATTCTTTTTCAACTTATCTCAAATATACTTTTTAGAATTTTTAGATTTTGTAGCATTAATCTTTTCAAAAAAGAATATATATATATATATATATTTCTTTTCAACTTATCTTAAATATATATTTTTTGAATTTTTAGATTTTATAGCCTTAATCTTTTCAAAATATATATATATGTTTGAGATATGCTATATGCATACACACACACTAAATATAATTAGCTGTTTCAAAAAACAAAAGAAAAAATGGATTTCCCAAAAATATCTAAAATAAATTAATGTCATCCACTTATTTACCAAAATATCACTCATTGGATGAAATTGGATGGAATGACCATTAGTGTTATTGTATTTGCCAAAAAAAAGGCCATTTTGAAACCAATTCTTCATCTGGTGGCCATTTTGATAGTTGTGGTATAAGTTGATGGCCACTAGGGTAATTACCCCTTATGACTATATGATCTGACCTGACGAACTATATTAGACCAATAATTTATGTTCTTACCGATTTTGCCACAAACGAGCCCACTTTGGATTTTTTGAGTGGGGCACACATCATAGAAAGTGAGATTACGGTCCCTAGTGGTGGCCACGGTTCCGGTAAACCGTCGGTTTTGTCCGCGGTTTAATCGGAACCAGAGGGGCCAAACCGAAATCGAAAATCGGAACCTAAATTGCCTGTTTGAAAACCAGTGGTTTCGGTTTCGGTTTCGGTTTCGATTTCGATTTCGATTTCGGTTTCGGTTTCGGTTTCGGTTTGGGACTCCTCCAAACCGGCCAAAACACCATCGGTTTAAAATCGATACCAAACCACCGGTTTATATAAAAAAAATAAATAAATAAAAAATCCAACCAATCAGAAGGGCAGCAAGTTTAAAAACAATTACCGTTCTGGTCATTACAGCATAAAAAAAAAAGCAACCAATCAGATGCTGCCACGTGGCACAGCGTCTGAAAAAAAAAATTGAAAATGGCCGTTAGGTAGCTAGTGACCGTTCTGAATGGTTGAATGGTTCCCAACGACCATTTTTTTTTTCACTCCTTCATTTATCTTATTTGCAAAGCCACCCCTCTCTACTATACTATAAATACCCCTCCACACTTCATTATTCTTCACATCACTCTCATTCTCTCAACTTCTCTCAATCTCAAATTCTCAATTCTCTCTACATTCCACAATTTTATTTAATTCTCATTTATATATAAATTATTTCTTCTATTTTTTACTATCTACTATTTTTTCAATCATCAAATTGATTTACAATATTTATTTCACCAATATAATTTTTTCAATCATATATATATATATATATTTACTTGCTTACCACTATTATTTCAACAATATATTTTTTTCAATCATATATATATATATATATATTTTTTTTTTACTTGCTTACCACTCTTATTCAATCCCAACAATATTTTTTTTTTTTCAATCATATATATATATATTCTTACTTGCTTACCACTCTTATTCTAACAATATATTTTTTTTCAATCATATATATATATACATTACTCTATATTTTATTATTATTAATTTTTCAATGGTAAGTGGAGAAGATAGTTCAAGAAATGTGAACAAAGGAAAGGTCCAATGCAAAACTTGTTGGAAGACATTGGTGATACTGTCACTTACGACGATGTGACTTTTCACAAGTTCCTTCAAGATCGGTTTGGATTTGATCCCCCTTCTAGTCCTAATCCCCCTATAATAATTCCCGAGTTCGACGGACTTGACCCCGCTCTCAATACCCCAAATACTAATTTAAATCTATCTGACCCCTAGCCCCTTCGGATGATTTTTTTACAGGTGAAGGTGAAGAAGAAAAGCCGATGAAGTTCGAACTCTTCAAAGTGCATATGAAGAAAACTAAGTTAGATGATGGTTTCCAAATCCAGTGCAATTACTGCACCAAATCATATAAGGTTGGAAGAAACTTCGAATATGTCACGTTCTGGACCCATATAAAAAAAAATCACCCGTCTGAATACGAGGTGGTGAGTAACCAAGCCCAAATCTCTAGGTATGCAACCCCTTCTAATCAATTATTTCATTACACGTCTGAAAAAAATAGAGAACAATTAGCATTAATGGTTGCAATTGAACACTTACCTTTTGGTTTTGGTGAGAAAGTAGGTTTTGTTAATTATTGTCAAAATGCATTAAATCCTACAATGCAACGTGTTCCTAGATTCACTCTCACACGTACACTACATGACATTTACAGAAAAGAAAAAAACAAATTGAAAACATTTTTTCTGAATTTCAAGGTCGCGTTTTTGTATGTGCCAACATATGGACTGACAATTTTGGTAGTCATTCATATTTGGGTGTCACATGTCATTATATGGACAACGACTGGGACATGCAAAAAAGAATTCTTGCATTTCTTGTTTTCGATGACTCGCATTCAGCTCAAAATATTTTTCAACTCCTTAAAATCATTTTTCAAGAGTATAAGGGCCCGTCCTGTAACGTTTTTCAAAGGCTGTTTTTGTTTTTGTTTTTCGAAAATAAAAATGAAAATAAAAACAGTGTTTTTGGTTTTAGTTTCGAAATCCAAATACGCGTCTGGTAGCATATTCTGAAAGCTGGATTCTGAATATGAAAACGTAAAAAATGCGTCTAGTATCATTTTACAGGCCAAAATTAATGAGTTGAATTTTATTATTATTTTTTTTGGTCTGATATGGGCAACGCCCAGTACAAGAAGAAGAAGCTGACGGATCTGATCTGATGGAGGCGGTGCGATCTGACGGACGGAGACGGACGGCAGCGTGATCTGACGGACGGCGTCGGTTTGACAGACGGGAAGAAGAAGAAGAAGAAGAAGAAGAAGAAGAAGAAGAAGAAGAAGAAGAAGAAGAAGAAGGGCGCGATCTGACGAACTGCGTCGGTATGACGGACGAGAAGTGACGAATGGCGGCGCGATTTGACGGACGGGAAGAAGAAGCTGGATCTGACGGACGAAGAAGAAGAAGAAGAAGGAGAAGAAAGAAGAAGAAGAAGAAGAAGAAGAAGAAGAAGAAGAGAGAAGGAGATGAAGGAGAAGAAAATCGGTGAAAGGAAGAAAAAAAATTGAGTTTTTTATTTTAAGTGAAAAAAAAAAACGAAAAACAAAATGAAAACATCAAAAAGTTGTTTTGGAAATTTTTCACTTTTAACACTGTTGTTGTTTTTGTTTTGAAAAATAAAATGAAAAACAAAATAAAAAACGGTAACGACGCGTATTCGAAATCAGATTTGGAAAACAAAAACAAAAACACCCTTGTAAAATGATACATGACAGGCCCTAATATCCTAAACAAAATTTTTGCTATTGGCTTTGATAATGCTGCAACAATGCCGCATCTATTCCTATGTTATAGGATTTGTGCAATCTCTATTTTGGGGGTAAATTATTTCATCAACGTTTGTGCATGTCATGCTTTAAATTTGTGTGTTCAAGCTGGATTAGTAGAACTTTCTACTTTTATTATACCAGTTAGAAATAGTATTAGCTATATCTGGAGGCATAACAAAATCCAGAAACAATGGTTAAAATATTGCTCTCAGAATAATATGTGTCCTAAAAAATTTTCTCTAGATATTACCACTCATTGGAATTCAACTTATAAGTTGCTTAGTGAAAGTGTTGAATATAAGGATTTATTAGTTTCTTTTATTACTTATAATGTTCCTTCAATTTCTCTTCAATTGAACCATTATGATGTATGTATAAAAATTCTTGAATTGTTACGTGTTTTTCATGATGGTACCACCACTTTATCTGGTGTTTACTTTCCCACTACTCATTTGTTTCTTATTCAAAGAGTTAATATTGTTGGTGCATTCAATGATTGTGATTTTGATATTCAATTGAGTCCATGTGTAGCTACCATGAGGAGAAAATGGTTACAGTATTATGAGGAGATTCCAAATATTTACTTGCTTGCATCGTGTTTAGATCCACGCTTTAAATTTGAATGCTTGCAAGAATATTTAGCTAATTATTACAAATGTTTAGATTTAGAAGTTGATGTTCTTCAGTATTGTAATTCCATTAAGAAATTGATTTATGAATTATACGATGAATATCTTAGAATGTATGGTCCGTCTTTAAACGTACCAGTTTCACAACCCCAACCCACATCTGGTGGTACTAGTAATTTCGTAAAATTTCAATTAAGGGGTTTAGGGGATCGACTGTTTTCCCAAAGAATCAAAAAATTATGAACATCTTCTTCATCCTCAACGGTCTCTAAGGTTGACCGGTATTTAGAATACACTCATAAATTTTCAGATGAAGAATTTAGTCACCAGGCTTAGTGGAAGAGTCATCAACGGGATTATCCAATTTTGGCTATTATTGCCAAACAAATTCTTGGAACGCCAGTTTCTATAGTTGCTATAGAACAATAATTTAGTATAGGTGAAAATATTTTGGACCCAAGACGATCATCTATGTCTCCACAATCACTTGAAATCCAGGCGTGTGTTGATGATTGGACAAAGGCAAAATATAGACAACAAGAACTCCAGCCGAAGATAGTGAACGACTTCTTCGAAGATGAACAAACTATGGGAACGGAAGACAATGAATAGATTCCATTCTAACTTCCAACCTCCAACACCAAGCAACTAATTAAAGGTAAAAGAACTACGTGACCTTTGATTCCTCTACATTTATGGAGGATACGTAGACAGTGTTAGGATTATGCTCAATAGCAAGAGTGTAATGTTGTACTTGACAATCTTTTCATATTAATAAAGTGATTTCTGTTTGTTAACAAAATCTTATATAGAATTTATTATTATAATTGTCAAAGTAAATAATCATAAGGTCAAAAGACTATGAGAAAAGAAGAATTGTTCGTACATCTGGATATGTATGAGGTAAACACAATTCTTTAGTTAGTCTTGAATAACGTTCACAACTTAAGTTAAAGGTTGGGCACCTTTATCTTGTTAAAGTTGTAGAATTCTTTTACTAGCATTTGAGTGGGATCAAATATGTTGTGATGAGTCTAAAATCATCGAAGGGTCTTCGAGTAAAAGAATCTAGTGCACTGGGTGCATTGAACCGAATCACAATGAAATACTTTTTCTAGAACCATCAATAGATAAAAGACTTTTCATTATCAAGATAATCGGAGAGTTTATCTTAATCCTGAGATAAATGATGGACTAATGGTTGCAAGTGTTATCATTTGAGCTATCAATGAGTACGATTATATAGCAGAGTCTATCCTCGATAGTTTGGTGGTATTCATTTGTTAATTGATAGAGGACTTCATTTATAGATATGGACATCGTGGCTCCATTTATTAAATGTGAGTAGAATATCATCATATGGATGTTTTGTGGTTTTGAATATGAAATCTTAACGTTGAGTTTTCAATAGTGTATATTGAAAGATGACTTCTGGACAAGTCATAATATATATCCAAGTTCAAAGTGTGGTCATATGAGTAAATATGGTAACTTGGAGAGCTATAGGTGGTCTATGAGCTCTTGGCGATTACTGATATTCTTCACGAGGATTCACTATCTCCCATATGATTGTCTAGGGTATGAATGAGCATTGTTAACTTATTCCATCTTTATTTAAGAGTGCAATTTTAGTTATTTAGTGGAATGAACTAAAATTAATAGATTGAACCTAAGTGAATCATTTGTTGATTGTGATCGGGTTATGTCTATTGAAGTTTAAATTTAGATAGGCCCGCCAAGATCCCCAATCCGCACGGACTTGCATGAATCACTTGATATATTCTACCGGACTGTTTGTGGGTCCATTTAGAATTATATTTAATATATTAAGAAGATAATTTGCACATTATTTAATTAATGAGCTGTTTAATTATATTAATATATTAATGAAAGGCATGTGGGCTTGTTTCTTTTAGTAAGAATGGGTCTAGTTCACATGTGAGCTTTTTATTAAAGTCCAAATGGATTAAATAAAATAAAAAAACAATATGTAGGCCCAAGTCTCTTGTCATGGGCGGCAATGGGTAGTAATAAGCCCATTATATTGTTTTGTTTTATTATTTAATTAAATGGAAATTAATTAATATGTTAATTAATTATTTAATTAAAAATCAAATCTTTTTCTGATTAGGAAATATGTTTCCTAGTTGTATACTACTATTAGTAGTATATTAAAAGTAAAAGACTTTATTTGTTTAGTCAAATTAGGAAGTCTTTTATTTAGTTATAAATACACTAAAGAGTTGGATTAGAGTTAGAATTCTAAAGAAGTCTTTGTATCCTATTTGGAAAAGGACTTTGGTGATCACCTTGTTGGACAAGGTAAGAATTCAGAAACCCTAAATAAACTAGGGAGGATTTTCGGCCACCCTAAAAATATCTAGGGCAGAAAATTCGGTCACTATAAATATGTAGTGAGAATTTTCGGCCAACCCTAGTTTTCTTTTTAGAAGAATTTATTTTCTTTGGCAAAAAGGAAAAATAAAAATCCTACTCTTTTTTCTAGTGAGAATTTAGCCAAGGTGTTTTGTGAGAGAAGAATTGTTCTAGCTTCGATAGTGTACTAGTGATCTTGACATCAAGAGATCTTGTACACACTTTCGAATTAGGTTCACGCGAATTTTAATCCTAGGATTGCGAATTCAAAAGTGACCGGAACATTCTTAGCAAACTTTTGGAGCTTATAGTGACTAACAAAATCAGAAAAAGTGTTTGTTCGTCCATTCTCAGGTTCACAATTCAAAGAAGGGAGACCACCCTCCTAGGTGATTTACGTTCGTGATCGGCTTTGGAAGATCTAGTGGATTACCATCGACGTTAGTCAATCGGATCACGCGACAAAGGTATTTCATCTTTTCGTATGTATGATTAATTAATTAAAGGGTTAAGGTTCAATATGGAATTATTTTTTTAAAACATACTAAACTTTCTTTTTAGTCTCGCTTCCGCTGCGTGCACGTATTTTTTCCCTACAGACAGCTTAATTGTGGTAAAAAATTAAGTGCAAGGCCGGTATTTTTTTTTTTTTTTTTTTTGTGAAATTGTAAAGTTGTATTTATTAATAAATGTCAATTTCTTTTCTTTTAAACATTGTGAAATACTGAAATACTTTAATGGAAAATGTTTGTAAATGTTTTTTTATTTAAAAATTTGTTCATTGGAATTATGATTGGGAAGAATTAATATTGATTGGGAAGAATTAATATTTTAAAAAAAAAAAACCGAAACCGAAACCGCATCAAACTGAAACCAAAACTGAAACCACCAAACCGATGGTTTGAAACCGATACCAAACCGGTGATTTCGGTTTCAGTTTCGATTTTGGGTGGCCACAAAACCGGAACCGAACTGGGGCCACTACTAACGGCCCTTGGTTTTTGTACTTTTCGTAGCTTTTAAATCAATTTTCGTTCAATATTTTCATCGACATTTCCATCAAATCATAGTAGTGATATTTTCATCCTTAGTCATAGATATGTTTATGTGCTAATATAAAACTGTACATATCGAAGAAGAAAAATCAAATGACGTGTCTATAAATCTATAATGATTGTCCATTTGAAGATGAAGGGTACTTCAGCTCCATTAGTATAAGCGCAGAATATCAGTTAGTAGATTTTTTTTTTTTATAAATAAAATGTTATTTTTTGTAATGTTAAAAAGAAAAAAAAAAAAATCCAATTTTTCGAGTTGAAGCTGTAAAATTCTGCAGGAGAGTGGACTAGTGCTTTGGACATTTTGGGCTTATAATTGTATGTATAAGTAATGGACCCTCAAATGATCCAAAAAGTTTTGATAAATCTCACCGGAGCTGATAAATCCAACTAGGGTTGCACATTGGGGAAATGAGGATGGATATAGGTCCCCCCATCCCCATCCCCACTTCCCAAATCCTACCCCATCCCTCCCCATTTCCCCATTTGGGGAAAATGGGGATGGGGAATTTTGGGGGAAGGTACCTCTATCCCCAATCCCAGTTCCCCATTTTTCCTGTTTTTCCCCGTTATTCCCTGTTTCCTTGTTTCTCCGTTTCCCTATTTCTCCGTTTAACTATAAATTACAAATTAAAAAAAAAAAAACAATTTATTACAAATACAAAATAAAATCTATTAAAGCATTATAAATATAAAAGAAAATACATTACAAAATAAAGTATTTCAATAATCCATTAGTGTAAATGAGGTTTATATAGTTAGATTTTCAAATAATTAAAAAAAATATATAAATATATGTATATAATTATATTTATAATGTTTTGGGGGAAATCGGGATGGGGGAGTCCCCAATCCTCAATCCCCATTTCAATATATTAGTGGGGAAAATGGGGAAATGGGGATGGGGGAGGGTCTCCCCATCCCCACCCATTTCCCTATTTTTCCCCAAAAAAATTCCTCAAATGGGGATGTGGACGCGGGGAAATGGGGATTCGGGAGAAAATGTGCAACCCTAAATTGAACCCACTGTAACAAGTACTTTGTTGAATTTTTAAATAAAATATGTTTTAAAGGGTTAAAAGGACAAAAATACCCATCTGCCCTATAAGTTTGTGTTCAACTAATTTTGATTTTTGATTAAGAACATGAGAGCTCATTGTCAATTAATACTAAAGTTGTTTTTATTGTCAAAAAGCAAACCTCATAGAAATTGGTCATAATTTGCTCTATAATTATTAGGTGCAAGATCTTGATTTTGTAATTTGGTACGAAAAAATTCAAATTTGAATCTGGTCTAATTTTGATTTGAGTCCAAATATGAAATTTCATATCCAATCTGATTTGAATTATTTTAGACAAAATCTGATCCCAACCTGAAAATCTGAACAAATTGGATTCAAATTCAATCCAATTTGATTATGAAATTGAACACAAAATTTGTAAAATTTTAAAGGATTAAAAAGAAAAAGAAAAAGAAATGTATTGAAATAAATAATTTATAAGAAGTTATAAAATAAAGGAGTACTTGCACAAACGTCCCCCAACTTTAGGCCTAATTTCACGCATATGGAATTTGTACCAAATATTACATAAACATCCCCTATCGTCAGTTGATTTCCATCCAAACTAACTGTTGACCAGATTTTTAGTATTAAGAGTCCAAAATACCCCTAGCTACTTATTTATACTTTATTTTGTTCCCCTTAAAATACAATAAATTATATAAAAATGTAAATAAAAAATATTAATTATATTTTTTCAAACAAATTTTAAAAGACAAAAAATATATAAAACAAAAAATTTAGACTTAAAAAAAAAAATTAGAAAAAAGAATAAAAGAAATTTTTTAAGAAAAGAAATGGAGAACATATCTCAAATACACCATTGCTAGGACTTGAATCCACAATCATGAAAAACAAAACTAGATTTTATGTTTGACATTGAAATACAATAATTATTGATGATTCATAAACCAACAAACCACAATTATATTCAATTTCTAATCATCAATATGATTCCATTCAAGCCACATGATTTTTAGCAATAAATGATATTCCACAATTTTATTCAATTTTCAATCATCAATAATGATTGTATTTTAATGTCAAAAACTTAAAATCTAGTTTTGTTTTACATGATTATGGATCCAAGTTCCAGCAATGAAGTATTTGCAATCTCTTCTCCATTTATTTTCTTAAAAATTTTCTTTTATTCCTTTTTCTAATTTTTTAAAAGTCTAAACTTTTTGTTTTATATATTTTTGTCTTTTAAAATTTGTTTGAAAAATATATAATTAAAAGTTTTTTATTTGTATTTTTATATAATTTATTTTATTTTAAGGAGAACAAAATAAAGTATAAATAAGTAACTAGGGGTATTTTGGACTTTTAATACTAAAATTCTAGTCAACAGTTAGTTTGGATAGAAGTAAACTGACGATAGGGGATGTTTGTACAATATTTGGTAAAATTTCCATATGCGTGTAATTAGGCCTAAAATGGGGGACATTTATGCAATTACTCCTAAAATAAATAACTTATTAGTTGTTGCAAAATTCATGCAGTCTCCACACTATTATCAAACTAGTTCCACTTCAAGTACAAGAATATCTTTAAAGCAGTTGAGGTTTCATGTGAAAGACAAACTTTGAACTAGTGCTCTCTCAAAATCAATCTATACAGATGGCAGCAACTGCCGCTTCCAATTCTCTCTCATCTCTCACTCTTCACTCTCTCAATCAACCCAGAAACCTCCCACAACAGTACTCTCTTTCTCTCTCTAGATCTCCTTCTCTGTTTCTACAGTACACGCGCCGACCCAGCTCAGCCCTCTGCTGTTCTCTCAATGGATCAAACGACTCAGACCAAATCACCCCAATTGAAAAGAGTACTTTTTTTTTACCACAACCCAGTTCTTGTATTTGTGTTAAAATGCAAAAAGTTTGTTTTTTGAAAGCATTTTGAATTGCTTTTTTTCTTTTGCTGTGCAGGGTATCCAGCATTTCCTACTGTTATGGATATTAATCAGATACGTGAAATCTTGCCACACAGGTATGTTGATTATTCTAATGTGGAGCTTTATGTTTGTTTTCTTGTTTTCATTTTTGATTTGTTTTTTGTTTTTGTTCTGTGGCATTGTGTATTGTATAGGTTTCCATTTTTGTTAGTGGATAGAGTTATAGAGTACAATCCTGGAGTATCGGCTGTGGCTATAAAGAATGTGACTATAAATGATAACTTCTTTCCTGGGCATTTTCCTGAGAGGCCGATTATGCCTGGTGTTCTCATGATTGAGGTAATTATATGCTCATTGGAGTCAATTTTTTATCTAGCTCCTTTTGCCATTGATTGGTTTTATTTCATTGTGGGACTATAGTGAACTAGTGGATGGTGAAAATTCAAGTTCAATTCTCTATTTACATGTTTTCAAACTATATTTGACTTGAAATATGTCGAATTACTTGGCTGCTGGTTAATTTTTGATTTTGCTGGTGTACTATATTAGACTAAATAAATTTCCTGTTGGAGAATGTTGGATATAGAATTTTAGAGGGAGGGATGAGATTGGAAGTGGGTTTGATGTAATTTTCATTGTGAAAATTAGAGTGAAAATTTGCCAATGGATATAACGCTACACAGTTTTGAATGTGGAGGTAGAGAAGTGATACAGCAAAAGATGGGATACGAAACAAATTCATTCTTGTTAACCTGTGTAGTAAAGTTACAACCAATTGAAAGTGAGGTAAAATCAAATCTTTTTTAATAGTTTGAGCATGTGTATTCTAGAGCAATAACTGCAGCAGAGAGGATTCAAGTTGAAATGAGGAGAGTAAGGAAAAGGTTGAAGAGACTTAGTTTTAGGTGTTTGTGTCATCGGAACCATGATATTATGTCATTCAGTTAAAGTCTTGGCAAGAACTTGGATTGTGATGCTGCATTTTGAGTTGATTTTTCGAGAAGTGATGGTGGAAGCTTTTTAAGTTTTCCATCCATGACTAAGCGATATTGCACCTCTGATCTGATTTTGAATTTCTTGGCCCCCACATTTTCTGCTTGTCTTTTCTTTCTCTCATCCACTCATAATACCGATATTGTCAAATTTTGGTTCTAGATTGTAAGACCGTATCTCCTCAAATGTGAATTTAGATTGATGGGCTTCTGGCAATTTATGGATCATTGACTCCTGTTGGAAGATTGAGTTTAATCCATTGCTATTGACCCAGAACCTTTGAAAATTACATAGAAGTTCAGAGCTTTGAGACTGTTATTTCACTTCGGGTTTCAGTGCTTTAACTTTCATTGACGTGGTTCCTTTAAATAGAATGGACCTACCAAAGTAGAAAATAGAGTTGATCAGGGTATAAGGAGCTAGGAAGTAAGAAACAGAAAAAAGCAATTTTCACTGCGGTTTGTGTCTTTATGTGTGCACATTTTCCTGCATCATATGCCTACATGTGTGTGTATAAGTGTATCTAAACACATAGTGAGAAAGGCTAGGAGATCTTATTTCAGAAGACTTTCTAAATGACTCGAACTTATATTTTTCTGAATGGCAATCTGTGTTGGTTTGGGTTTTGGTGACCACAGTACAAATAAGATTGAAACTTTGACTGATCTAGCTAGTAGGCTACTGACATGGAGAATAAATACGTAACTAATTAGTGAGCCTTGTTTTCATGACCAATCTGCTGTAAAAGTTTGATGTTAGATATTCTATGCTCTACTTGCATGTCTCTTTTCTGTATTTTATTTTGTGCCGGAGTTTTGTTTAGGGAGAGACCATAGATGCTTAACTTATCTATTAATGGCATTCAATAATTAGTAAATGCTTTTACTAGTAATATCTATGCAGCTTCAGTTTAGGTGCACTTTAGATATTTCAGTTAATATTATTTAGCAATTTTAGCCTTTTGTTTGTGAGACCTGAATTCCATTCTAGTTATGCACAATTTAAATGGATTAGGCATTTGTCTGTCCGTGCTCTATTAGAAGCTTTGTTTCTCTAAAATTTTAAATTGAATTGAACCTTTCACTGTGATCACTGTTTTGTTGATCTGGTCATCTCTCTCTCCTATAACTTATTTGTTACCCATCAGGCTGAGTCCTAGATTTTTCCATAAATGCTGAAATGTTGCTTTCTCTCTCCAGGGTTTGGTAGTGGCGATATCGACTCTTTAAATCTGATATGCGTAGTTTAATTTGTTTTCAGGCTTCTTCTTCATGCTTGATATATTTATTCAGCTAATGAAACATTTTGGTTATAAAGAACTTGTATGTACTTCTTTATCTTGCATTCATGGCTAGTTTTGTCTACCAACGCCTTGCATATTAATCAACAAGACTATATACCTTACATTTCATATGACCGGTGCCTCCCACCATCTTCCACCAAAAAAAAAAAAAGCAGGTAATTTCTTTTCCAAAAATTTTATCGATCATGTCAGAGTCTATAGCCAATCCTTTCTTTTCTGAAGTTGATGTGTTTTTGTGAATTAAAATTTTTTCTATACAAAGTTATTTTAATAAGTTTTATTTACTCACCCAACACTTTGAAGCCATCTATGCCTATCAAGAAGTTTAATCAATTAGCCATGTATTATTTGCAAACACTTCCTTCACATCCTTACAACCCCACCAAACAATAAAGAAAATAATAATAATAATAATAAGAAGAAGATATGATGTTCACCATATCCACCAAGTGATACGTTTCTTTGCAGTTATCATATAAAATTTACATGGTAGCCTCTTCACATGTATCTGGTTTTTTTTTTAATGCTGAAAGCCTCTGATCATCTCATGGCAGTATGTTCACCATAACCATCAAGTGATATGTTATGCTAACCGTAACCACCAAGTTATATCTTTCTTTGCAGTTGTAATATATAATTTACAAAGTAGCTTCTTCACGTGTAACAACCGTATCATGTTTCACTCGAAATCTTACGGCCAGTTATTATAAAGCAATATATTAGATGTATATTCATCTTATTTTGAATGAGAAGAATAGTTTAGCTTCCTCTTATCACAAAAGAAATTCAGAATACTTCTTTTTTCTTCATATGGTTTAGTTGGGATGGAGCTGCAGGAGAACACTATTGTACATTTTGGCAGTTTTTTTTTGGGTTTTTTTTTTTTTTTTTTTTTTCAGCTTTTGGAACTGTTTTGGTTAGTTTTTTGTATGGTGTTCTGATTTTCTTCAGAAGGCATTTCTTTGATGACCTTTGTGGACTGCTTGTTCACATGTAATCTTTTCTTGCTTCCTATTAAAGAAAATGCAATGGGCTGACATGCCAGTTGTTTACTTACCCGGTTGCTGGTGGTTGTGACACAATTTGGCTGGCAATACCCATATTCACTCGTATCAGCTTGGCTGTTGTTGGTAGGTTTGTGTCATTAAGGGGAAAATGTGGGGTTCAGTGCATGTTTGTTGGATACGATAGCTTTTGATTCTCCTCCCTACATGGCTACATCAAGTGTGGGAAAGATCAAAAGAAAGCAAAAGCACCAGCATGTTACCAATCACCGTCCCAACATGTCTTTACCAACTGGGAAATAGCCATGTTGTTTGAGCTCTCTTAACTAACATCGCCAGACTCTTTTAGCGCTTTTAGGCCATTAATCATAGAACCCATTTTCTGGCTATATGCATCAAAATTGATCATGCATTAAAGAAAATATAGTCGAATGCCACTGTTGCCTTTTTGTCAACCAAATGAGCCTTGAATGCTTTTTCTTCTGTATTTTTTTGTCCAGACCAATATCAAATGATAAATACTGCTTAATGATACGACTCTCGGGCTATGATAATAAACCTTCACTTAATATAAGTCATGCCAATGTACTGTTATTTGTAGAATTCAATTGCTGAATTTTAATGCTTTTGTAAACCTCTCTGATTCCTTTGTATTTATACTAAATACAATACATTTACTTCTGGTAAATACTGATAAAACTGCTTGCTTGCTTTAGGCAATGGCCCAAGTAGGGGGCTTAGTTATGCTGCAACCCGAAGTGGGAGGTTCTCGTGAAAATTTCTTCTTTGCTGGGATCGACAAAGTGAGGTTTCGCAAACCTGTGATTGCCGGAGACACTTTGGTGATGAGGATGACACTTGTTAAGCTGCAAAAGCGGTTTGGAATAGCAAAGATGGAAGGAAAGGCATATGTCGGAGGTGAAGTGGTATGTGAGGGTGAGTTCCTGATGGCTACTGGCTCTGAGTGATACGTTCATCTTGTTCTCTTAATCTGTCGATCGAGTTATTCTCAATGCTATCTGTTCTTTTCATGTACTCGTTGCTTGTAACTGAGTTTTGGCATTTTTTTAGTTGAGTTGCGGCATTGTTATCCTGTTTTGATAGTCGTTAAACGTGAATTTCCCGCTAAATGTCAATGAATAATATGAGTAATTTACTAGTTTTAACGGCTCCATAATATTATTAACTTGTTTTCAGAATTGGACAAAACTTGCAGTGTTGTGTTTGTTTGTACTCAACTCTAATTTACTTTTAATGAAAAACAAGTTCCTGCAAAATCTTGATGTGTGCTGGTTCCAAATTAAAGATCTCTTAATCATAAAACTCCTTAACATATGAACTAACAAGCAACCAATAATTGATACAAATTAATCTACAAACAAAAATTAAAATATCATTTTTTTTTTTAACAAAAAGGAAAAAATAAATAAATTATTGAGCACTTTTATTTTTGTGTAAGCATTCCATTTCTCTGAAGAAAAACTTGTGAATAAAGCAAGAAAGTTTATGAAAGCAATAATGGGTGTCGGGAATCCTTTTTGTGCTCCAAATGATGTGTTTGATGAGTGCACGTTAAAAAAAAAAAAAAAAAAAAAAAAAAAAAAAAAAAAAAAAAAAAACCTTTTTATAAGTTTTCAGCAAATAAATCTTGTATGCAAGTGGATTTTATTTTTTTGGAAGTATTACAACAGTTGGGTTTGAGGTTTCTCAATGCTTATCTCGAGATTAAAAATATACGATCTGGATATTTACACCTATAACAGGAGATATTTGATCCACAGGTAAAATTTTCAATAGTACCTACACAATATCTATAGTGGGACTTGAATTTCCACCAACATTACCGTGGACCCCCGGTTCATTTCTCTATCTTTCTGCTTTGGTAGGAAACATCAATTATTACATTTTGAGCCTCAAATTTTTAATGGTAATGGGTTTCTCTTTCTTCTTCAAGTACAACCCTACATGATACACCTCTGCATCTCTCTCTCTCTCTGTGATTTCTTTTGTCGGTGTTTCCCACTATTTCTCTCTTACATATCTTTGCACACATTATTTTGAAATCTCTCTCAACTCTCAAGTGCTTGTAAACCAAAGGGGCTGCATTGTGTGCCCACCATTCCATGAATATGTTCTTCCTTTCATCACTCTATCAATGGATCTTTTCCATCTCTTCATTATGATGTTTAGGGTGTTTTTGTTTCTCTCAAAAGTCAAAAGTAATAAAATTATTACGTATAGATGTCTGCATTTTCTTGAAATGTAGATTTTTCTCTCTCACGATTTAATAACACGTTTTTCTAGTATTCATTGTGATCTGATGTTCAAGTACGGAATTCTTTAATGCAACACTTTAATAGTTAAATTAAAGGACTAATTGCACGAACCTCCCTTTATTTTAGGTCTAATTACAGCTAGATGGACCTTTTACCTGAAATTACACAAACTTCCCTTACCATAAATTGACTTCCGTTAAACTTAACCATTGACCAAACTTTTAGGGTTAAATGACTTGAATGCCCTCATTTGTATTATTTTATTACCTAAAATAAAGAATCAAACAAATATTATCTAATATATAATATAAAAAAAATTAAAAAATGGCGAACTTTTCTTTTTTGTGGACATCTATCACCACCCATTTTCAACTAAAGAGAAAATCATCATCATCTGAGACTTATTATTATTATTATTATTATTATTATTATTATTTCTAGGTTCCACACCCATTTTAAACAAAAGAAAAAATAATCATTCACAGTTGAGCTTATTTATTTATTTATTTATTTTTTTGAAATTCATCACCAATAAAAAAAAATTCCATGAATGATTTTCATGAAAAATGGGTGATAAATATCGAAAAAAATAACAACATTATCCTCATCATTATTATTAAAATTTTAAAATGTTATTATATATTAGATATTATTTGTTTAATTATTTATTTTAGGTAATAAAATAATAGAAATGGGGGCATTCAAGTCATTTAACCCTAAAAGTTTGGTAAATGGTTAAGTTTAGTAGAAGTCAACTTATGGTAGGGGAGGTTTGTGTAATTTTGAGTAAAAGACCTATCTAGCTGTAATTAGACCTAAACTTATGGAAGGTTTGTGCAATTACTCCTAAATTAAACAACTAAACTTGTAAGACTAAAAACCAACATAGAATTATTTTATTTTTTAAAAGTGGTACTTAAATTTATTTATTTTCAAAAAAAAAAAAAAAGAAAAAAAAAAAAAGAAAAAAAATCTTAAACTTCTTTTCTGTTGATTGATTTTTCCTTATTTTGAACTAATAATTACTTCTGTTCCCAAAAACAAAAAAAACAAAAACATTTTTTATTTTTTATTTTTTTATTTTATGTAATTGATACTAGATTTTGATTGTACTACACCAAGTACTGTATGTTTCTATCAAAATCATAGATATGTCTCAACATAATTTCCTCTCTTTATATACAGTTGGATTAATCAAACATTCTAGAACTAATTATAGTATGTAACTATTCATAGAAAGAAGTGGTCTTCGAAAAGAGGCGGTTAAAGATAATATCATTTATACGAGATGAGATTAGTCCAGTTGTATGCTTTTCATATCTATCGTTGTGGGTTTGAGTTGTGTCACACTCTTCAAACCCTAAATTAAGTATAAAATTATATATATATAAAATTAATATCATTTAAATAATTAGATTAGTGATATGTGATGACAATGAAAATGAAATTAACAATAGTTAATCATTTAAATAATCTAAAAAAGAAAATAATAAAGATGAAAATGACTACCCGGATGAGGAGTTACCACCACCTGGAAATATGAACTTTCAACATTATAATAGTGGGACACATAGCATGACAACGACACATACCTTGAATCCTTGATTGGTAGTTTAGGTTACTAAATTTGTTACTATTATTTTTTAAAATTTATATATTTATTGCTTATTTATTTATTTATTTATTTTTTATGTTTTTTTATTTTTATTTTCTTTTTATTATCAGAAGAAACTATGCCTCTTGGGGCCTAAAAAAGGGGACCCAATAATTGACACAAAGTGTTCATAATAATTGCTGAAAAAAATTAAATAAAACTTTGATAAAAAATATATATATATTTATGAAAATGAGTCATGCCCAGAGTAGAGATGCACATTTTTTCCCGGGGCTCCAATTCCCTGTGTCCCAAAATGATGTGATAAGTGAGTTGTCATCACCACACACAACATAAGATGATGTGGTTAATGAAAAAAACCACTTATCATATCATTTGAGTTGAAATTTGAGTTAAATTTTTGGATTGTTTAGTATTTAGTAATATTATAATTATATATTATATATCAAATATCACATTGTAAGTTCTTTAAGTTTGATTGGCTTATTTCGTGGACAAACCACATGTGGGGCTTTATGTAAGGGTAGCTTAGGCTTTTGATGGTTAGTGATTTGTACAACCAAGGCCCTCTAAAGACCTCAAGAGAAGAAGCACCAAAGGTATATTCTTGTGCTTATTTGATTTGAAGAGATCTAGTTGCACACACTCACAACTCATGCATATTTCTAATACTTGTATGTTGTGTGTTTTTATATGTGTGTATTCATGATTGTTGAATATCTCTTCATGCATGTTTATTTGATTGCATCTAGTTCATTGAAATGCCATGACATGTTTAGGCATTAGGATGCGAAGTCATGAATTCTTTTCATGCATGTTTAATTGATTGTATCTTGTTCAATGACAATGCCATGACATGTTAGGCATTATGATGCATTCACTACCCACACGTGCACTTCATCTATGGTAGTTTTAAGTGTGGTGTAATTCGTTTCCGTTTGAGTGATCGGAAACATCCGTGCTTACACGATGGTGTGCATGTCTTAGCACGATAGTTGACCACTTGAGAAGGTCTCATTCTTCTCTTGGATAAGTGATAGATTCGGTTTGGTTATTTGGAGTGAAGTGTCTAAGTTCAAAAGATTGGATTTCAATGATTTAAATGTTTTTCAAAACTGACCTTTGTATGGTCTTGTGACCATAAGTTTTTACACAAAATTTCAAATTGAGTTTTGTAAAATTCTAGAAAAACTAAACACCTATACCTTTCCAACGGTATATTATTCGTAATGTTTCAGGACCATTTGGATTGGTTTTGAAATCTCCAAAGTGATCATTAAAACAAGGCATCACAACTGTTATCCGAATCTGACCATCGGTCACTCAATTGACCATAGCATTTTCTATAGACATCAAAATATCATTCCATAAATTGGAGTAGAAATTAAACTTCCATACCTTTCCAACGATATATTATATAAAAGGTTTCGATGTCGTTTGGTCATGTTTTGGGGCACTCAAAGCTTGAGCTGGTGCACTATCTATGCTTTACCACCCCCTAGGCATTTGCCTAGGCTGTGGTCTAGCCTGTGGAAATGTGCAGTGCTTTTGTGCCCCCTGGATAGCTGCGTAAGCACTTGCCTAGGGAGCGGTCCGACATGTTTTTGCAACTTGTTTTGGAAAAACGACGTCATTTCATCTAGGGCAGCATATATATATTGACCTCTTACCTCTCTTGGCACTCTGAGAGCTTCAAAGATCATATTTTAGAGAGAAAAAGAGCTCCCCTAGTGAGAAAAAGCACAAGCTTGCATCTTTAACTCTCTAAACCCAAAAACCTATCTCCATCTTGCATCATTCAACTTCATTTGAACATGGGTCTTCATGGTTTCATGACTAGGTAAGTTAGAACTTCATTGAATATCATTTAATGTTTTTCTTACTCTAGATTAGGTGTTTATTGCATGATTAAATACCTAAACTCTATTAATTGCATATATTTATGAGTCTTGATAACATGATTGAGTTTGCATTTTGATAGCTTAATTGATTAGGTCATTTTTGCCTAAAAGCTAAGTCATAAACATTCTCGTGTGATTTATTGTTGACTAGGTTGATAGATTGTCTTTTAATCAACTAGTTAAGCTTTTGAATGTTTATTTGTTGGTTGTTGACAATTAGGTTGCTATAATCTCTTTGCATCTAATTGAGTCCTCATGTATGTTCATGTAGGCTTGTTTGATAACTAGGATGCTAAATTGCATTATAACATCTAGTTAACCATATAGTGTTTAGTCAAACACTCATTGCATTTGTGCATCATTGTGATATACACTTAGACTTTTAATTTTCTTCAAGAGTCAAAGTTTTGTGGCTTCTAGGTGAAGTTGCACAAGCATTGTACTAGCTCCTCTGTAAAAGGCCTATGGGTAGATTATGAGGTGCTCACTTAAGTGTAACCTTCTCTTCATATAGAGGTTGTCTAGGGTTGGTCTAGGTTCGCTATAAAAGGCCTGCGGGTAGTAATGGTGGGTTAGTAACCGAGAATGGTTGAGTTCAACCTAGGTTATAAACATCATTACATATAGTGGATTCGAGAATCGTATGTGGTGCACATATCAGCTCGTGGTTTTTTCTTGTTGAAGGTTTCCACGTAAAAATCAAGTGTTCTTTAATTTCCGCACTTTACACTTGATTTATTTTGTTTTGTGATTTGAATTTTTCATATGTTAACTTTGACTAATCGAAAAATTTGTAATAATCGATTAACAACCCATTCACCCCCTCTCTAGGTTGTTTAGACACGCACGTTATATTTATTTTCACATATAACTCAAATGATGTGGCAACTGATTTTTTCATTAACCACATCATTTCACAAATATTAACCAATTGATTTCTAAAATGTGTTTAGACCATTACTATGAACCCTAAACAACTTCCTACCGCAATGCCTAACCGATTAAGGAGAGGGGGTCACAGCGGGATCGGTTAGTTACAATTAACGGTTTAGATTATCACGGTTGATATACCCTCCGACAATCTATACTAGTCACTATGTTCTCAATCCATCAAGGTTTTCAATCCAATCAAGATTATATAACATATTATCCTAAATAAGAGTATAATCAACTAGTGGGTATACATGTCAATTATATAATGCATAAAATCTAATTATAAAATGAATAGAACATTAAAAATATATTAAAGCTTAAACAAAACCCAATCCAAATGTTCTCACATCAAAACCCTAGAAAGGGGATTTAATTACACATATTACAATCAAAGGGAAGGCAAGTAAAAGATTAGGAAATCACCCATGGGCCTCCTTTTGTAAGCTTGATCATTTCCTTGCCTTTGATGCTCCTTGTGCAAAGAGTGGATGATGAGGATGTGTCTAGATAGGTGGAGTCAAATGGGAAGTGACTAAGGAGATTTGTGGAGAAGATGGAAAGAAAGGAATGATTAGGGAAAAGAAATCTAGATGTTAAGTTTAGGTAGAAGATTAAATGGAGGGATAAGGTATGGTGGAGAAAGGAGGTTTCTTGGTGGTCAAGAGTTGTTCAAAAGGGGAAAATAGTGATGTATTTATAGGTGTGGAAAGCTAGGGTATGAAATGACAAGAATACCCCTCTTGAATGCCCACACTGGAATTCCTACGCTGGAATTTCAACGTTGTCGCCACTTGTCCTTCTATGTCGCCATGGCGACATCTCATGGCTACACCACCTGAATTCTTTTGTCGCCATGGCGACCTCATGGCGACAAAACGGCGACAATTTCCAACATTGGAATTCCTACGTTGGAATTCCAACGTTGTCGCCATTTGCCATTGTGTGTCGCCATGGTGACCTGCAAATGGCGACACCTGATGCTTTAACAAATCCTCTGTCGCAATGGCGCCCAAATAGTGACCTCCTTTTGCTCATATGGCGAGAATGCCCTGTTTCACCTATTTGTGTGTCTTTTTGCACCAAAGTCCTCATCTTCTTCCCAAATGCTCTTGAAGCCTAAGAAAACTTGAAACACTCGATTTTACAATATTAAATATGGGGAAATGACCGAGAATCAAGCATTAAGAGAAGGAAATGAGGGCCAAAATCATACCAATTTTGGTTCGATCAATCTCTTGTAAAAATTTACAACTGAGATTTCAGATTGTTAGCTCCTTTCATTTACATTAATTATTCATAGGTCACACAGTATATTTATTTGTATGAATACTTTGATGCATTTTTTTTTATGATATTATAATGGTGTTCTTTCTATGAAATTGTGTTGGCCTCACTTGTACTAGTGGGAGATATTGGTATATATTTGGGTTGGAGACCCATCATACACCCAAGTTTGGCCAAGAGACCAAAGCCCATAAATGAGTGGCTCAATCTAATGCATTTATAAGAGTAAATGCATGAGCAGTTATCTAGAAATAACGGCTCAAGTAGTTAAAAGCATAAATGCATAGATCAACATTTTGTGTGTGTGTGTGTGTTTGTGAGATATCATGAAAAACACAGAGAATATAGAACACAGATAGCATCAAGTATTAGAGCATAGATAATTATACTATGAATTGAGTGAAAAATTCCTTTTGGTAATTTTTCTCCAAACTTGTGATTCATCTTATTCGATCCGGCTAAAGGTAAACTTCATACAGTTGATTAAGTTTATAATCATCAAAAGGATTGTTTGTAAGGAGGGACATCGTCAGCTCCCCCTAGATCAATCACTGCGTATCATGTTATTAGTATGTTTGTTTGTTGTATGACATATATGTTCATGGATTTAGCTACTATAGCTATAATTATAGCAAATTGATTTTTTTTTTTTTTAGTTTTTGTGGATGCTTGGTGATCGGTCCATTTATATATTTATTGAGCATGTGTAGGTCACATTCCGTATAAAAAGTGTTTGGGAGCATTTGAGCAGAAAAATGGTCAAAACATGAAGAAAAAGGGCAATTTGGGCATTTACCGCCAGTTGACCGCGGTTAGGGCAATTTGGACAAACCATGGCACAACCGCGGTTGACACTGTTCCTAGTTTTTCAAGGAGTTCGTGAAGCCCTAATTAATCTTTTGGGATTATAAATACCACTCTTTTAGTTCGAAAAAGACACTCCGTCTCCACCAATAACAATTGAAACAAATATGGCGTGTTATAATATTACCTAGTTGATCCTGATTAGACATTAGAAGTATATTGATTTTCCCCAATAACCGAATACTTTTGTCTGTAAATACTGCATATTTGGCACAAATCTTTTTAGTTCTTAAAAAGAAACAGTTTGAGAAGGTTCAATTGTCCGAAATGAATTTCTAGATCCGCAAATTTATCAACATCGTTCTCAATGCTGTAAAACGTAAGCGCAAGCTTAACTCGATCATGACCTTGTGGATTCGACCCACCTGAATATCTCCTTCCCTTTAATATTGAATTTCTCCTTTTCGTTTGTTTCGAGAAATATATCGATCAATTCCGATTCTTTCTTTTTCTTTTTCAATCAACAAAATGAGAAATGGGGGAGAAAGAAAGAGAGAAAGAGGTCTTTATTGAAGAGGCTTTGCACCGGCCTTGGTTGGCTTGAAGGCCTTTGCTGTAGGAGTGACCGGGGGCCTCGGGCCTTAACTAAATCAACGTTCAATCCAACCTTGAGGGAAGGCACCGTAGCAACATCCTTATAACATTGGGCACATTGTAAACACAGAGAAGGGACACCTTTTCCCAACTGACATCGTAGATCCAATAATTTTATACGAAACCTATCTAGTGTCTGCTCAAATTCGGGATAATTCTTAATAAGAAGAAGACCATGAATTTTATTTATCCAAAACGTCCTGATGTTCTTTTGGCTAGAAGTTTCATTTAGCGTTAGGGGTGAGAGTAAGACAAGGTTGCTTGCAAGGAAGGCTCCTCAACTCGTTAAGGTTGCTTGCAAGGCCTTCACCTGAGATTGGTATAACATTTTGTTATTCCGGCTTCATGCAGGCGAGTTGCAGCCTGCAATCCGAACTGAGGACGGGTTTTTGGAGTTATGCTTCCTCTTCTTTTTAGGGCAATAAAAGGGCTTAAATTAAAGAGCTAGGGTGGCAGTATCTCACAAACTCGAGTTCAAGACCTCCGATTCCATTTCCATTCCAATCTGATTGACTAGATCCGCTCACATGATCAAAGAACTATTCATGAAGAAGAAGAACAAATTTCTATTTTTTTAATGATAAGGAAGTGCTTGATCTGGGCCTTAGAAGGGCATCGAGATCAAGGAGATCGTGGGATCAAAGTGGACGTTCCCAATTTCCATGGCCGATTGCATCCCGAGGACTTTCTTGATTGGCTAGGTATATTTAAATGGGTTTGATTATTTATCGGATCATAAAAACCCACTTTCCGAAGATCTCTTCCCTCTCTTCGGGATCGAGCATCGATTGCAACGATTCGATAAACAGCTCATTGGGATAGATGTAGATGAACAATACCCCCCCTAGAAACGTATAAGAAGTTTTCTCCTCGTACGGCTCGAGAAAAAATGATTAGAAATTGTGTGATTTAAGTCCTTCTTTTTCGAAAAAAAAAAAAGCATTCGTACTCTCCTAACTCAAGTTGGATAACTTTTAAATAGCCCAAAAGAAAATCTTTAGGGATTTCTTTTTTTGAGTGGTCTCTAACCCCTTTTTTGTTTGTCTCGTTTCGAATCGATTTTTTGATTCTTAATTCCCATTATGATCTAATTGTTGAGACAATTGAAAACGGTATTTTCGGAAAGAGGAGGACTCAATGATTATTCGTTCGCCGGAACCAGAAGTAAAAATTTTGGTAGATAGGGATCCCATAAAAACGCTGCTATGGCCTTCTTGCCGTGAAAGTGAGGAGAGCTTAGAAGCAGCATAGCCTCGAACCAAGAGTGAAAGAGTCTGGTTTTTTGAAAAATCCAAACATCTCAGAGATATATAGAGAGGTAGGAATTTTTCGAACGAACCGCACTCCTTCGTATACGTCAGGAGTCCATTGATGAGAAGGGGCTGGGGAAAGCTTGAACCCAATTCCTATTTTTATCCCTAATCAAATTGAAAATGGGATTGATTGTTGATTGATTTTATAGGAAGTTCATAACGGCTTTAAGATGATTGTGTATATTCAATTCAAATGACTAACATTATTATTACTGATCAGTAAATTTCATATTAAAAGAAAGGGAAAAGAGGATTTCGTTTTATGGTAAAAATTCATTCATCTCAGTTACTTCCAAAATCCATTTCGCCGCCCAGTAGCGACAACCGTCTTTTTGATTGGTACCGCAGCGGCCTTGTTCTTGGGTATTGGAGCAACATTACCTATTGATAAATCCCTAACCAATGCACCAGCCAACCGGTGTGGTGGCGAACATGCTATGCTGTAAGCTAAGCTGTTCGCCTTGTAGACAGTATGGATATGTAAAATACAGGATTTCCAATCCTAGTAGGAAAGGGGGGGAGGGGGGGGGGGGGGGGGGGGGGGGGGGGGGGGGGAACGGATACTCAATTTAAAGTGAGTAAACAGAATTCCATATGTATCTATGAGATCGAGCAAAATCAGTTGAATGGTATGAGTCATGGATCCTCTCAGCAGACACGTGCACCTCCGAGATCCACTGCAGCTTTACCAGAATAGAAGAGCTTGCCCCACCCATGAGTAAATATTTCATAGTGCAATTTATTTGTAAGTACGTGCAGGAGGTGAGGATTTCTGGTGAATGATGATTTTGAATATTCCAATTTCACAGATTATGAATATTTCGAGGGCGTATGAGCAAGAACCAGAGTACTCTCCCGAACTCTATGAGGCCGCCCTAAGCCGGGAAAACGATGCTCAACAGGAAGATCTCAGTAACCAACTCGAAAAAAAGGAGACCCTGGCATAACAAGTAGTGATCTCTGTACTAGAAGCCCAGCTAATTGTGAAGAACCTACAGCCGGGAACACTCTTTGTTTGAAGGTCAATTAGGGAAAGGAGCCGAAGACAGCTGGGGCAACCAACCGAATCAGACGCTTGACCAGGAAAGCGTAGGGCTCAATCCAGGAGGCATACTGTGATCTTGTGACTTCTCCTTCTCAAAAGGATCAGGTATAGAATCCGTTCTTTATATGTCCATTTTCATGGCCACACCTGTGATTCTTTGGCAAAGCAAATCTGGAGCACAAGAAAGGAATGAACCAAGTGCCATAGCCCCTTCGAAGTACCATTTGTACAAATAAGAATCCCCTTCGTTACATGATTTCTTCTTCATATAGATAGGGCAAAGTTTGGGAACCTTGTGGGGACAAGGGGATTTTGGGCAAATGGGAAAGCCCTACCTATATAACAGACAGCGGGGAAGATAGCGAGAGAGGGGCAGATAACGGAACACGGGGGAGTGCTTAAATGATGCGCATCTATCCCCTACATGCGTTTGAGACGGCGGCCCAAGCAAGGCCCATCCGAATACGGATGAAGAAAAGAAGCAAGGCCTCTTTTCGATTGCTGAGATATAAGGTGACATTCTAGGATTCCATTTCCTAGTACCATGACAAAAAGGAATTCCTGCTTCCATCATCTCTTCAAAATTGATATTCCACTATCTTCTTGCCATTTCTCCCCATACTTCCTCTTTTTTTTATCAAATCTATTATCAAATTTTCGCAATTAGTCAATTTTACGAAAATAACCTCAATCTAGTCAAAATATAAAATCAAGTATATAATATGGAATTTAAATAACACTTGATTTTTATGTGGAAACCTTCAACAAGGAAAAGCCACGGGCTGTTATATGCATCACACATGATCCTCGAAATCACAATTTGTAATGGTCTCTACAACCTAAGTTGACCACATCAAACTCTATACGGTCACTAACCCCACCTCTACTACCCACATGCCTTTAATAGCAACCCTAGATTAATTTGCTTGCGGCCTAAGCAATCTAAGCCACAAGACTTACTTCTTAATAAAGAGATTAAACAACCTAAGTGAATATGCAATGATATCCAAATATGCACTTAATGCTAGGTTACACTAAATGCTTATCTAGGATTAAAAGAAGTCAATTAAATCAATCCTAGATATCAATTGCTATATGTCATGGCATAAAGCATAGCTATATAAGATAAGTAATCCTAGGTTATAGCTATCACAATACAACACTCAAACATTCAACACATAATCTCAATCTTGTAAGTAGAAATTAATCTAAGAACATAGAAGTTATAAATAAGATAAATTGCTAAGTAAAAACACCACGATTAGATGAAATTAGTGTTCAATTTACCATAACATGTGTGTTGAAGAGGACCCATGCATGAATACATCCTAGATGATCCTATATGATGTTTAGAGGATGTTTGATGCACATGGATATGTGTTTAGAGAATCAAAGAAGCAAACTTGGTTGCTTTTTCTCTCAAAAATCTCTCTTTCAAATTTAGGGTTCTTGATATTCAAAGAGTTGAGTAAAAGAGAGTGACATAATGGTGTATTTATAGAGAGCAACAAAAGGCTTGGTTTAAAGGCAAGTTTGCCCCTGAAATGCACCAATCAGCTGTTTCATTCAACGGCCACAAACCGCCGATCCAACCCCGGAATTGAACCCGAGAGAATAGGGGAACAACGGCGGTTTAATTCGACAGTTTCATGGCCACCGAATCCAACCGCCAATCTGAGACCGAGATATTTAAATCAATTAGGTCTCATCGACAGTTTTGATCGATGATCGAGGCCACTGATCATAACTGTAGAATCATTCCAGAGATTTTAGGAATCAAACGGCAGTTCCATTCAGCGATCAGGCCGCCGATCCCAATCGATATTTCACTAAATATGGTGAAACCAATGAGAAGCCAAGAGCATTCTATAAGACCCTTGATCTTTGCTGGCTTGATTCCATTGCAAAACTTTCTTTATTTGTAATGGTTAGTTGCTTAGGTGGTTCTTGGTGAAAAGAAGCTTCAAAGGAGAAAAGCAACTTCTCATGCAAATATCATCTTCAAGAGGAAAAACGCGTACTTGGAGGCTAAGGTATAAAGATACTTCTTCCTCTTGCAAGGCGTAAGCACGCACACACACATTTTATATATGTGTGTCCTTGCATCATTGTGCAAACATTTGGTATAACACATTCACACTCATTTAAGTATGCACATGCATTATTCTTATATTGACAAAACATTGTAGAATTGCATGTTTTATGACTATCACTTAGATATGCATGCTTGTGTGAAATTGTGTTTATTTGTTTGTGTTTATTTTGTTTTGGACTTGAATATGTTCTCAAATGATTCCATATTGAATCTCGGTTATTTTGGTTACTCATTCACTCATTCATTTGGTTTCGAGTCCAAATGATGTAGTTACGCTACTTTTCGTTCTCATTCGTTGAGTTATCTTCGTTGTCATTTTTCGAGATGAATTCTCAACCTTTTGTTAAAGTTTTGTAGTCGTTGTGTGTGAGGGAATCATGGCATAATTTAAAAATGGATTCGAATTTAGAGTTCGGAGGCCCGAATACGGCCGAAGAACTCGAGAGGAGCGCAAGGGAAGCAAGAATGGCCGAAGCCATTTTTGGGAGGAGAACGTGAGGCACACGGCCTCAAACACTCCTCTACCTCCGTGTGGCCCACGCGCCCCACACGGGCTGGGTACATGGCACCTTGTGATTGGTCCATGAAAATTCCCTCTCTCTCTCTTTTAAATACTCTCCTTTCCCTCCCATTCATTCTAAAAAGAAGAAAATTGAAAAAGAAAGATGTGCAGAAATTTTCTCTCAAATTTTAGTTTCTTATTTTGATCATAACTCTCTCATATGAACTCAAAATCAAGTGATCCAGAAGCCAAAAATGTTGGTCTTGAAGAGAGCTACAAACTCCAAGCATTTTTAGAGTCATTTGAGTTCATGATTGTTCCCATCATGAAGATTTCAGTTCGAGTCTCAACTTTTGTATGTGAAACTTCTTTTTCTCACTTTCTCTTTGATCATCTCTTTTAATCTTTCTAATTGATAGATGAAATGTGTTAAGAATGATGTTAGTTCATACTCTAGGGTTTTTTGATCAATTTTTAATTGATTTTTAGCTTTGTGATTTCTCTTGAACATATTTTAGCTAAACTTGATTGATCTTGAATTGATTCTAGAAATGTTATATATGATGTGCCTCATGATATTTTCTAGGTTTAATTTCATGATCTAAGAACTAGGATTTTTGAGTTATATATTGACTATTCTAATCTTGTTCTTATTGATTCACATGCTTTGATTTCTAGGTACATTTGTGATTGTTTGTTGAAAGCATATCCTAGAATATCTCTAAGCATGTTCACATAGCTTGATTGATCATCTTGCTTTATTTGTTTGTGATTTGCATCATTTGCATCACTTAGATCATTGCCTTGTGATAGGTTGGAGTCTCTTGTCAAAGTGAGTGAAACTTTGATTTGATAAAGAAGTCTTGACAAGGACATGTGGTCTGGATAGTCAAGCAAAAGACTTAGCTAGGAGTGTGGTACTCCGGATGGTCAAGCTAGGAGATTTTGACTAGGATCCTCGTGATCCGGATAGTTAAGCACGAAACCTTCCTAGAGACTTGAGAGTCTTGGATAGGAAGTTGCTTCTTAGAGGTGTAGGGCACATCTCAGATATAAAGTAGGCTAGGTTATTCACTAGGCCCGAGGGTAGATTAGGAGTTGATAGCTTAGGGTGGATATCATGTGTTGATTGCCTTGAGTGTGTAAGTCCTTTTTCATCATAGTGGATTTGCTTTGCCGGTGGTTGTGGTATCAACCTGTGGATGTTTCCTCTTTGAGGTTTTACCACGTAAAAACTTTTGTATCTAGTTTCGTTTTATATTTCTTTATCTTCCATATTTTCGTATTAATTGCATCTCTGGTATATTGATTTTCATGTATTGGTTAAATCAATTCAATTGCTATATCTTATCAAGTGTGCTTTTAATTCTTGTATTCCGCAAAATTTGAATTTGGAAGATTTTGGGCCTATACCTATTCACCCACCCCTCTAGGTATATTCTACACTATTGCTTAAGGGAATTTCACTTTCTCCAAAAGCGATCCTTGCACTAAACCAAGCACACCAATGTGCATGTGTAGACGTTTCTAAACAATCTTCGGGAAACGAATTACTAAACACACTAACAAGATACAACAAAGAAGTGCAAGTGCAAAATGTGAAGAGAATGCACACAAGAGTAATGAACACAATATGCAAGCATGAGAAGTGTGTGTGTGTGCAACTAGATCTCTTCAATGAAAACTAAGCACAAGATATACCTTTGGAGTGCTGATCACCGTAAGGTCTTGAGATGGCCTTTGAGCTTGATTAACAACACTGAAGCTACCCTTACATTTCAAACCCCAATATATGGTTTGTCACCGAAATAAGCCAATCAAACTTTGAGGAACTTACAATCTCCCCCTTTGGCTATTTCATGACTAAACCACCACTCACATTGATCCTTACAACAAAATTTAAACTAAAGGTCAACTATGATTTTCTACATTACAAAGAGATGATTAAAAGATAAAACTTGAAGTCTTCATTCTCTTGTAGAATAATCAATCATTCAAAACAAAAAGATTACACTTTCCAAAGCAAGTGTATGTGAGGTGAGCAAGTGAAATCAAAACAAGCACTTGCATTATAAAGAATTTAAGCAACATCATACAATGACATGTGCAATGTAATGCTTCCCCTCAACGGGTTACTCCTCCTCAATTAAGCATCTCCCCAAAAAGCGAATTTGCTACTCTCAATAAGTACTCTCCCTTACCACATACTACTCCCCTTATTTGTCATGAGATAGGCAAAGGAGTAGTTCCCAATCGTGTCATTTTAGCAAAGAGAGATAGTAGCATACAAGACATTTGCGTAGTCATACAATGACATGTGCAATGTAATGCTTCCCCTCAACGGGTTACTCCTCCTCAATTAAGCATCTCCCCAAAAAGCGAATTTGCTACTCTTAATAAGTACTCTCCCTTACCACATACTACTCCCCTTATTTGTCATGAGATAGGCAAAGGAGTAGTTCCCAATCGTGTCATTTTAGCAAAGAGAGATAGTAGCATACAAGACATTTGCGTAGTCATACAATGACATGTGCAATGTAATGCTTCCCCTCAACGGGTTACTCCTCCTCAATTAAGCATCTCCCCAAAAAGCGAATTTGCTACTCTCAATAAGTACTCTCCCTTACCACATACTACTCCCCTTATTTGTCATGAGATAGGCAAAGGAGTAGTTCCCAATCGTGTCATTTTAGCAAAGAGAGATAGTAGCATACAAGACATTTGCGTAGTCATATACAAGAACATTATGCAAGTCAATTAATTGGAGAGAAACAAGGAGATTTATTTTTGAGAAAATGTTTGATTAAAAATGCTTTGCATACAAGATATGTTGCATTCAAGTCCAAAATTCAATGGTATTTAGCAAAGCAAATGATAAGGGTTTCCAATAGAATTCAAACAAATTCCACCATTTGTCATGAATCAAAGCAAAGATATAGAATTTTCATTGATTTCAATTAAGAGGCAATTATATCCAACTTTATAAGCAAAACATGGCATGAGCGACATTTTCACTCTATTCAATTTTTCTGGGTAAGATACCCGTATGATAGTAGCCATGTTTTAACAAATAAAGAAAGAGAGACATATGATTTTAACATCCTTATAACGGATATAAGATCTTTTATTCATTTGAAGTCTCATTATTGCTTTTCACACAAGTTTTGCATTTAAGAAATTGCAATCATCAATTCATGCTTTTCATTTGGAGCATGTCATAAGAATTTCTTGCTTTTTCTTTTTGAGCATGTCATTTAAAGAATCATCATGTCATGGAGATAACTATATGTCATTCAAAGAGTACTTCTTAAGTAGATCTCCTAGTCTAAAAATGCATGTTTGAACAAAAATATGACATGGATTGTAATCAAAGCAATGGTTCACACTTATTGAAGAAAATATCATATAAGCATATGTGCAACCAAGCTACTCAAGCAATTAATAACTAAGCATAATTTTTATCAAATTTTTGCATGTGACAATTATGCAAAATAGCTCCATTTGCTTGAGTTCCCCTTATAGGGTCAATCACTAAAACACTTCACTCCACAAGACATATCCCAATAGATCTACTAAGAGTTTTAAACGGGTTTAGTAAATAAGTCCGCTAGTTGATCATTAGTACCAACATGTTCAAGTACTATGCATTTATTCTTAACTAGTTCTCATATGAAATGATGTCTGATGTCGGATGTCAATATGCTTAGTTTTAGAATGTTGCACCGGATTCTTAGAAATGTTAATAGCACTCATGTTATCACAAAAGAGGGTTAGAGTACCTTAATTGAATCCGTAGTTGACTAGCATTTGCTTCATCCAAAAGAGTTGTGTGCCTCCACTCCCGGTGGCAATATATTCAGCTTTGGCTATGGACAAGGAAATGGAGTTTTGCTTCTTGCAAAACCATGACACCAAGTTGTTCCCTAGGGAGAAACAACCGCCCAATGTGCTTTGGGGGGGGGGGGGGGGGGGGGGGGGGGTGTTGGTAAGTAGGTATAGGCCCAAATTCTTCCAATATTCAAAAATTGTGGAATACAAAAATGAAATGAACACTTGATATGATATAACAATTGTATAGTATGAATCAATACATGTGAACATATGGAAGATAAAGAAACTTAAAGCGAAAATGAGACACAATGTTTTTACATGGTAAAACCTCAAAGAGGAAACATCCACAGGTTGATACCACAACCACCGGCAAAGCAAATCCACTATAAGAAAAGGACTTACATACTCAAGGCTATCAACACAATGATATCCACCCTAAGCTATCACCCCCTAATCAACCCTCGGGCTGGTGATTCACTAAACCTACTTCCTATCCAAGGTGTGTCCTACACCTCTAGAAAGCAATTCCCTATCCAAGGCTCTCAAGCCTCTAGGAAGATTTTCCTTGCTTAGCAATCTAGATCAAGAGATCCTAGTCAAACTCCTCAAGCTCAACTATCCGAAGTACCAAACTCCTTGCTAAGACTTTTGCTTGGCTATCTAGAACTCATTCCTAGCCAAGTCTTCTTGCTCAATACAAAGCTCCACTCACTTTGCAAGAGACTTAAACCTATCACAAGACAATGATCTGAGTGATGAAAATGATGTAAATCATAATCAAATAAAGCAAGATGATCAATCAAGCTCTATAAACATGCTTAGAGATATTCTAGGATATGCTATCAACAAATAATCACAAATGTACCTAGAAATCAAAGCATGTGAATTAATAAGAATAAGATATGAATATTCAATATATCACACAAAAATCTTAGTTCTTAGATCATGAAATTAAACCTAGACAATATCATGAAGCACATCATATATATCATTTCTAGAATCAATTTCAAGTTCAATCAAGTTTAGCTAAATATGTTCAAATGAAATCACAAAGCTAAAACTCAACAATCAATCAATTATGCAAACCTTGCATCTGAACTAACATCATTCTTAACACATTTCATCAATCAAATAAGAAGATTAAAAGAGATGATCAAAAGTGAAAGTAATAAGAAGATATTTCACCTACAAATATGAACCTCGGATTGAAATCAGCTCACAGCAAAAAATCACAAAGTCACTTTGCTCTGAAAATGCTTGGGGTTTGTAGCTCTCATCAAGTCCATCATTTTTGGCTTTTGAATCAAGTGATTCGGAGTTGAAATGAGAAAGTTATAATTGAATCAAGACAACAAAAATCATGAAGAAATTTCTGCACACTCTTTTTTTTTTTTTTTTTTTTTTTAAAAATTTTTTTTTTCTTCAAGTTGTGTTTGGAGGGAAGGAAAATGATTTTTAAAAGAGAGAGAGAGGGAAAGGAAGCACCCAATCAAAGTGTGCCACATCATCATGCCCATGTGGGGCGCATGTGGCACATGTGGGCAGAGAGCATCTATGTCTGTCTCTCCGCCCGTGTGGCACACGGCCTCCACACGTGGCCATCAAGGTTGGCAGTTGGCATATGTACGACTCTCGCGCTCCGCTCGCGTTCTTTGGCTGTATCCGGGTCTCCGAACTCCGATTTCAAATCCGTCTTTGGATTATGAATCGTGACTCCTGATGACTCGCTTTTTGTGTCGTTACCAAATTGCGAATTATCAAAAGAATGTTTATAAATGAATTCTTACGCAATACTTTAAGTTTTGAAAACTAGTAAATCAGTAAGCTTAAGATTCGTTCCATAGGGATTATGTTAGATTAATCAATTTGCTATCTAATCTAAGTTAGTCTAACGAGTTTGCAATAAAGTAAATCATGATTAGTGGGATAGTGTGTGGTTTGAGAAACCACAAAACAATGCATGCAAAGTAAATATACAAAAATGTAAAGAGAATATGAATGGAGATAGGAATCCAATACAAACAACTTAGATAAGAAAATAGGTTTAAATAATTAAGAGAGGTTTAGGGAAATGATAGAGTAGCTAATGGACCATTGAGCAATTCATACAAAACTTCATTAACGCACAATCTACACAATCAAGGACCGATCTCATTTGAAAGTGTTGTTTAGGTCGTCACTACGAACCCTAAACAACTTCCCACCAAAATGCCTAACCGATTAAGGAAAAGGGGTAAGGTGGGATCGGTTAGTGACGATTGAATGGCCTAGGCAATTGGGGTGATATCCTCACCAACAACCTAACCTATTCACTATGTGCTCTAATCAATCAAGTGTGTCAATAAATTAACCAATTTTATCACAAATAAATCCTACAACATATTGTACTCAACAAGTGTGTCAATACTCATTTAATCATATAAGTGCAAGATCTAATTAAAAAGTAAATAGAACTATAATCATGCAAACATAATATCCAAAGCTTTAATAAATACTCAATGTCCAAATATTCTCTCAAATCATCCCCCTAAAATGGGGGTTTAATTACACATAATAACAAACAAGAAAAGGAAGTAAAATGTAGAGAAATCATCCTTGTGTCTCTTTTGTAAGCTTAATCCTTCCTTGAGCTCCCTTGCTTGAATCTTGTGCAAAGATTAGGTGTTGAGGATGTGTCTAGATAGGTGAAGTCATATGTAAAGTGACAAAGGAAATGGGTGGAGAAGATGGAAAGAAAGGAATGATTTAGGTGGAGTAATCTAAGTGTTTATTGGAGAGGAGAATGGTAGGATTAAGAATGGTTGAAGAAGGAAGGTTTCTTGATGAACAAGAGTTGTTCAAAAGAGGAAAAATGTGATGAATTTATAGGATTTTCAAATTAGGTCTCAGGTGGCAAATTACCAAAACACCCCCTGACCATGGCAAATTACCATTTAGTCCAACAGAGGGGGGCATCTTGTAATTTTCCCCACCAATCAGATTTTCACAGAGAGGAGGTCGCTTGTTTGGTTCATGGCGACCCTTAGAGTGACCCAAATGGCGACAAATCTGGAGCCAAAACAACTCCCTGTCGCCGTGGCGACCTTGGAATGCAAACCACGACCTCGATTTACGCGGTTTCGTCGCGGTTTGGGAAATAGCGACATAAAGGGCATTCTAGGCGAGAGGGGGCTGCCGGATTCTGGCCATTTAGGGCGCCGCAACTAGAACGACCGGCCAGCCAGTGAGGTTGCCGTTGTTTTTCCACCGGATTTGGCCGACGGTAGGTCAATGATGAGTGGATTCCGGTGGCAGCGCTAATAGGGTTTGGCTGCCATGTCTGTCATGTCTGTCTCACGCATGAAAAAGATGATGAAAATGAATAAGGGACACTTAGTAGATCAATGGGGTGTAGTGGGTTGCTCTTTCTTTTGTCTTAAATGGGCTTCATTTAGAGAGGAGCAGGGGTGCAATTAGAACTGAGATGGGCTGCACATAGGTTGACGAAATGGTTTTGGGCGTGCTTTTTTTGGGCCTATCTGTTTTAGTTTTGGGTCGCTGACTTGGGCATGAGCCCATTCTTAATGCCCTTTAATCAAAATGCACCGTTTTGATCAAGTGAGGATGATGGGCTGCTTGGCGTTTTCAGAATTGGGCCGGGGTGCACTTAGACATCCAACTTCTTACTACTGACGTGGCGCTGCCATGCCACTTTGCTCGGTAAATTACAGACAGCCCCCTGATGTCTTTTAAAATCACACTAACTTCAATCTTCTTTCAATAATTCCACTTTTGCCCCTATATCACCAAAATTACTCCACGCCCCTGAACTCTGTAAATTCCTGAAAACACTTAATTTACACTATTAAATCACGGGATAATGCCCAAGAATCAAGCAAAAGGAGAAGGAAATGAGGGCCAAAATTATACCAATTTTGGTTAGATCTAATACCCCCAAACCTATCTTTTGCTCGTCCTCGAGCAAAACAAACATAAGCACACAATGGACATGTGTCTAAAAATCAAATAACCACATTAAAGCACTAACTCTTTGCAAAAGACTCAAAAGCCAATATTTCGACTTGTAAAACCAAAAGTGAAGAGATTAAACCAACGTTGTGCTCATTAGGAAATAATGCATGTAAGAGATGCTAAGTAAAGATTAAAGACATGCCACTCTAAGTAAACATTGCACGCAACGCGATTCCACATTCAAGATGCTTAAGCTTCAATACTAAAGTGCCATTAGGCAAAGAATGTAATTCGCCTCAACATCTAATCCTCACCGGATTCTCTCATTTTTGCACGGATTCCTAGGCTTCACTTACAATCCATATTTAAAATGAGTTTATGCTCAAAATATCAAATATAATTGCACATGATTATATAAAAACACAATTTCTTAAAATTTGTCTCATGAATGGAATTGAAAACCATGAACCAGAAAGAACATGCATCAACCAAAATTTTCAAAGTGGACATCCCCAAAGATCAAATAGGTCTTTCATTTGGTTGTAATGGGGCCAAAGGTGAATGGTGAGTCAATAAATAGGAAAAATTGATTGCAAACACCCAAAGGTCACACTAAGACATACATTCTAATTAAGCACAACTTACTCATTACAACTTGTATATTCCACACTTAGGCGTCTAGGCTTACAATTTACTTTGTGCATTTTTCTACTCTTAATTTTCATTGAGTAGCTCATTTGATTTCACAAAATTGATCTAGGCACTTAGTGCCTCATTCATTTTCTTTTTCTTTTTCTTTTCTTTCTTTTGCTATGCTTTTCTTTTCTTTTCTTTGATTGTCTTTTCTTTTTTCTTTTCAAGCATTGCATTTCATCTTTTTATGAATTTGCACATACATAGTTTCCTAGGTACACGCCTTACATTTTGATACTCCTCAAAGCTTACATTCAACCCCTAAGCCTTAGCAAACCATTTGGTACAAGGTAGGTCTAGTGTTTAGGCTATATGGTTTATTGTTGATGTGGTTCATGAATGAAAAACTTAATTGTGTTTGGCTTCAAATGGGCTATGGAGCACACACATAGAGGGATAGGAAGTATTTAGGCCAATTTGGTGGGTTTTTTTTTTTTTTTTCACATGCATTGCCTAAAATCATTTCTAAAGGTTTGTCCACAAATTCAATTAAGGCATCCACAAGCAGTCCATATATTCTGTGGCAAACAACATTTAAGTGCGAATGAGACATTTTAAATATGCATAACATGTGTTTGAATAAGTGTTTAAAGAGTAAGAACTTTCCCTCAAAAATACGCTTTTTAAGGCCGTGTTTGTGAACCTCATGGGAAGTCTCCACTATTAATTCTTAACCTTCAAGCACAATTGAATATTCACTCTAACATCAAGAGAAAAGAACTAGCGTGCTTTGAGCAATGCAACCCTAAATGACATGAAGTTAATCTAAACTAAGCAAGGCAAAGATACACAATTCCTTACTTGCACACACAATGACACAATCTCAACAAGCAAAATATGCTCAAACATGGCATTATCAAAAGATTTTCAAAATTTTTGAAAAATTTAGGCTCAAAATATTTGCACACAATTTGCAAACAAGAGACGATGTTGTGCACACACCCCCAAACCTAAATTAGACATTGTCCTCAATGTCTTTGGGGCATATACCGATAAGTTCGGCGCAACATACATCCACAATAAAAGAGTTTAAAAACACATCAATGTCCATTTTACAATTTATCCCAAAGAATTAAATCAAGTGGCTCAAGAATATCCTATATGCTCATAATCAACTCAAGAGATATATCAATGCAAGTTCATCAAGAGTCTCATCACAATCCATGTGGATAAAATATGATCATTCAAGCCTAAATCCACTATCACAAACAACTCACAACCTTATTCTAAGCAAGAAAACTAAAAAGCAAGAAATAAAATAAAATAAAAAACAAGAAAAGAAATTGTACCTAGGTGGGTTGCCTCCCACCAAGCGCTTGGTTTTACATCCCCACTAGACGTGCTACTTGGATCGGTCAACCGAATTCCAAGGTTTTGAAGATGCGCCTATATGTGATTAGGTCTTGGAAGTATTTGTTGCCCGCCGGCATGTTACTAATCACATAAAACCAAGGCAAGTAAATATGCACTTGAAAAAGTGGTTTAATGAGTTTAAGAAAATACTTGCTCCATTTGCTTTTGAGAAGGTGGCTTGGAAAAATAATAGGAGGGACATATGTCTTCAATTCCTTCATTTCATTGTTCGTCTCCTCTTCTCCTACTTCTTCACCTGAAATACTAGAAGAAATCTTAGCAAAATTGTGAACATAATTATGCTCTACATTCTCACCATTCCTATGGATAGTGGTAGCTTCTTCTAGCATTGGTGGACTTGGGAACTCTTGGCTCTCTTTCCATTGCATGGCTTCCATGATAGCTCAAAGGTGCACTTCCATTCTTCTCAATGAAGCTTCTAATCCCGAAAACCTAAGTGCACTTGCCTCCAAACATCCCTTCAAAGTATGCTCGTGCATCATTTGTGATGCTCGGATGGCCTCTAGCATTTCTTCCTCGGTATCCCCATCCTTTGGCCTCGTATTGGAAGAATTTGAGTCATGATCTCTTTCTTCCCTCGAGTTCCTTGAGGCAAATAATTTCATGTCCCGGTTGAATATAGCCAATTGCAAGTCAAAGTGATCCATTGTCCCTGAAAAGAAAACAAAAAAGAAAAAACGACAGAAGATACAAGATACAAAAGAAAATAAAACTAGAAAATCTAAAAATAACAAAAATGACACAATACCTAAAAAAAAAAATCTAACTACAAAAAGAAATAACACAAATCAACTAATCTAAACACCAATCCCCAGCAGCAGCGCCATTTTGATGACTCGCTTTTTGTGTCGTTACCAAATTGCGAATTATTAAAAGAATGTTTATAAATGAATTCTTAAGCAATACTTTAAGTTTTGAAAACTAGTAAAGCGGTAAGCTTAAGATTCGTTCCACAGGGATTAGGTTAGATTAATCAATTTGCTATGTGCAATAAAGTAAATCATGATTAGTGGGATAGTGTGTGGTTTGAGAAACCACAAAACAATGCATGCAAAGTAAATATACAAAAATGTAAAGAGAATATGAATGGAGATAGGAATCCAATACAAACAACTTAGATAAGAAAATGGGTTTAAACAATTAAGAGAGGTTTAGGGAAATGATAGAGTAGCTAATAGACCAATGAGCAATTCATACAAAACTTCATTAACGCACAATCTACACAATTAAGGACCGATCTCATTTGAAAGTGTTGTATAGGTTGTCACTACGAACCCTAAACAACTTCCCGCCAAAATACCTAACCAATGAAGGAAAGGGGGTCAAGGTGGGATCGGTTAGTGACGATCGAATGGCCTAGGCAATTGGGGTGATATCCCCACCAACAACCTAACCTATTCACTATGTGCTCTAATCAATCAAGTGTGTCAATAACTTAACCAATTTTATCACAAATAAATCCTACAACATATTGTAATCAACAAGTGTGTCAATACTCATTTAATCACATAAGTGCAATATCTAATTAAAAAGTAAATAGAACTATAATCATGCAAACATAATATCCAAAGCTTTAATAAATACTCAATGTCCAAATAATCTCTCAAATCATCCCCCTAAAATGGGGGTTTAATTACACATAATAACAAACAAGAAAAGGAAGTAAAATGTAGAGAAATCACCATTTGGTCTCTCTTGTAAGCTTAATCCTTCCTTGAGCTCCCTTGCTTGAATCTTGTGCAAAGATTGGGTGTCGAGGATGTGTCTATATAGGTGAAGTCATATGGAAAGTGACAATGGAAATGGGTGGAGTAGATGGAAAGAAATGAATGATTTAGGTGGAGTAATCTAAGTGTTTATTGGAGAGGAGAATGGTAGGATTAGGAATGGTTGAAGAAGGAAAGTTTCTTGATGAACAAGAGTTGTTCAAAAGAGGAAAAATGCGATGAATTTATAGGATTTTCAAATTAGGTCTTGGGTGGCAAATTACCAAAACAACCCCTGACCATGGAAAATTACCATTTAGTCCAACAGAGGGGGGCATCTTGTAATTTTCCCCACCAATCAGATTTTCACAGAGAGGAGGTCGCTTGTTTGGTTCATGGCAACCCTTAGAGCGATCCAAATGGTGACAAATCTGGAGCCAAAACAACTCCCTGTCGCCATGGCGACCTTGGAATGCAAACCACGACCTCGATTTACGCGGTTTCGTCGCGATTTGGGAAATAGCGACATAAAAGGCATTCTAGGCGTGAGGGGGCTACCAGATTCGGGCCATTTAGGGCGCCACAACTGGAACGACCAGCCAGCCAGTGAGGTTGCCGTTGTTTTTCCACCGGATTTGGTCGATTGTAGGTCGGTGATAAGTGGATTCCGGTGGCGGCGCTAATAGGGTTTGGCTGCCATGTCTATCTCATGCATGAAGAAGATGATGAATATGAATAGGGGAAACTTAGCAGATCAATGGGGTGTAGTGGGCTGCTCTTTCTTTTGTCTGAAATGGGCTTCATTTAGAGAGGAGCAGGGGTGCAATTAGAACTGAGATGGGCTGCACATAGGTTGACGAAATGGGTTTGGGCGTGCTTTTTTTGGGCCTATCTGTTTTGGCTTTGGGTTGTTGACTTGGGCATGAGCCCAATCTTAATGCCCTTTAATCAAAACACACCGTTTTGATCAAGTGAGGATGATGGGCTGCTGGGCGTTTTCAGAATTGGGCCGGGGTGCACTTAGACATCCAACTTCTTACTGCTGACGTGGCGCTGCCATGCCACTTTGCTCGATAAATTACAGACAGCACCCTGATGTCTTTTAAAATCACACTAACTTCAATCTTCCTTCAATAATTCCACTTTTGCCCCTATATCACCAAAATTACTCCAATGCCCCTGAACTCTGTAAATTCTTGAAAACACTTAATTTACACCATTAAATCACGGGATAATGCCCGAGAATCAAGCAAAAGGAGAAGGAAATGAGGGCCAAAATCATACCAATTTTGGTTCGATCAACTTCCTCACGCACAATGAAAACTATAAAACTTTGATAAAAGGTTGAGAATTCATCTCGGAAAACGATGATAAAGACAACTCAACGAATAATAATGTAAAGAGCCTAGCTACGTCGTATGGAGATGAAACCTAACGAATGAGTAACCAAAATTACTGGGACTCTATAAGAAAAACAAATAAGATCATGTTCAAGTCCAAAATATAAGGAACTCAAACAAATAAACACAATGTCACATAAGCATGACATATCCAAGCGATAGTCATAAAACATGCAATTCTACAATGTTTATCTATATGAGACCAATGCATGTGCATACTCAAATGAGTGTGAATGTGTTATACCAAATGTTTGAACTACGATGCAGGGACATCCATGTATGAATTGTGTGTGTGTGTGCTTACACCTTGTAAAAGGAAAAAGAAACTTGATACCTCAGCAACTAAGTATGCGATGTTCCCCTTAAATACGATATTTGCACAAGATGTTGCTTCTTCACTTTTGAAGCTTGTTTTCTTCAAGAAACACCTAAGCAACAACTATTACAAATATAGAGAGTTTTGTAATGGAATCAAGCCAATACAAATCAAGGATCTTACATTTTCCTATCATCACAATTCCCTGCCTAATCCGCATCATTAAAGCCAACTAAACTAGCATTTGTGTCAAAAGAGTACCAAATCCCATAGTTGGATGACCCATTCACATAGCGAATATGATTTTCTTTATAGAAGAGAGATGGGACTCATTAGGATCCGCTAGGTACCTAGCACACACACCCATACTAAAAGATATATCGGGCCTACTTGCGGTCAAATAAAGCATGCTTCCATTCATGCCCCGATATAGAGTTTGTTCTACACTTTTTTCACTAGCATCCTTGCTTAGTTTCAAAGTGGTACTCATGGGTGTATCACAATGTTTGGCATTTTCAAGGCCAAACTTCTTCACTAGGTTTTTAGCATATTTAGCTTGGGTTATAAAAATCCCATCATTTAATTGCTTAATTTGTAAACCTAGGAAGTAACTTAGCTCACTAACAAGACTTATCTCTAACTCATGAGACATAACATCAACGAATTGTTGAACCTTGTTGTTGTTGGTATGGCCAAAAACTATATCATCAACATATATTTGAGCTATGAAAAACTCATCATTGTTTCTCTTGATGAATAAAGTCTTATCAACACTACCTCTTGTGTAGTCATTGTCAATAAGAAGTTGAGTGAGGTGCTCATACCAAGCCCTCGGTGCTTGTTTCAACCCATATAAAGCCATTGAGGAAGGCACTCTTCACGTCCATTTGGTGCAATTTGAACTTGTGCACACAAGATATGGACAAAAGAAACCTAATGGACTTTAAACAGGCAACAAGAGCAAATGTCTCCTCCAAGACGATACCCTCAATTTATGAGTACCCTTGTGCAACAAGCCTTGCCTTGTTACGCACAATGTTGCCATCCTCATCGGATTTGTTCCTATACATCCACTTGGTGCCTATGACATTAGTGCGCTTAGGCTAAGGAACTAGAGTCCAAACCTCATTCTTTCGAATTGGTTTAACTCTTCTTGCATGACAAGATCCCAAAATTCATCATTTAAGGATTTATCAACCTTTTGGGTTCAATTTGAGAGGTGTAGCATGTGTAACTAATTAGATTAGCTATTAGATGCCTAATCCTAAAACCCTCATTCATATCTCCAATAACATCATCTTTGTTATGGAGATGTCCAACCCATGGAGTGGGTTCATTAGAGTTAAAGAGAGGAACTCTATCAAGAGGTTATGTGTCCTCCTCATCAAGATTAGACCTTCCACCAATAAGAGTCTCCATAACCTTTTCCAAGGGAGAATCATCTACTACAACAACCTCCTCATCATGGTCATTAGTATTAGGCCTTTTATCATCTATGACAACATTAGATGATTCCATGATGCTTCGAGTCTTCAAGTTGAAAACTCTATAGGCTATACTATTTAAGGCATAACCAATAAAGATACCCTCATCACTCTTAGCATAAAACTTGCCAAGTTGATCACGGTCATTTAAAATGTAGCACTTGCTTCCAAAAGAGTGGAAATAGCTAACATTTGGCTTTCTACCTCTCCACAACTCATATGAGGTTTGCCTAGTGCTAAGCCTTAGGAAAACTCTATTTCCTATATAGCAAGCCATATTGACGGCTTCAGCTCATAGGTTCCTAGGGATATTGTTGCTAAGCAACATCACACGGGCCATCTCTTGATGGACACTATTTTCCTCTCAACAACTCCATTTTGTTGAGGTGTCATAGGAGCCGAAAACTCATGGGAGATACTTAAGCTATTGTAATAGCTTTCAAAGTAGGCTTTCTCAAACTCCCTCCCATGGTCACTTCTAAATTGTTTAATGCTTTTAATGTTTGAGTATTTTTCATTTTGAATTTTAGTGCAAAGCATTTTAAACTTATCAAAAGTTCTGGATTTTTCTCTAAGAAAATATGTCCACGTGAACCTAGAGAAATCATCTACACAAGCAAAAATGTATCTCTTTCCACCTAAACTCTCGGTTTGCATGGGACCCATAAGATCCATGTGGAGAAGCTCTAGGGGTTCCTTGGTGGAGAGATACTTGCCCTTCTTATGCATGCTCTTGGTTTGTTTCCCTTGTTGGCAAGGTCCATAAACACTATTGACTTTCTTCCCAAGCTTGGCAAGGCCACGCACAACATTAAACTTATCTAAGATTCGTAAATCCCGATAGTTCATGTGGCCAAGTCTTTCATGCCACAACTCAATTTGCTCATCCTTGGACGAATTACAAGAGACAACTCTAGCTTCAAGACAATAGCAATTGCCGCTAGATCTCATACCTTTCAACATTGAGCAATCATCTTTGCTAAACAAGACGGAGAATCCTTCATCAATAAGATGAGAAATGCTTATTAAATTGGCTTTTAAGCCATTAACATATAAAGCATTGGATAAGGAGGGTAATCCAGGAATGGAGATAATTCTTTTCCCTATAACTCTCTTTTTAGATCCATCACCAAAGGTGACAAATCCCCATTCCTCCATGATAATAGTCTCAAAGAAACTCTTGTTTCCCGTCATGTGCCTAGAGCACCCACTATCTAAGTACCAAAAATTAGAAGAATTTACCTTCAAGGCAATTTGTACAACATGGAAAAAATAAGTATATCTTCTAATCCACCCAGGTGAAACACTTTCTTTCCCAGTGGTCAATGGTACATGGGCTCTAGATGTCCTAGGATCATGCAAATTGGTTTTATTTTCCTAGGAGCATGCATCTTGGCTTTAGCCTTTTTCTTTCCTATCATGCTTTTAACTCTACACATTTTGATATAATGAAAGCAATTTGGTCTAATGTGACCATCAATACCACAAAAATGACATGAAAGGATAAAGTTAGGAATCATACCATAACCTTGAATATGCATTGGAGCCTTCCCATGTCTTTGTGGTTGTCTTAGTTGTTGGAATGGATCTCTCTATCTTTGTTGTTGACCAAGACTAGGTTGCTTCCTTGGTTGAGTTTGCATGATAGGTTTCTTCCCTTGATGGACTTTAGGTTGAGGGAAGTTAGCTTAAGGAGCTCTTTTAGGTTGAGCTTGAGGTGGACTTCTTGGTGCCACCTTCACTTCTTGAGCATTCTCCTAGGCCAATTTTCTTCCTAGGTAATTGAGGAGGAGGAGACTCCTTTGTGTTCATGCTCTTGACAAATATGGTCTTGCTTGAGGTGAAGAACTCCTTATCATCTTTAAACCCAAGACCCATCTTGTCACTTGGCCTTTTTCCAACATCTAACATGTGGTCAAGTTTTTTAGTGCTAGATGCCATCTTAGCCATCAATCCTCTAGCATTTTCAAGCTTAATCTTCATCCCTTCTTCACTCCTCTTAGATAAGTCTAGCTCAACTCTTAGCTTATCTTCAATCTTCTTGGCTCTCACCACTTCTCCACTCAAGTGATCAACTTGGGTTGATAGCTCAAGGTTTTCTTCTTTCAACCTTCAAATCTCTTTCTTCTTATTCAACCTTGAGCTTTCAAACTTAGTGATGTAGTCTTAAAGATCCATCCTATCCACATTTCCATTTGTGGAGTGAGATGAAGAGTCATTATCACTTGAGTCATTATCACTTGAGTCATTTTCCTCTTGACTCTCATCCTCTTTTTCACTAGTACCTTTGCTCTTATGGGAGGAGGCAAAGGCTATGAAGTTAGCCATGAGATCTGTTAACCGCCTTTTCTGGCAGAGGACCAAAGAAGAATTTTCCACCTCAACACAAGAAGGGTCTAGGAGTACGAACACCATCTGGCTACCCCGACAAGGTGGACCCCGACTGATCCGAGTGCACTTCCCCTCCAACGGGGTCCAACCCAGCCTTCTTCCAGTTTATTTCTTAGGACCCTGCCAGCATCTTTGTTCAGAAATATGGCCACAAGCCGGACTTCTCACTAGAACTCACATCGAGGTCTAGCCCCGCTAAGACCGGGCTTCTGCTGGACCCCGCAGTACCCCGATATACCAAGATACCGGCAGTACCCCGGTACCCCGCAGGATCCCGCAGTACCCCGGAACCCGGTGACTGGTCCTCCAAACTCCTCCCGACTATCTAGCATATACCAAGGAAGAGCTTGACCACACCAAGAGTTTAAGTAAACAAGGAAATTGCCTTGTTTCCCGCCATTCATGAGTCCTATATTAAAGTGGAGTCAACTCTTTCAGTTCTAAAAGGAATCACTTGATTCTAGGGAATCAATCCCACGATCTTCTCGCCTATCAACATGGAAACGCCCCGTAAATTGCTAGGTCATTGGATTGAATTTAGGGGAGTGAACAACAAGAAATAAGACCTATATATATGACATGATTTTCGACAGTGAAAGGGATCTTTTTTGGGGGGGAGGTCTTTGGCTGGCTTCTTTTCGCAGAGGAGGCTGGGGGCTTCTTGCCCAACAAGGCTTCCTTTTCTTCTTCTTTTCTACTGGTTAAAGAAAAGGGCATATGCCCACATATTATTGTAAGCTCTCTGGAGTACTTATGTTGTGTTATTCTCCTACTTGTGTAAGCTCCACGGAGCACGCCTTATTGATAAATATATAAATGATCTCTCTCCGCCGGATACTACCTAGGGGTTTTTTAGCATATGATCATGTGTGATGCTTTTTCCCCCTAGGCTAGTCCACCTTCTATCAAAAAGACTTGTCATTCTCTCATTCGTATCTATTTTATTACACATGTATGTAAGTTTATCATTGAAGAGCTCCTATCCCATATCCTACTCGCTTGTTTGCTATCCGGGTCGGGGAATCACAATGGAGATCTAGAAAAGAGTACGGGATGCGGATTCGGGATACGGGGTGCCGAGTACTGAACGCGGGGTATCGAGGTCCATAAAAAGGGATCACAGCCCTTACTCCGACATGGGAACCCCCCAAGAGCCATTTTCTCCATGTGCTTGAAGCCCCGACAGTCGGGATGATTTTTTCTCCTACCTACTGCACCTCACTCCAGAAGTTTTTACTCGTACAAACCATGGTACCTAGAGGTACCTACCCCGCTGCAGCCTACCGGGTAGCAGTCTGAGGGTGTTAATTGAAATTCCTCATCCAGAGCGAATTTACGGTTAACAAGATCTTCATCATCCGAAGTCTCATCTCTCTCATCAGAGTCATCACTTCCACTACATGTGGCGGCCATCACTTTTCCTTTCTTCTTATTCTTCAAATTTCCACAACCGGGAGCGATGTGTCCTATGCCACCACACTCATAGCATTGGATCCCTTTCCTTTCATTCTTGTCTTGCCTAGGCTCACACTTCTTGAATGGAGCCTTTTTCTTCAAGTCTTGACCCTTGGATCCAAAACTCTTCTTCTCGGACTTGATGAATTTCTTGAACCTTCTCATCAACAAGGCTATGTCTTCATCCAAGTCATCATTCTCCTTCTTCTCAACTTTGGAGGCTTTCAAAGCAATTCCCTTTTGCTTTTAAGGTGGTATGGAGATAGGACCCTTCTTAGACTAATATGCTAGAAGTCTCCTAATCACCTCACTAGGCTTCATATCCTTATTGCTATTATTCTCCTCTAAAGCCGTTACCTTGGACATAAATCTTTCGAGGAGAGATCTCATAATTTTTTGCTTGATTCTCCTATCCGAATACGGGTCACCAAGTTGATGACTTTGGTTGACTATATCTATCAACTTGATCTTAAAGTCGTTGAAACACTCATTCTCCTCCATCTTAAGCATCTCGAATTGAATTTGGAGGACTTGAAGATTGGAGTCCTTCACTACTTTGGTTCCCTCATGTGCAACTTCTAAGATGTCCCACGCATCTTTAGTGATCCTATGTAGGGAAAAATATCGTAGTACACGCAGCGGAAGCGAGACTAAAAAAAAAATAGATTTAGTAGCTTTTAAAAAATTTTCCTTTTATGAACCTTAACCCTTTAATTAATCAACAAAAAGAAGAATACCTTTTGTCGCGTGATCCGATTGACTTACGTCAATGGTAATCCGCAAGATCTTCAATCCTAGCACGAACGTGAATCACCTAGGAGCGTGGTCTCCCTTTTTCTTTGAATTGCAAACCTGAGAATGGACAAACAAACTTTTCTTTTCTTTTGTTAGTCACAAAACAATCAAAAGAAGACTAAGATTATTCCGGTCACTTTTGAGTTCTCAATCTAATGATCGAAACTCGCGTGAACCTAAATCGATGTTGTACACACAAGCTTATTGATGAACAAGCAATTAGTGTACCATCCAAGAATAATCTATTCACTCTTTTTTGTTTTTAGTAGAATAAAAATTCCTTTCTATGAGTTGAGAAGAAGAAGAAAAAGAATTGTATCAAGCACCACAACCCCTAATGGCCGAATTCTCTTCTCACTTTCTTTTAGGGTGGCCGAAATTCTCTTCCTAAAAGGACTAGGGTTGCCGCAATTTACACTCCAAAAATATAGGAGTTTTAGTTGCACCCTAATTCACTTCTAGTTTTTAAGACTTCAAACCCTAATCCAACTCATAGATATTTTATTCTTTTATTTTTTTGACTAAATAAAATTAATTATTTATTTTCTTGTCAAACAAGTCTTTTAATTTTAGTATACTACTACCAATAGTATAACTGTAGGAATCATATTTCCTAATCAGAAAAGATTTGTTTCTTAACTAAACAATTAATTAATAAATTAATTAATTCTTATTTAATTAAAACAATGAAACAAAATAATATATTAGGTTAAATATGACCTTGCCGCCCCACTCAAATAAAATGGGCCATATATTATTTTCTTATTTCATTTAATCCATTGGATTTTAAATAAAAAGCCCACATGTGAACCAGACCCATTCTTACTAAAAGAAACAAGCCCACATGCCTTTCATTAATATATTAATATAATTGAGCAGCCCATTAAATAAATAATGTGCAAATTATATTCTTAATATATTAAATGCAATTCTAAATGGACCCATAAATTGGTCCGGTAGAATATATCAAGTGATCCATGCAAGTCCGTGTGGATTGGGGATCTTGGTGGGCTATCTAAATTTAAGCTTCAATAGACATAACCTAATCACAATCAACAAATGATTCACTTAGGTCCGATCCATTAATTTTAACTCATTCCACTAAAGAGCTAAAATTGAACTCTTAAATAAAGACAGAAAATGAAGATGTTCCTCATTCATACCCTAGACAATCATGTTGGAGATAGTGTATCCTCGTGATTAATATCAGTAATCGCCAAGAGTTCATAGACCGTCTATAACTCTCCAAGTTACCATATTTACTCATATGACCACGTTTTGAACTTGGATATTTTGACTTGTCCAGAAGCCATGTTTTCAATAGACACTATCGAAAACTCAACGTTGAGATTTAATATCCAATTACCTCAAAACATCCATATGATGATATTATACTCTCATTTAATAAATGGAGCCACGATGTCCATATCTATAAATGAAGTCCTCTATCGATTAACAAATGAATATCACCAAACTATCGAGGATAGACTATGCGATATAATCGTACTCATTGATAACTCAAATGATATCACTTGCAACCATAAGTCCATCATTTATCTTAGGATTAAGATAGACTCTCCGATTGTCCTGATAATGAAAAGACTTTTATCTACTGACGGTTATAGATAAAGTATTTCATTGTGATCCAGTTTAATGCACCCAGTGCACTAGATTCTTTTGCTCGAAGACACTCCGATGATTTTAGACTCATCATATCTCATTTGATCCCACTCAAATGCTAGCAAAAGAATTCTACAACTTTAACAAGATAAAGGTGCCCAACCTTTAACTTAAGTTGTGAACAATATTCAAGACTAACTAAAGAATTGTGTCTACCACATACATATCCAGATGTACAAACAATTCTTCTTTTCTCATAGTCTTTAGACCTTATGATTATTTACTTTGACAATTATAATATTAAACTATAAATGCTATAAGATTTGTTTAAACCAGAAATCACTTTATTAATATGAAAAAGATTGTTAATTACACTATTACACTCTTGCTATTGAGCATAATCCTAACATCCTAGTGCTTTGAATCAATTTATATTGATTCTTGTCCATTGCACATAGGATGGCATGCATCGCCCTATTCCATTTTAATGCCTCAAACTCTTGCACATTCCACTGAGCCTTTGGTTTGAGCACATCCTCTCCTCCACCTATAAGAGTCATCATTGGTGGAGCGTAGTCGTCTTCAACCACCATCCAAGCATGATCATGGATTTGGCATATGTACGACTCCATCTTACCTTTCCAAGAGGCATAATTGATACCGTTGAGCAATGGAGGCCTCATGCTAGAATCACCTTCGTTTCCACCACCGTTTCCACTTATAGTGTTTATGAATGAATGAAATGAGTGCAAATATATGAATGATCAAAAATCAAATAAAATGCAAAACACACCAAAATGAGCAAGGATCACCTAAGTATATCTAGGAACCCACTCTGATACAATTTGAAACCAATATGGCGTGTTCTAATATTATCTTCAGGGGGGGGGGGGTGAATAGATTTTAATCCGGTTATTACCAAATTGTCGCAGTTAGTCAATTTAATGAAAATAACCCCAATCTAGTCAAAATATAAAATCAAGTATATAATGCGGAATTTAAATGACACTTGATTTTTACCTGGAAACCTTCAATAAGGAAAAACCACAGGTTGTTATGTGCGCCACACACGATCATCGAAATCATTATTTGTAAAGGTGTCCATAACCTAGGTTGACCATGTCAAACCCTACACGGTCTCTAACCGACCTCTACTACCCGTAGGCCTTTAATAGCAACCCTAGATCAATTTGCTTGTAGCCTAAGCAATCTTAGCCACAAGACTTACTTCTCAATGAAGAGATTAAACAACCTAAGTGAATATGAAATGATATCCAAATATGCACTTAATGCTAGGTTACACTAAATGCTTATTTAGGATTAAAAAAAATCAATTAAATCAATCCTAGATATCAATTGCTATATGTCATGGCATAAAGCATAGCTATATAAGATAAGAAATCCTAGGTTATAGCTATCATAATACAACACTCAAACATTCAACACATAATGTCAATCTTGTAAGTAGAAATTAATCTAAGAATGTACAATTTATAAATGAGATAAATTGCTAAGTAAAAACACTAAGATTAGATTAAATTAGTGTTCAACTTACCATATCATGTGTGTTGAAGAGGACCCATGCATGAATACATCCTAGATGATCCTAGATGATGTTTAGAGGATGTTTGATGCACATTGATATGTGTTTAGAGAATAAAAGGAGCAAACTTGGTTGCTTTTTCTCTCAAAAATCTTTCTTTCAAATTTAGGGTTCTTGATATTCAAAGAGCTTAGTAAAAGAGAGTGACATAATGGTGTATTTATATAAAGCAACAAAAGGCTAGGTGAAAAGACAAGTTTGCCCCTGAAACGCACTAATCAACGGTTTCATTTGGCGGCCACAAACCGCCGATCCAACCATCTAATTGAACCCGAGAGAACAGGGGAACAACGACTATTTAATTCGGTGGTTTCATGGCCGCTAAATCCAACCGTTGATTTGAGACCAAGATATTTAAATCAATTAGGTCTCATCGACGGTTTCGATTGGTAGTCGGGGCCTCCGATCATAACTGTAAAATCATTCCAGAGATTTCTGGAATCAAATGGCGATTCCATTTGGTGGTCAGGCCATCGATCACAACTGTCGTTTCAACAAATGTGGTAAAACCAAGGAGAAGCCAAGGGCATTCTCCAAATGCGATCCTTGTGCTTAACTAAGCACACCAACATGCAAGCGTAGACATTTTTGAACAATCTTCGAGAACCGAATTACTTAACATACTAGCAAGATACAACAAAGAAGTGCAAGTGTGAAATGTAAAGAGAATGCACATAAGAGTAATGAACACAATATGCAGGCATGAGAAGTGTGTGTGTGCAAATAGATCTCTTCAATGAAAACTAAGCTCAAGATATACCTTTGGAGTGCTTATCACCTTGAGGTCTTGAGAGGGCCTTTGAGCTTGATCAATAACACCTAAGCTACCCTTACATTTCAAACCCTAATATGTAGTTTGTCACCGAAATAAGCCAATCAAACTTTGAGGAACTTACAACATGTAAGTGCCTCACTTTTTGATTGGTTTATTTCGTTGACAAAACCACAATGGGGTTCAATATGTAAGGGTGGCTTAGGATAGAAGAAATCCTCATCAAATGTCAAATGACCTCATTGTGGACATCAAGAGCCTCAAGGAAGGTAATTTACTTGTCTTGACTCTTAATTGAATAGACGTAGTTGCACATACTCACAACTCATGCATATTTTTATTTCTTGTATGTTGTGTGTTTTTATTTGTGTGCATTTATGTTCATTAAATATCTGTTCATGCTTGTTTAAATGATTGCATCTTGCTTAATATGCCATAACATGTTTAGGCATTAGGATGCAAAGCCAAGGGGATTTTTGCGCCCTGGTTCGACGGTTAGTGGCTGCAGAATTGAGACCAGTTGATCTGGTGTCAAATCTGCGCCCTTGGTTCAGCGTTAATGGGCCGCAGATCATGGCCACCGATTTCAGACCAGTAGGTCTGATTGCATTTTGGTGCCCTTATTCTACGGGTAGGGCGCATAATGAAGGCGCATAATCCATGTCAGCGCGTCTGTTAGGATTCGGTGCCTTTGTTCTGCGAACACCGACCACAGAACAAAGGGCGCAAAATTGCATGTTTTGTGTCACTTTTCCAAAATGACCTCACTTTTCTTGGTCTCCTATATCTATGTCTTGATAGCCTTGGGTCGGTTTATAGAGCAAAAATTACACATTTTGAGAGCTAAATAAGTGTCTTCAAAGCAAAGGTATCAAGACTTGATTTTTATTACACAAAACACAAACACCCATCATACTTTCATGTTTCATACATCATCTAGCATGTTCTAGTTTGATTTTTCATAGGGTTTTCATTATTGCTCACATGACTTGTAGCTAGAACATCATCTACATCTTTTCACATGTTCTTGCTTTACAAGATAGCTCATTTATGACTTGATTAGTTTCAAGATTGCATCTTTATTACTTGACTAGTTTCAAGATAGTTTTTATTTATTTATTGTGTTTTGTGAGTTGTTTGTGATAGCTATTGCATATAGGTCTTTGCTTGCTCATATAGCTATGCTGTATGCATGCCATATAGCAAAATGATATCTAGGAGTGTTTAACATGTTCATCCATGCCTAGATAAGCTTAAATGTTTGACCTTTCATTTTTGCAGTTTGAATATTGGACATATTCACTTTAGGTTGTTAATCTCTTCTCTTAGATAGTCAAGTCTTGTATTTACCATTTGGTAGTTTGCAAGCAAAGGACTAGGTTAACTTTTAAAGGCTTGTGGGAAGTAGTGGTGGATTAGTAACCGTGTAGGGTTTGACGTGGTCAACCTAGGTTGTAATCGCCATTACAATTGGTGGATTGAGGTTAATGTGTGGTGCACATGACAGCCTATGGTTTTTCCTTGTTAAAGGTTTCCACGTAAAAATCGAGTGTCATTTAAATTCCGCTCTATTACACTTTATTTTATTTTGTGACTAGTTGGGGTTTTTTCGTAATATTTATTAATTGCGAAAATTTTGTAATAGTCAGATTAAGATCTATTCACCCCCCCCCCCCCCCCGCTAGATTATTAGGAAACGATTATGTTAAGCGTAAATTCGCTCTGGGTGAGGAATTTTAATTAACACCCTCAAACTGCTACCTGGCAAGCTGCAGCGGGGTGGGTACCTCTAGGTACCATGGTTTGTATGAGTAAAAATGTCTGGAGTAAGATGCAGTAGGTAGGAGAAAAAGTCATCTCGCCCATCGGGCTTCAAACATATGGGGAAGATATGGCGCTTGGGGTTCCCATGTTGGAGTAAAGGGTTGTGATCCCTCTTTATGAACCTCGTATCCCGTACTCAGTACTCGGTATCCCGTATCCCATCCCTCATACCCCGTATCCCGAATCCCGCATCCTATACTCTTTTCTAGATCTCCATTGTGATTCCCCGACCCGGATAGCAAGCAAGCAAGTAGGATATGGGATAGGAGCTCTTCAATGATAAACTTACATACATGCGTAATAAAATAGATACGAGGGAGAGAATGACAAGTCTTTTTGACAGAAGATGGACTGGCCTAGGGGGAAAAAGCATCACGCATGATCATATGCTGAAAAACCCCTAGGTAGTATCCGGTGGAGAGAGATCATTTATATATTTATCAATAAGGCGTGCTCCGTGGAGCTTACACAAGTATGAGAATCACACAACATAAGTGCTCCAGAGAGCTTACAATAATAGGTGGGCATATGCCCTTTTCTTTAATCAATAGAAAACAAAAGGAGAAGGAAGCCTTGTTTGTTAGGGAAGACACTGCCTGTCTTTTTGGGAAAAAGGAGGACCCCCCTTCTCTCGAATCTCATGTCATGTATATATATGTCTTATTTCTTGTTGTTCACTCCCCTAAATTTAATCCAATGACCTAGCAATTTACGGGGCGTTCCACGTTGATAGGCGAGAAGATCGTGGGATTGATTCCCCATAATCAAGTGATTCCTTTTAGAACTGAAAGAGTTGACTCTACTTTAATATAGGACTCTTGAATGGCGGGAAACAATGCAATTTCCTTGTTTACTTAAACTCTTGGTGTGGTCTAGCTCTTCCTTGGTATTTACGACCTCATTTATTGATGTCTTCTATGTTAGGTGGTCGGGAGGAGTTTGGAGGGCCAGTCACAGGGTACGGGGTACTGCGGGGTACCGTGGGGTACCGAGGTAGGGGTACCGCGGGGTACTGCGGGGTACCACGGGGTACAGCGGGGTCCGCAGGGTACTGCGGGGTCCAGCGGGGTACGCGGGATACTGCGGGGTGCTGCGTGGTCCAACAGGGTCCAGCGGGGTCCGCGGGGTACTGCGTAGTCCAGCAGAGTCCGCGGGGTGCTGCGGGTTCCAGCGGGGTCTAGCGGGGTCCACGGGGTACTGCGGGGTACTACGGGGTACAGCGGAGTACCGCGGGGTCCTGCGGGTGCGGCATCCCTCTACTTGGCTATTTAGACCACGATAAATAGATAGGTGTGTTGATCTTGGTTCCTTTCAGAGGTAGCTAGATGCTCCTTGCGGCATCCCTCTACTTGGCAAGGATGGAAAATTCTTCCTTGGACCCCTGCTAAAAAAGGCGGTTAACAGATTATATTTATTTTCAATTGGTATTAGAGTGGGTTCCTTAACATAATTAGGAGATCCCTTACTCTTGATAGTGTCTTTTGCATTTGTTTGATTTTTTATTTATTTATTTATTTTTTTTGTATCTTGTGTGTTTAGCTTGTTTGTTTTCTTTCATATCACACTCACCCAACACAATGAGTGGAAATGGAATTGGAGACGAGGGTGCCTTTAGCACAAGACCCCCTTGCTCACCAGGGTGAATTATGCATCACGGAAAGGCAAAATGGAAGCATATGTGTGCCAAATTCATGACCGCATATGGATGGCGATTGAAGATGGGTACACACCGCCTATGATGACTCCTATGGTAGGTGGAGAGGAAGTCCCCAAGCCAAAGGCACAATGGACTCCACAGTAGTTCGAGGCGTCCGAGTGGAACAACAAAGCCATGCACGTAATCCTTTGTGCCATGGATGACAACTAATACAAATCGATTCAAACCACAAGGATTGCAAAGGAAGCTTGGGACATTCTAGAGACGGCTCATAAAGGAACCGAGGTGGTCAAGGACTCCAAGCTTTATGTCTTCCGAACACAATTTGAGACCATTAGGATGGAGGAGGATGAGTGCTTTAATGACTTCCAACTGAAGCTTATGGACATAGTGAATCAAAGTCACCAACTTGAAGATCCTTACTCGAATAGGAGGATGAAGCAAAAGATCATGTGGTCGCTTCCCAAGAGATTCGAATCCAAAGTGATGGCTAATGAGCCGTCGTGCACTCACAAAAATGATGTAATTTGTTTAATCTTTGAAAACCCTTTTAAGCCACTTAAATCCTTTAAAGTGTGATTTTATAGCAAATGGTAAGCAAGTTCGTTCCACAAGGATATGGAGTGCTAATTATATAGATTGACTAATCTTGGACAAATAAAATAAATCATGATATTTGATAGATGTGTGGTTTCAAAAACGACCAATGTTAACTACTAATTTGAAAATACAAAAGTGATATGAAAAATAGAATACTCAACAACCTTGATAAGAATAATGATGTAAACAATTAATATGATTTCTAAGGAATAGATTGATTAGCAATTGAGTGTGGGTAATGCCTTTATAGCCACTTTAATGGACCAATCTCTCTATGTTAACCACTTGAGGCTTAGATTAGTGGGGTTGATATACCCACCACTAATCTATCCTATCCAATGGGTTCTTAATCACACAAGGGTGTCAATCCAAATATGATTATATAACATATTACTCTAAACAAGATTGCAATTAACAAGTGGATATACAAGTCAATCACATAATGAATAGAATCTGATGATTGAATGAATAGAACACATAAAGAGATTCATTACAAAGCTAAGGCTAATACCCACAATCAGATGATCCTCAAATCTATCCCTTAGATTCGGGGTTTAGTTACATATATTAGCAATAAAATGGAAAGCAAGTAAATAATAAGTAAATCACCCTTGGGCCTCATTCTTTAATGCTTGATCCTTCCTTTCTTTTTATGCTCCTAATGCAAAGAGTGGAAGTAGATGATGTGTCTTGAGGTGTGGGAGTTTAGTGGAAAGTGACAAAGGAATTTGGGTGTAGAAAATGGTAGGATAGGAATGATTTAGGGAAGTAGTCAAGGTTTGGTGTTGAGATTTAGATGGAATTAGGTGGGTACAAGTATAGAAATGGAGGATGAGGAAAGATGAGCCATGGATGAGAAATCTAGATCTCAATGTAGTGAATTTCGTGCTCTTTAAGATGGTGTGTGTTTTTGCTGAAGATGAAAGGCCACTATATATATACTGTCTCTTGAACATATACTGATAACTGCTTGATTCACTGATGTGGCGCAAAGTTCGCCATTTTGTCGCTATGGCGACCCTGGTGCGCAAAACAGTTAGATGTAAAGGTCGCCACGAACATCATCTTTTTCGCCATAGCAAGTGGCGACCATGAGCAATTCCTGATGAGATCACCATTTGTATGAAATGGTCGCTATGGCGGCCACATATGGCGACCATGAGAAAAGTTGTAAGGTCGCCATTTACAAAGGTGGGTCGCTATGGCGACCCCAAATGGCGACCCACCTGATTGATTTTTTCAACCTGATTTCGCCATGGCGACCAAGTGGCGACCTTCTGATGCTCTGAATAATCCTCTGTCGCCATGGCGACCATGTGGCGACCTCTTCTTGCTCAAGTAGTGAAAATGCCATATTTATTCCCATTTGTGAGCCTTTTTGCACCCAAGTCCTCAACTTCATCCCAAATGCTCTTGAAACCTAATAAAACCTGAAACACTTGATTTTACACCATTAAACACGGGGAAATGCCTGAGAATCATGCAAAAAGAGTCAGAAATGAGGGCCAAAATCATACAAATTTTGGCTTGATCAAATACCCCCAAACCTATCTTTTGCTAGTCCTTCAGCAAAACAATCACAAGCAAACCCCCAAAAACATGCATCAAGACATTTCAAAGGCTTTTTACTTTCTTATGGTTAATGTGCGAAACCAAAATGAAGAGATTAAAACAATTATGCAATAGTGAGGACTTCAACATGTAAGAGAATGTCAAGTAAAGATTAAAAACGTGCCACTCTTAGATATGATTGTACATAATGCGATCTTACATTCGAAATGCCAAAGCTTCAAAGCAAATGTGCTATTCAGTTTAGAATGTAATTCGCTTTGATACTAATCCTCACTAGATTCTCTCTTCTTTTCTCAAAGACTCCTAGGTTTCACTCAATAACATATATGTGCAATATGAATTCATGTTATGGGCATCTACTTGATTGCACATGATAATCATTAAAAACACAAATTTCTAAAAAGTGGTCTCATGAATGGAATTGCAAGCCATGAACTAGAAAGAACATGTATCAACCAAATTGTACAAAATGGACAATCCCAAAGATCATGAAGGTCTTTCCTTTGGTTGTAATGGGGCCTTAGGTGATGGTGAAACAAAGAATGGGACAATGGATATCAAGGAACCCGATGATTACACTAAGGCATACATTCTAATTATGAGTACCACATGTTTCACACATATTGTTCACACTTTAAGGTGTCTAGGCTTCCAATTCTACATGTGCATTATACTCTCATTTTCATATTGAGTAGTTCCTTTACTTTTCTTTCTCTTATAGGCCAATTGTGCCTAATTTCTTGGTTCTCTTTTTCTTTGCTATGCCAATTCTTTTCTTTGCATACTTTTCATTTTCTTTTCTTTTCACATTCTTTCAAGCTTTTATTTTCTTTTCAAGCTTTTCAATTCTTTTCAAACATTCTTGCTTTGCAAAACTCTTTTGCACACATTTACATGCCTAGGTACACACCTTACATTTTAAAGTACAAGATTTTACATTGATTTCCTAAGCCTTAGTAAATCATTTGGTCAAGGTAGGTCAATGTCTTAAGGCTTATAAGGTTCATGTAGATGTGGTTTATGAATGAAAAGTTTAAAATGTGTTTGGCTTCAAAGGGGCTTGGGAGCACACATATTTACATTGGTTGGAAGTATTTAGGCCAATTAGTGGTTTTCATATGCATCGCCTAAAATCATTTCTAAAGGCTTGTCCACTAAGCAAAATAAGGCATCCACAAGCAGTCCATAATATTCTATGGCAAACAACATTTTAGTGCAAATGAGACCAATACATGCTTGTATGAGTGTTTGAGAATGAGTGTTTTAAGAGTGAATACTTTACAACTCAAATTATGCTTTTTAAAGGCCGTGTTTGTGATCCTCACGGGAATCTCAACTATTAATTTCCAGCCTTCAGGCAAATTTGATAATTCACTCAACATTAAGAGAAAAAGATTAACGCACATTGTTCAATGACACCCTAAGTGGCATGGTGTTAATCTAAACCAAACACTAGCAAAGATGCACAACTCAACAAGCAAAGCATGCTCAAATATGGCAATATCGCAATTTTTTTTTTGAAAAAATTGGCACACAATTTGAAAACCAAGCACAATGGCGTTGCGCAAATGTACCCCCAAACCTAAATTGGACATTGTCCTCAATGTTCATGGGTGGTAGAATATTTTCAAAAGTGCAACCCAACAATTTTCAGGCAAGGGTCCATCAAGCAAAGACAATAATCAAAAGATATCAATAATCCGGCATATTGCCCTCTCATCCAACCATTCACAAAATCCAGACAATCAAAATATATCAATAAAGCACAAATGTCCTAAATCCACACCCTTATTCTATACAAAAACGAAATAAGAGCAATAAAGAAAAATATAGAGCGAAAGAAAAGGAAATGCTAATAACATAAAACAAATAAAATATCCAACAAAAGAAACCGAAAATAAAACACAGTGCAAACAATATCCAAGTAAAGTAATAGATGATGTAAATGATGATGATCCAAAATGAGTCCTAAAGATAGTAGGATGGCAACTACTCAGAATCCTCCTCATCCTCATCATGCTCCACTATGCCCTTCCCTTTCGGGTCCTTCTTCCTCTGCTCTTTAGCTGCAGCCGCTCTCCTGGCCTGCTCCTCTCTCCATCTCCTATGTGCAGCTGCCTCATCTATGGGAGGACCCCGTGTATAACAGACCCCCTGATCAGTCATAGAACGGGCCCTAGCCTCCTCTATCTAGGCTGCCTCCTCAACGGCAGACCATGCAGTATGAAGAACAAAATCAAGCTCATTTATACTGGGTCCTGATGCTGTGGCTGGGATTGGTGGAGTCCCTATGGTAGTCTTCTTGGGTCTCCTGACATATGTCGTAAGCCTCAAATCATGATGGAGGTTTGTGAATCCTATGATAACTGTCTCGCTCAAATAATGAATAAGACTCTCCAAATTCAGCTGCCTCTTCTCCAGGGCCCTCTGCCTTGCTTCCAGGACCAGACCATCAGAATGGAGTATATCAAAATCACCAGTCTGAGTGCCCATGATACACTCTACTCTATCCAAAATCTGAAGGCCTAAAGGCTGCCTAGGATCATCAACAATAGTAGGGGCCTCATCATCCTCATCATCATCATCATCAAAACGCTCCTCATCATGAACAACTCTCTCAAACTCTACCCTGGCGCTCTTGTCGGTCTCTGAACTGTGCACTATTCTACGCTTTCCGCTAGTTGGTAACTCCCTATACTTGCTCATCAAGCATCGCCAAGTGGTCAAATCCATATCAGACAAAGGGGTTTAAATACATCCCCAGATACATCTACACCCACCAACTTGCAAGCCTCTGTGATCAAACATGGAAAAGGGAGAATATCCAACTCTAATTTATTCCTCCAAATCCTCTGAATCTCCATCTTCACTATAACTCCCACATCAATAGGCTGCCTCTCAATGATACTATGCAAGATCCTGACCACCTCAAATGGAACTGTAGATTTATGGGAAACCGGCCTAAGGGACGAGTTGAGGAAAATGTGCCAAAAGGCTGGCTCAATCCTCAAATTAGACTGCTTGAGAAGGTATCTCTTCGCCATCCAGATAGTCATAGGAGTGATGGTCAAAGTGTTTGCAAACTCAACTGAATTCTTCACATATAAAGGGTTCGTGGTGATCCCTTCCACCATCCGTTCACGCAGCCCCTCGAAATACAACAATGTCGTCCTGAAATAGATGTTAATGTCTACTGCGTTCAAGTAAACGGGAACCCCTCTAACTAAAATAGGACCACCCCTCATGTACTCCTTGGGATTCATTCCCGCATAAAACTCCTTCACAAGACTCTCACTGTAATATGGAGGAGTAGCTGCTCCTATGTCATTCACTGTTGCTGGAACTGGGGTATTAACCAAACTATCCAAGTCTATTCCCCTCTCAGGCCACATCTTCTTCTCACCGAACGTTTCCATTCGGTCCTAGAAATTCCTGTTCAACTTACAATCCGAAACAACTTTCTTCTTGGGTGCGGGGGCTTTGCTACCCTTACCTCCCTTACTTGGCAATTTCATTTTAGGTGCCATACCATCACACAGTTCAGAAATAGGAATTCACTCAACATCCGGTAGCACAACGGCGCTTCTACAACAATCCCACACTTTCCTAATGCTCCACAATCAATCACAACCACTCCAACAATGTTTCAACACTTCTATATGAACAAAACCATCACAAACTCCAATCTTATGCACTATTGACTTCAAATCAAACTCAAAACCACCCCTAGTGTATCTAGATGCAATGTAGGAAGGATTTGAATGGAAAAATTGAAGAACTAGAGTGATTGCTTACCGATTTCGACGATTAAGTATAGAAATGGAGGATGAGGAAAGATGAGCCATGGATGAGAAATCTAGATCTCAATGGAGTGAATTTCGTGCTCTCTAAGGTGGTGTGTGTTTTTGCCAAAGATGAAAGGCCACTATATATATACTGTCTCTTGAACATATACTGATAACTGTTTGATTCGCTGATATGGTGCAAAGTTCGCCATTTGTCGTTATGGCGACCCTGGTGCGTAAAATGGTTAGATGTAAAGATTGCCACGAACATCATCTTTTTCACCATATAGCAAGTGGCAACCATGAGCAATTCCTGATGAGGTCGCCATTTGCATGAAATGGTCGCTATGTCGACCACATATGGCGACCATGAGAAAAGTTGTGAGGTCGTCATTTGTAAATGTGGGTCGCTATGGCGACCCACCTGATTGATTTTTGCAACCTTCTATCGCCATGGCGACCATGTGGCGACCTCTTCTTGCTCAAGTAGCGAAAATGCCCTGTTTCTTCCCATTTGTGAGCCTTTTTGCACCCAAGTCCTCAACTTCATCCCAAATGCTCTCGAAATCTAATAAAACCTGAAACACTTGATTTTACACCATTAAACATGGGGAAATGCCCGAGAATCAAGCAAAAAGAGTCAGAAATGAAGGCTAAAATCATACCAATTTTGGCTTGATCAATGGCCTTGGAGGAAAATAGTGACTGCGCAAGGATGAAGCCAAGTGAAGTGATTTGAAGACTCTTGGCCTATAAATCTAGGAAGGCTCCTACAACTACACCCCAAAAGAAGCAAAAGAGTCTTACCTTGAAGAACATCAAGGTGGAAAATAAGGAAGAAGACTCGGATGAAGAAATTACTTTGATAGCAAAGAAGTTCAAGCAATTTATGAGATTTGATAAGAAGGGTTTTGGCTCCAAGGGAAAATTTGTGAAGAAAAGAACACCTTTCAAGAAAGTGGAGCAAACTCAGGAGAAGGACCATAAGAAGAGGGTGTCCAATGCTATGAGTGTAGTGGGTTTAGACATATTGCTCCCGAATGTGCAAATTTGAGGAAAAAGAGAGGAAAGGCTATGACGGTTACTTGGAGTGATAGTGATGACCTAGAAGAGGAAGATAAGTCTTTGGATGATGATGAAGACCAAGTGGCCAACTTCATTGCTTTCTCATATTCTCACAATAGCAAAGAAGTTATGAATGATAAAAAATAAGAAAAGGAAAAGCAAGAAGAAGTAGAAGTAAGTGACTCAAATGGTGAGAGCAACTTTTCCAAGTCCAATTTTGACTTTGGTAAAGAAATGGACTATGATGACTTCATAAGGTTCTTTGAGAACTCAAGAATTAAGAAGAAGAAGGAGATACAAAAGTTAAAAGGGGAGAAGCTTGAACTATCTTCCAAGGTGACTCATTTAAGTATGGAAATGAGTAGAGCGAGAGAAATGGAAGAAGGATTGAAGATGGAGCTAGTCTTGGCTAAAAAGAATGAAGAAAGCTTGAGGAAATAACTCATGAAAGCAAATTGGTTGATTGCTAAGATGACTTCTGAAACCGAAAAACTTAACAAGATGCTATCTTGTGGGAAGAGTTTTAGGATTATGCTCAATAGCAAGAGTGTAATATTGTACTTTACAATCTTATCATATTAATAAAGTGATTTCTGTTTTAACAAAATCTTATAGCATTTATAATTATAATTGTCAAAGTAAATAATCATAAGGTCAAAAGACTATGAGAAAAGAAGAATTGTTCGTACATCTGGATATGTATGAGGTAGACACAGTTCTTTAGTTAGTCTTGAATAATGTTCACAACTTAATTGAAAGGTTGGGCACCTTTATCTTGTTAACGTTGTAGAATTCTTTTGCTAGCATTTGAGTGGGATCAAATGTGTTATGATGAGTCTAAAAACATCAAAGGGTCTTCGAGTAAAAGAATCTAGTGCACTAGGTGCATTGAACTGGATCACAATGAAATATTTTTTTCTAGAACCGTCAATAGATAAAAGTCTTTTCATTATCAAGACAATCGGAGAGTCTATCTTAATCCTGAGATAAATGATGGACTTATGGTTACAAGTGTTACCATTTGAGCTATCAATGAGTAAGATTATATAGCATAGTCTATCCTCGATAGTTTGGTGGTATTCATTTGCTAATCGTTAGAGGACTTCATTTATAGATATGGACATCGTGGCTCCATTTATTAAATGTGAGTAGAATATCATCATATGAATGTTTTGTGGTTTTGGATATTAAATCTTAATGTTGAGTTTTCAATAGTGACTATTGAAAGATGACTTCTTGACAAGTCATAATATATATCCAAGTTCAAAGTGTGGTCATATGAGTAAATATGGTAACTTGGAGAGCTATAGGCAGTCTATAAGCTCTTGGCGATTACTGATATTCTTCACGAGGATTCACTATCTCCTATAAGATTGTCTAGGGTATGAATGAGAATCATTTACTTATTCCATCTTTATTTAATAGTGCAATTTTAGTTCTTTAGTAGAATGAACTAAAATTAATAGATTGAACCTAAGTGAATCATTTGTTAATTGTGATTGGGTTATGTCTATTGGAGCTTAAATTTAGATAGGCCCGCCAAGATCCCCAATCCACACGGACTTGTATGAATCACTTGATATATTCTACCGGACTATTTATGGGTCCATCTAGAATTGTATTTAATATATTAAGAATATAATTTGCACATTATTTATTTAATGGGCTGTTTAAGTATATTAATATATTAATGATAGGCATGTGGGCTTGTTTCTTTTAGTAAGAATAGGTCTAGTTCACATGTGAGCTTTTTTATTAAAGTCCAAATGGATTTAATAAAATAAGAAAAACAATGTATGGCCCATGTTTTGGTCATGGGCGGCAAGGTTAATTTTATTAGCCCATTATATTGTTTATTTTATTATTTAATTAAATGGAAATTAATTAATATGTTAATTAATTATTTAATTAAGAATCAAAATCTTTTTATGATTAGGAAATATGTTTCCTAGTATTATACTATTGGTAGTATATTAAATATAAAAGATTTTATTTGATAAGTAGATAAATAAATAGGAAGTCTTTTATATAGTCACAAATACACTAAAGAGTTGGATTAGGGTTTGGATATTGAAAATAAATATTAACGAGTCCTAATATAATCTAGAGGGGGGGGGGGGGGTAAATAGATTTTAATCCCTTTTTACCAATTTTCGAGATTAATCAAGATTACAAAAACAACCCCAACTAGTCAACAAATAAATTCAAGTGTAAAGAATGCGGAAAGTAAATAACACATGATTTTTACGTGGAAACCCACACGGGAAAAAACCACGGGCTGTTTTGTGCGCCACACTAGAACCTCAATCCACTATTTGCAAATACGATTACAATCTAGGTTGACCGCATCACACCTAAGATTATTAATCCGTCTTTGCTACCCACGGGCCTTTAAAAGTGAATCTAGTTCATGCTTGCAAACTACCAAAAGGCAAATACAAGACTTGACTCTAATTGAAGAGATAAAATAACCTTGTGTGAATATATGCAATATTCAAGATGCTCAAAATGCAAGGTTAGACATTTTAGCTTATCTAGGCATGGATGAACATGTTAGACATTTCTAGATATCATTTTTCTAATTGGCAAGCATAAGATACATCAAAGTAGGCAACAAAGTCCTATATGCAATATCTACCACAATACAACTCACAAAACACAATAAACACAATCTTGAAACTAGTCAAGTAATAAAAGAGCAATCTTGTAGAGAAAGAAACATGTGAAGTGATGCAAGGATGTTCTAACTACAAGTCATGTGAGCAAGTATGAAAACCCTATGAGAATCAAACTAGAACATGCTAGATGATGAATGAAACATACAAGAATGATGGGTTTTGATGTTTTAAGTGATAAAAAAGTGTTCTTAATACCTTAGCTTAGAAGCAACTCAAAAGGCTCTCAAAAAGTGTAATTTTTGCTCACAAAAAACGACCAAAGGCTATCAACATATTTATATATGAGATCCAAGTAAAGTGGTGTCGTTTTGAATAAAAAAACGCTCCAGCTTCTCGCTAACGTACTGCCGCGGTCCCGACTGTCAAGTTCATCCAACCGCGGCAGTATAACCGTGGCACAGCATAATTATTGCCGTCGCTTGACTATCGCGGTTGTTTGGCCACGGCAGATGCACCGCGGTAGAGACACAGGTCTTTGTCGCTTGACTGTTGCGGTTGAACAACCGCGACAGGTGCCGCGACGGAGATAACACATATTTGTCGCTTGAGTGTAGCGGTCCGCCAAGACAGTGGCACAACCGCGGCAGAGAAGGGCTGAGCCTTCTCATGCAGCTTCTCACATAAAGAACACATGCAATTGTTCAAGTGTGTGTGAGTGAATATCATATACTAGAAAAGCAATAATCACACATGCATACTAGAGTTGTGTGTGTGTGCAAACTAAATCTCTTCAAATAAAGAGTCAAAATCAAGTAGCTACCTTCCATGAAGCTCTTGAAATCCACAATGAGGTCCTTATGCAATTTAGAAGAAAATCTTCAATCCTAAGCTACCCTTACAAGATTGAACCCCATTGTGATTTTGTCAACGAAATAAGCCAATCAAAAGTGAGGCACTTACAATCTCCCCCTTTGGCTATTTCGTGACAAAATCACCACTCACAAGCAACCTCACAAAAAAAGAATTGGTCAACAAAAAAAAATTCTTCATTACAATTAAGTCCTAGTCTAAGTCTTGAACATTTTCAAGTCATTTCCAAGCTTGTAGAAAATTCCAACCTACACACAAACAACAAGAAATATACCTTACAAAAACAAGTGTGTGAGAGGTGCTTGATTAAAAAAAAAAAAAAATTGCCAAAGAGAAATACAATGCAATCATGCAATGCAATACAATGCAACTCCCCATAAATGCATCAACTCCCCCTAAATGCAATGCCAAAAATAAAATTTCTCCCCAACCTTACTCCCCCTTTTTGTTATGAGATAGGCAAAGGGAGTCTCCCATAATAGGTAAGCATTTAGCAATGAGAGCTTGTAGCACAAAAACATATGTATAATCATATGAGCAATTTTATGCAACTCAATTAAGTAAGAGAGATTCAAGGAGTTTTATTATAAGAAAAATGTGTGACACGGATGCTTTGAATGCAAGACATGTTGCATTAAAGCACAAAAGCAATGGTATTTGGCAAAGCAAACAACAAGGGTTTCCTAAAGGAATTCAAACCAATTTCACCCTTTTCATGGAAAAAGATAAGGATATAGAGTTTAGACATTTCAAATTTCAACACGCAACTATATCCAACTTTATAAGCAAAACAAGACATGGGCGACTTTGCACCTTATTTGATTTTTCCGGGTGAGATTCCCGTATGATAGTAGCCTTGTTCTACAAATAAAGAGGGAGAGACTATGGATATAAAAATCCTTACTGATTGAAGTCTCAAAGTTTGCTTTTGCACACATATTTTACATTCAAGATAAAGCAATTAAGCATACCATACATTTCACTTATAAGCATGTCAACAAAAAGAATCATCATGTAATAGGAATCAATTAAAGATCATTCATCAAGTACTTCCAAAGTACATTTCCTATTCCAAAAATGCATGTTTGCGCATAAATATGACATGGATTGCAAGCAAGGCAATGAATCACACTTATTAAGAAAAAATACATATAAGCAAGTACAACCAATCATCTCAAGCAATTAAATAAGAGGCATAAAATATTTCAATGTAGCACAATGCATGTTCCTGCAACTTTGCTCTCTTTGCTTGAGGTCCCCATATGGGGTCAAGACAAACCACTTCAACCCAAGTGACAAATCCCAATAGACATGCTAAGGTTCCCAAATTTATGAGTGTCTAAGGGCTTTGTAAACAAATCCGCTAGTTGGTCATTTGTTCCCACATGTTCCAATGCAATGGTTTTACTCTCAACTAGCTCTTTTATGAAGTGGTGTCTAATGTCTATATACTTTGTCCTAGAATGTTGGACAGGATTTTTAGATATGTTAATAGCCTCATATTCTCACAAAATAAAGTAAGAGTACCTTGCTCCAAGCCATAGTCGGCTAGCATTTGTTTCATCCACATCAATTGAGTGCAAGCACTACCGGTGGTAATGTATTCCGCCTCGGCCGTGGAGAGAGAAATTGAGTTTTGTTTCTTACAAAACCAAGAAACCAAATTGTTTCCTAGGAAAAAGAAACCGCCCGATGTACTTTTCCTATCATCACAATTTCCCGCCCAAATCGGCATCACTAAATCCAACAAGGCTAGGATTAGTGTCAAAAGAGTATCAAATCCCATGGTTTGAGGTACCATTCACAAACCGAATGATCCTCTTTACCGCAACAAGGTAAGATTCCTTGGGATTAGCTTGGTACCTAGCACATACACCAACACTAAATGCTATATCGGGCCTACTTGCGGTTAAGTAAAGCAAGCTCCCTATCATGCCACGATATAGACTTTGCTCTACATCCTTTCCACTAGCATCTTTACTAAGTTTCAAGGTGGTGCTCATGGGTGTGTCACAATGTTTGGCATTCTCAAGGCCAAACTTCTTCACTAGGCTCTTGGCATATTTAGCTTGAGATATGAAGATCCCATCATGCATTTGCTTAATTTGCAAGCCTAGGAAGTAATTTAGTTCACCAACCATGCTCATCTCAAACTCATGAGACATGACATCAATAAATTGTTGAACTTTCAAGTTGTTGGTGGAACCAAAAACAATGTCATCAACATAAATTTAAGCTATGAATAGCTCATCTTTAGTGCACTTGATGAACAAGGTTTTGTCAACACTACCCCTAGAGTAGCCATTGTCAACAAGATAGAGAGTGAGGCGTTCATACCAAGCCCTCGGTTCTTGTTTCAACCCGTATAAGGCCTTCTTGAGACGATAGACATGAAAGGGGTGGTGTGGATCCACAAACCCCTTGGGTTGCTCAACAAACACTTCCTCATGCAAGAAGCCATTGAGGAAGGCACTCTTGACATCCATTTGGTGTAATTTGAACTTATACACACAAGAAATGGACAAGATAAGCCTAATGGACTCTAAGCGGGCAATGGGAGCAAAAGTCTCCTCAAATTCAATACCCTCAATTTGAGAGTACCCTTGTGCAACAAGCCTTGCCTTGTTTCGCACAATGTTGCCATCCTCATCGGATTTGGTCCTAAACACACATTTAGTGCCTATGACATTGGTGTTTTTAGGTCTAGGAACAAGAGTCCAAACTTCATTTCTCTCAAATTGGTTTAGCTCTTCTTGCATGGCAAGAACCCAATATTCATCATTCAAGGCCTCATCCACCTTTTTGGGTTCTATTTGAGAGGTGTAACAAGTGTAGCTAATTTGATTAGCTATTTGACGTCTAGTCCTAACACCCTCTCTAACTTCTCCAATGATATCATCCTTATCATGGAGTTTCCTAACCCAAGGAGCCGGTTCATTAGAGTCCAAAAGAGGAACTCTAGTAAGAGGCAAATCATCTTCTTCATCTTGGTTTGACTTCACACCACTTGAAGTCTCACCACACTCCTTCAAAGGAAGGTCATCACTCTCACAAACATCCTCCTCATGGTCATCATGTTTAGGCCTACAATCATCAAAGACAACATTTGATGATTCCATCACACTTTGAGTCTTTAGATTAAAAACTCTATAGGCCTTGCTATTAAGTGCATATCCAATAAAAATACCCTTATCACTCATGGCATCAAACTTGCCATGTTGATCATGGTCATTAAGTATATAGCACTTGCTTCCAAAGATATGGAAGTAGCTCACATTGGGTTTTCTACCCTTTCATAACTCATAGGATGTTTGTTTAGTCCCGGGCCTAAGGAATACTTTATTCCCTGTGTAGCAAGCCGTATTAATGGCTTCGGCCCAAAGATTTCTAGGGACTTTGTTGCTAAGCAACATCACACGGGCCATCTCTTGTAGGACTCTATCTTCCTCTCAACAACACCATTTTGTTGAGGAGTCCTAGGGGCTGAAAATTCATGGGAAATGCCTAAGCTATTACAAAAATTCTCAAAACTAGCATTTTCAAACTCTTTCCCATGATCACTTCTAATTTTCTTAATGCTTTTAATGTGAGAATTTTTCTCATTTTGAATTTTGACACAAAGCATTTTAAATTTCTCAAAGGCTTCGGACTTTTCCCTAAGGAAGTAAGTCCATGTAAACCTAGAGAAGTCATCAACAACCACAAGTATATACCTTATACCACCTAAGCTTTCGGTTTGAATGGGACCTATAAGGTCCATATGGAGAAGCTCCATTGGTTCTTTGGTGGAAAGGTATTTGCCTTTCTCGGGGACATTCTTGGTTTGCTTGCCTTGTTGGCAAGGTCCACAAACACCCTCAAACGTTTTCCCAAGCTTGGGAAGGCCTCTAACAACATTCAATCTATAAAGGACTTTCAAGTCCCTATAGTTCATATGGCCAAGTCTTTGGTGCCACACTTCAACTTGCTCACTAGTGGACAAGTTACAAGAGATGAGATTTGACTCAAGACAATAACAATTGTCACTTGATCTCTTGCCTTTCAACAAAACTTGCCCATTTTCTTTAAGAATAGAGCAATCAATTTTGCCAAACATAACCGAAAGCCCTTCATCACTCAAGTGTGATATGCTAATAAGATTGGCTTGCAAGCCATCTACATAAAGAGCATTAGGCAATGAGGGCAAATCGGGAATAGATATATTACCTTTCCCTATAACCTTTTTCTTAGACCCATCACCAAAGGTGACGAATCCACCATCCTCCATTACAAGAGTTTTGAAGAAACTCTTGTTTCTGGTCATGTGCCTAGAACACCCACTATCAAGGTACCAAGTGTTAGAGGCATTGGCTTTCAAGGCAACTTGGGCCACATAACAATAGTATTCATCATTTCTATTCAACCTAGGTGAAACATAGTTATTTCTAGGAGCCATGGGTCCATTATCTCTAAATTTCCTAGGAGCATGCATTGTGGCTCTTCTAATCATATTTTTCTCAATCATGCTTTCTCTTCTACAAAATTTAATATACTTAAAACAATTAGGCCTAATGTGGCCTTCAATTCCACAAAAATGGCAAGTAGGAAAGAAATAAGGATTCATATCATAGCCTTGTGCAAGCATTTGTGGCCTCCTTCTATTTTGAGTTGCTCTTGGGTGTTGAGGCAACTCTCTCCTTTGTTGTTGAGCAAGCTTGACATGACTCCTCGGTTGAGCATGAAAGACCCCATGTTGAGCTTGTGGGATCCTTTGTTGTGGAGGTCTTGGTTAAGGAGGTCTTGGTTGTGGTAGAGCTCTTGCTTGTAAAGGTCTTGGTTATGGGGATCTAACTTGAGGAGCTCTAGCTTATGGTGGAGCTCTTGTTGGAATCCTTTCTTGTGCTTGCTTGGAGGATTCACCAACTTCAACCCACTTAGTTGATTGTTGTGGGGTTTGAACACTTTCAACTTCTTTGCTCTGGACAAAAGTTGTCTTCTTCAAAGGTGTGGCTTCCATTTCTTCCACATATCCTAACCCCTTTTTGTCACAAGGACTCTTCCCACAAGAAAGCATCTTGTCAAGCTTCTCGGTTTCGGAAGTCATCTTACCAATCAACCCTCTTGCTTCTATGAGCTCTTTCCTAAAGCTTTCTTCATTCTTCTTGGCCAAGACTAGCTCCATCTTTAAACCTTCTTCCATCTCTTTAGCTTTACTCATTTCCTTGCTCAAATGAGTTACCTTGGAAGTCAATTCAAGCTTCTCCTCTTTCAACTTTTGAATCTCCTTCTTCTTCTTTGATCTTGAGTTATGAAAGAATCTCATGAAATCATTATAGTCCATTTCTTCATCAAACTTAAAATTTGAGCTAGAAGAGTTGCTTTCACCATTTAAGTCACTTTTTTCTTGCTTGTCATCTTCTTCTCCTTTGTCACTCACAACCTCATTGCTATTGTGAGAAAATGATAAAGCAACGAAGTTGGCAACTTGGTCTTCATCATCATCCGAAGACTTATCTTCCTCTTCTAGGTCATCCCTATCACTCCACGTCACCGCCATGGCTTTTCCTCTCTTCTTCTTCAAGTTAGCATATTCGGGAGCAATGTGTCCAAAGCCACTACACTCATAGCATTGAACACCCTTCTTGTGGTCCTTCTCTTGAGTTTGCTCCATTTTCCTGAAATGAGCCTTCTTCTTCACAAACTTTCCCTTGGAGCCTAACCCTTTCTTCTCAAACCTCATAAATTGCTTGAACTTCTTTGCCATCAAAGCAATTTCTTCATCCGTGTCTTCTTAATGACTCGCTTTTTGTGTCATTACCAAATTGCGAATTATCAAAAGAATGTTTATAAATGAATTCTTACGCAATGTGCTTCAAGTTTTTAAAACTAGGAAAGCGGTAAGCTTAAGATTCGTTCCACAGGGATTATGTTAGATTAATCAATTTGCTATATAATCTAAGTTAGTCTAACTAGTGTGCCATAAAGTAAATCATGATTAGTGGGATAGTGTATGGTTTGAGAAACCACCAAACAATGCATGTAAATAAATGTAAAGAGAATATGAATGGAGATAGGAATCCAATACAAACAACTTAGATAAGAAAATGGGTTTAAACAATTAAGAGAGATTTAGGGAAACGATAGAGTAGCTAATGGACCATTGAGCAATTCATACAAAACTTCATTAACGCACAATCTACATAATCAAGGACCGATCTCATTCGAAAGTGTTGTTTAGGTCGTCACTACGAACCCTAAACAACTTCCCACCAAAATGCCTAACCGATTAAGGACAGGGGGTCAAGGTGGGATTGGTTAGTGACGATCGAATGGCCTAGGCAATTGGGGTGATATCCCCACCAACAACCTAACCTATTCACTATGTGCTCTAATCAATCAAGTGTGTCAATAACTTAACCAATTTTATCACAAATAAATCCTACAACATATTGTAATCAACAAGTGTGTCAATACTCATTTAATCACATAAGTGCAAAATCTAATTAAAAATTAAATAGGACTATAATCATGCAAACAAAATATCCAAAGCTTTAATAAATACTCAATGTCCAAATAATCTCTCAAATCATCCCCCTAAAATGGGGGTTTAATTACACATAATAACAAACAAGAAAAGGAAGTAAAATGGAGAGAAATCACCCTTGGGTCTCTCTTGTAAGTTTGATCCTCCATTGAGCTTCCTTGCTTGAATCTTGTGCAAAGATTGGGTGTTGAGGATGTGTCTAGATAGGTGAAGTCATATGGAAAGTGACAAAGGAAATGGGTGGAGAAGATGGAAAGAGAGGAATGATTTAGGTGGAGTAATCTAAGTGTTTATTGGAGAGGAGAATGGTAGGATTAGGAATGGTTGAAGAAGGAAGGTTTCTTGATGAACAAGAGTTGTCAAGAGTTACAATAAAATGGTGTATTTATATGTTAGAAAAGCTAGGGTATGAAATGGGCATGAAAGGACAAGAATACCTCTAAAAAATGGCTTGAAAAACGTCCATTTTGCTGCTTCTAGAAAGTGGAGGTCGCCATGGCGCGCCATAGGGTCGCCATGGCGACAGGGAGTGCGCAGCAGCTATGAAAACGGGCATAACTTCCTGTAGAAAACTCGGAATCGCAATCCGTAAAAACCACTGGAAAGTAAACTTCCGGGGCTTTCCGAATATATGTAATCCAAAATGTGGTTCGATCTGAAGAGAGAGATATACCTATTTGAAGATGAATGATCTGCACACACTTTTTACAATTTCAGCCCCTTTTGCCATCAGTATTACTCCAATGCCTCTGAACTTTATAAATATCTGAAAAAACTTAATTCACACCATTAAATCATGGGATATTGCCCGAGAATCAATCAAAAAAAGAAGGAAGTGAGGGCCAAAATCATACCAATTTTGGTTCGATCACTTCTTCATCTTTTTCTACCTTGATGCTCTCCAAAGCAAGAATCTTTTGCTTCTTTGGAGGTGTAGATGTAGGACCCTTCCTAGATTCATAGGCCAAAAGCCTTCCAATAACTTCACTTGACTTCATCTTTGAGTAATCACTATTCTCTTCCAACGCCGTCACCTTAGATTCAAACCTCTCGGGAAGCGACCTCATGATCTTTTGCTTGATTCTTCTATCCGAGTAGGGATCACCAAGTTGGTGACTTTGATTCACTATATCTATAAGCTTCACTTGGATGTCATTGAAGCACTCATCCTCCTCTATCCTTATGGTCTCAAATTGTGTTTGGAGGACTTGAAGCTTGGAGTCTTTTACCACCTCGATTCCTTCATGAGCCGTCTCCAATATATCCCAAGCTTCCTTTTCTATCCTTGTAGTTTGGATGAGTTTATATTGGTTGTCATCCATGGCGCATTGAATTGCGTGCATGGCTTTGTTGTTCCATTTCGAAGCCTCAAACTCTTAGGGGGTCCATTGTGCCTTCGGCTTAGGAACTTCCTCTCCACCTCCCGTAGGAGTCATCATAGGTGGCGTGTACCCATATTCAATCGCCATCCATGCCCGATCATGAATTTGGCATACATATGCTTCCATTTTGCCCTTTCATGATGCGTAATTGACTTCGGTGAGCAAGGGAGGTCTTGTGCTAGAGGCGACCTCACCTCCAATATCATTTCCACTCATAGTTTTTAGGTGAGAAAGATATGAATGCACACAAAAAGCAAAAAAGAAATGCAAACAAATGCAAAGGACTCTAACAAGAGCAAGGGATCTCCTAATTATGTTAAGGAACCTGCTCTAATACCAATTGAAAATAAATATAAGCGAGTCCTAATATAATCTAGAGGGGGGGTGAATAGATTTTAATCCCTTTTTACCAATTTTCGAGATTAATCAAGATTACAAAACAAGCCCAATTAGTCAACAAATAAAATCAAGTGTAAAGAATGCGGAAAGTAAATAACACATGATTTTTATGTGGAAACCCACATGAGGAAAAACCACGGGCTGTTTTGTGTGCCACACTAGAACCTCAATCCACTACTTGCAAATACGATTACAATCTAGGTTGACCGCATCACACCTAAGATTACCAATCTGTCTTTGCTACCCATGGGCCTTTAAAAGTGAATCTAGTTCATGCTTGCAAACTACCAAAAGGCAAATACAAGACTTGACTCTAATTGAAGAGATAAAATAACCTAGTGTGAATATATGCAATATTTAAGATGCTCAAAATGCAAGGTTAGACATTTTAGCTTATCTAGGCATGGATGAACATGTTAGATATTCCTAGATATCATTTTTCTAACTGGCATGCATAAGATACATCAAAGTAGGCAACAAAGTCCTATATGCAATATCTACCACAATACAACTCACAAAACACAATAAACGCAATCTTGAAACTAATTCAAGTCATAAAAGAGCAATCCTGAAACTAGTCAAGTAATAAAAGAGCAATCTTGTAGAGAAAGAAACATGTGAAGTGATGCAAGGATGTTCTAACTACAAGTCATGTGAGCAAGTATGAAAACCCTATGAGAATCAAACTAGAACATGCTAGATGATGAATGAAGCATACAAGAATGATGGGTTTTGATGTTTTTAGTGATAAAAAAATGTTCTTGATACCTCAGCTTAGAAGCAACTCAAAAGGCTCTCAAAAAGTGTAATTTTTGCTCACAAAAAACGACCAAAGGCTATCAACATATATATATGAGATCCAAGTAAAGTGGTGTCGTTTTGAATAAAAAAACGCTCCAGCTTCTCGCTGACGTACTGCCACGGTCCCGACTATCGCGGTCATCCAACCGCGGCAGTATAACCGCGGCATAGCATAATTATTGCTGTCATTTGACTGTCACGGTTGTTCGACTGCGACAGATGCACCGCGGCAGAGACACAGGTCTCTGTCTCTTGACTGTTGCGGTTGACCAACCGCAACAGGTGCCGCGATAGAGATAACACATCTCTGTCGCTTGAGTGAAGCGGTCCGCCAAGATAGTGGCACAACCGCGGCAGAAAAGGGCTAAGCCTTCTCATGCAGCTTCTCACGTAAAGAACACATGCAATTGTGCAAGTGTGTATGAGTGAATATCATATACTAGAAAAGCAATAATCACACATGCATACTAGAGTTGTGTATGTGTGCAAACTAAATCTCTTCAAATAAAGAGTCAAAATCTAGTAGCTACCTTCCATGAAGCTTTTGAAATCCACAATGAGGTCCTTAAGCAATTTAGAAGAAAATCTTCAATCCTAAGCTACCCTTACAAGATTGAACCCCATTATGATTTTGTCAACAAAATAAGCCAATCAAAAGTGAGGCACTTACAGATATAATATACATGGCAAGTTGAATTCAAGTGAAATACGAATATATAATATATGGCAAGTTAAATTGTGGCATATATAATATATATAGTAAGAAGAATTCATGCATGATAATATATGATAATATGGCAGGTAGAATTGACGCGGGTATATATATATATTATTTATATGGCAAAGTGTTTTTGAAATAGAGTTGTTATTTATATGGCAGCAATATTTTCGTCTAATAAATATATTTATTGAGCAAGAAATTTGGCCACCATATATATAAATATTCTTTGTATATTTTCGGAAAGCCCTAGGTCTTGCAGTTTGAGAGTTATTTTTTCTTTTGCTAAGAGAAAAATAAAGTCCAACTCTTAGACTAGTGTAAGAATTCGGCCAAGAGGGATTGAGAGAAGAGATTGTTCTTATTTTGATAGTACACTAGTAACTTTTACATCAAAAGGTTTTGTGCATAATTTCGAATAAGGTTCACACGAGTTTCAATCTAACAATTGTGAATTCAAAAGTGACCGGGACATTCTTTGCAATCTTTTGGAGTTTATTGTGACTAACAAATATCAGAAAAGTTTTTGTAATCCATTCTCAGGTACACAATTCAAAGAGAAGGGAGACCACGCTCCTAGGTGATTCACGTTCATGATGGATTGGAAGATCTTGCGGATTACCATCGACGCATAGTCAATCGGATCACGCGACAAAGGTATGATATCTTTTGGTGTATATGTTTAATTAATTAAAGGGTTAAGGTTCAAATATGGAAAAATTTTAAAATATACTAAACTCTTTTTAGTCTCGCTTCCGCTACGTGTAAACGTTTTTCCCTACAAAGAGTCCAAGTGACAAGAAGGGGTTAGGATATGTGGAAGAAATGGAGATCACATCCTTGAAGAAGACAACCTTTATTAATAACAAAGAGGTTGAAAATGCTTAAACCCCTCAACAATCAACTAAATGGGTTGAAGTTGGTGAATCCTCAAATCAAGGGTTCCAACAAGAGCTCTACCACAACCAAGAGCTCCACCACAAGCAAGACCTCCTCAACCAAGGATCTCTCAAGCTCAACATGGGGTCTTTCACGCTCAACCAAGGAGACATGCCAACTTGGCTCAACCACAAAAGAGAGAGTTGCCTCAATATCCAAGAGCAACTCAAAATATAAGGAGGCCACAAATGCTTGCACAAGGCTATGGTATGAACTCCTATTTTACTCTTACTTGTCATTATTGTGGAATTGAAGGCCACATTATGCCAAATCACTTTAAGTATATTAAATTGTGTAGAAGAGAAAGCATGATTGAGAAAAATATGCTTAGAAGAGCCACAATGCATGCTTCTAGGATATTTAGAGCAAATGGACCAATGGCTCCTATGAATGATCATGTTGCACCTAGGATGAATAGAAATGATGAATATTATTGCTATGTGGCTCAAGTAGCCTTGAAAGCAAATGCCTCCAACACTTGGTACCTTGATAGTGGGTGTTCTAGGCACATGACCGGAAACAAGAGTTTCTTTAAAACTCTTGTGATGGAGGATGGTAATATATCTATTCCCGGTTTGCCCTCCTTGCCCAATGCTCTTTATGTAGATGGCTTGCAAGCCAATCTTATTAGCATATCACACTTAAGTGATGAAGGGCTTTCGGTTATGTTTGGCAAGGTTGATTGCTCTATTCTTAAGGAAAATGGACAAGTTTTATTGAAAGGCAAGAGATCAAGTGACAATTACTATTGTCTTGAGTCTAATCTCATCTCTTATTACTTGTCTACTAGTGAGCAAGTTGAGGTGTGGCACCAAAGATTTGGCCACATGAACTATATGGACTTGAAAGTCCTTGATAGGTTGAATGTTGCTAGAGGCCTTCCCAAGCTTGGGAAAAAGGTTATGGGTATTTGTGGACAATGTCAACAAGGGAAGCAAACCAAGAGTGTGCAAAAGAAAGGCAAATATCTTTCCACCAAAGAGCCATTGAAGCTTCTCCATATGGACCTTATGGGTCCCGTCCAAACCGAAAGCTTAGGTGGTAGAATATTCATTCTTGTGGTAGTTGATGACTTCTCTAGGTTCACATGAACTTACTTCCTTAGAGATAAGTCTGAAACCTTTGAGAAATTCAAAATGCTTTGTGTCAAAATTCAAAATGAGAAAACTTCTCACATTAAAAGCATTAAGAAAATTAGAAGTGATTATGGGAAAGAGTTTGAAAATGCTAGCTTTGAAAACTTTTGCAATAACTTAGGCATTTCCCATGAATTTTTGGCCTCTAGAACTCTTCTAAATGGTGTTGTTGAGAGGAAGAATAGAATCCTCCAAGAAATGGTCTGAGTGATGTTGCTTAGCAACAAAGTCCCTAGAAACCTTTAGGCCGAAGCCATCAACATGGCTTGTTACATAGGGAATAGAGTGTTCCTTAGGCCTGGGACTAAACAAATATCCTATGAGTTATAGAAGGGTAAAAAACTCAATGTGAGCTACTTCTACATTTTTTGAAGCAAGTGCTTTGTACTAAATGACCGAGATCAACTTGGCAAATTTGATGCCAAGAGTTATGAGGGTATTTTCATCGGGTATGCACTTAATAGCAAGGCCTATAGAGTTTTTAATTTAAAAACTTGAAGTGTTATGGAATCATCAAATGTTGTCTTCGATGATTATAGGTCCAAACATGATGACCATGAGGAGGATGCTTGTGAGATTGATGACCTTCCTTTGAAAGAGAATGGTGAGACTTAAATGATGTGAAGTCAAACCAAGATGAAGAGGATGATTTGCCTCTTAATAGAGTCCCTCATTTGGACTCTAATGAACCCGCTTCTTGGGTTAGGAAACTCCATGATAAGGATGATATCAATTGGGAGGTTAATGGGGGTGTTAGGACTAGACGTCAAATAGAACCCAAAAAGGTTGATGATGCCTTGAATGATGAATTTTGGGTTCTTGCGATGAAAGAAGAGCTAAACCAATTCAAAAGAAATGAGGTTTGGACTCTTATTCCTAGACTTATAAACACCAATGTCATAAGCACTAAGTGGGTGTTTAGGAACAAATCCGATGAGGATGGCAATATTGTGTGAAACAAGGCAAGGCTTGTTGCACAAGGATACTTTCAAATTGAGGGTATTGACTTGGAGGAGACTTTTGCTCCCGTTGCCCATCTTGAGTCTATAAGGCTTCTCTTGTCCTTTTCTTATGTGTACAAGTTCAAACTACACCAAATGGATGTCAAGAGTGCCTTCCTCAATGGCTTCTTGCATAAGTAAGTGTTTGTTAAGCAACCCAAGGGGTTTGTGGATCCACACCACCTCTATCATGTATATCGCCTCAAGAAAGCTTTATATGGGTTGAAACAAGCACCGAGAGCTTGTTATGAGCGCCTCACTCTTTATCTTGTTGACAATGGCTACTCTAGAGGTAGTGTTGACAAGACATTGTTCATCAAATGCACTAAAGATGAGCTATTCATAGCTCAAATTTATGTTAATGACATTGTAGTTAGTTCTACCAACCAATCCGAAGTTAGACAATTTGTTGATGTCATGTCCCATGAATTTGAAATGAGTGTGGTTGGTGAACTAAATTACTTCCTTAGCTTGCAAATCAAGCAAATGCATGATGGGATCTTCATATCCCAAGCTAAATTTGCAAAAAGCCTAGTGAAAAAGTTTGGCCTTGAAAATGCCAAACATTGTGACACACCTATGAGCACCACCTTGAAACTTAGCAAAGATGTAAGTGGAAAGGATGTTGAGCAAAGTCTATATCGTGGCATGATAGGTAACTTGCTTTACTTGACCGTAAGTAGGCCCGATATTTGTTTTAGTATGGGTGTGTGTGCTAAGTACCAAGCTAATTCCAAAGAGTCTCACCTTGTTGCGGTGAAGAGGATCATTCGGTTTATGAATGGTACCTCAAATCATGGGATTTGGTACTCCTTTGACACTAATCTAAGTCTTGTTGGATTTAGTGATGCTGACTGGGCGGGAAATTATGATGATAGGAAGTGTACATTAGACGGTTGCTTCTTCCTTGGGAACAATTTGGTTTTTTGGTTTTGCAATAAGCTAAACTCAATTTCCCTATCCATGGCCGAGGCGGAATACATTGCCGTCGGTAGTGCTTGCACTCAATTGATATGGATGAAACAAATGCTAGCTAATTGTGGCTTGGAGCAAGGTACTCTTACTTTATTTTGTGATAACATGAGTGCCATAAACATTTCTAAAAATCCCGTCCAACATTCTAGGACAAAGCACATTGACATTAGACACCATTTCATAAGAGAGCTAGGTGAGAGCAAAACCATTGCATTGGAACATGTGGGAACAAATGACCAACTGGCAGATTTGTTTACAAAACCCTTAGACACTCTTAGATTTGGGAACCTTAGCAACTCTATTGGGATTTGTCACTTGGGTTGAAATGGTATGTCTTGACCCTGTATGGGGAGCTCAAGCAAAGAGAGCAAAGTTGCATGATCATGTATTGTGCTACATTAATATATTTTATGCCTCTTATTTAATTGCTTGAGATGATTAGTTGTACATGGTTATATGTATTTTTCCTAATAAGTGTGCTAAATTGCCTTGCTTGCAATCCATGTCATAATTATGCTCAAACATGCATTTTTGGAGTAAGAGATGTACTTTGGAAGTACTTTTTGAATGACCTTTAATTGATCTCCATGACATGATGATTCTTTTTAAATGACATGCTTAAGTTGAAAAGTATGAGATGAAACTTGTGAAATATTTGATTGCTAAATCTTGAAAGCAAATATGTGTGCAAAAGCAAATGTTGAGACTCAAATTATAAGGATCTTAAAATCTAAAGTCTCTCTTTCTTTATTCGTAGAACAATGCTACTATCATACGGGCTATCTCACCTGGAAAAATCAAATAGGGTGCAAAGTCGCTCATGTCTTGTTTTGCCTATAAAGTTGGATATAGTTGCTCTTTAAAATTGAAATGCTTAATCTTTATATCCTTACTTTTTCCTTAACAAAGGGTGAAATTTGTTAGAATTCTATTGGAAACCTTTGTTGTTTGCTTTGCCAAATACCAATGCTTTTGAACTTGAATGCAACATGTCTTGCATGCAAAGCATCTTTGTCACACATTTTCTTAGAATAAAACTCCTTAAATCTCTCCTACTTAATTGAGTTACATAAAATTGCTTATATGATTATGTATATGTGCTTGTGCTATAAGCTCTCCTTGCTAATGCTTACCTATTAGTGGAGACTCCATTTGCCTATCTCTTGACAAAAAGGGGGAGTAAGGTTGGGGAGAATTTGTGCCATTCTTTGCATTGCATTTAGGGGGAATTGAGAGAGAGTAACCTTTTTTTTTTTTTGGGACATTGCATTTAAGGGGAGTTGCATTGCATGATTATATTATTTGATTGTATAGATTTATTGTTGGCAATTGCAATTACTCTTGTTATAAGCATCTCTCACACACTTGTTCTTGGAAGGCATTCCTTCTTGTTGATTGTGTGTAGGTTGGATTTTTCTACAAGCTTGGAATTGTCTTAAAGATGTTCAAGACTTGGACTAAGTGCTTTATTGTAATATAGAAAAATTTTGTTGACCAACATTTTTTTGTTTTTTAGAGGATGCTATGTGAGTATTGGTTTTGTCACGAAATAGCCAAAAAGGGAGATTATAAGTGCCTCACTTTTTGATTGGCTTATTTCGTTCACAAAGGGGTTCAATATGTAAGAGTAGCTTAGGATTGAAGAAATCCTCATCAAATGTCAAAGGACCTCATTGTGGACATCAAGAGCCTCAAGGAAAGTAGTTTACTTGTCTTGACTCTTAATTAAAGAGATGTAGTTGCACACACTCACAACTCATGTATATCTTTATTTCTTTTATGTTGTGTGTTTTTATTTGTGTGCATTTATGTTCACTAAATATCTCTTCATGCTTGTTTAATCGATTGCATCTTGCTTATTTTGCCAAAATATGTTTAGGCATTAGGATGCAAAGCCAAGGGGATTTCTACGCCCTGGTTCGGCGGTTAATGGCCATAGAATCAGGCCGCAGAATTTAGACCAGTTGGTCTGGTGCCAAATCTACGCCCTTGGTTCAGCGTTAAGGGTCGCCGATTTCAAACCAGTGGGTCTGATTGCATTTTGATGCCCTTGTTCTATGGGCAGGGCGTAGAATAAAGGTGCATAATCCATGTCAGCGCGTCTGTTAGGATTCGACACCCTCGTTATATGGACATCGACCGCATAACCAATGGCACAAAATTGCCTGTTTCTACTTTCTAGTCACTTTTCCAAAACGACCTCACTTTTCTTGGTCTCCTATATATATATATATGTCTTGATAGCCTTTGGTCGGTTTAGAAAGCAAAAATTACACATTTTGAGAGCTAAAGAAGTGTCCTCAAAGCAAAGGTATCAAGACTTGATTTTTATTACACAAAACACAAACACCCATCATACTTTCATGTTTCATACATCATCTAGCATGTTCTAGTTTTATTTTTCATAGGGTTTTCATTATTGCTCACAAGACTTGTAGCTAGAACATCATCTACATCTTTTCACATGTTCCTGCTTTACAAGATAGCTCATTTGTGACTTGACTAGTTTCAAGATTGCATCTTTATTACTTGACTATTTCAAGATAGTTTTTTTATTGTGTTCTATGAGTTGTTTGTGTTAGCTATTGCATATGGGTCTTTGCTTGCTCATATAGCTATGTTGTATGCATGTCATATAGCAAAATGACATCTAGGAGTGTTTAACATTTTCATCCATGCCTAGATAAGCTTAAATGTTTGACCTTACATTTATGCACTTTCAATATTACACATATTCACTTTAGGTTGTTAATCTCTTCTCTTAAAGGGTCAAGTCTTGTATTTACCATTTGGTAGTTTGCAAGCAAATGACTAGGTTCACTTTTGAAGGCCTGCAGGTAGTAGTGGTGGATTAGTAACCGTGTAGGATTTGACGTGGTCAACCTAGGTTGTAATTGTCATTACAATTAGTGGATTGAGGTTCATGTGTAGTGCACATAACAGCCTGTGGTTTTTCCTTGTTGAAGGTTTCTAGGTAAAAATCGAGTGTCATTTAAATTCCACTTTATTACATTTGATTTTATTTTGTGACTAGTTGGGTTTTTTTCGTAATATTGATTAATCGCAAAAATTTGGTAATAATCGGATTAAAGTCTATTCCCCCCCACCCCCCTCCCCCTTCCCCTTCCCCCTCCCCCTTCCCCTTTAGATTATTAAGACATGTTTATATTTAGTTTCACAACATCAAAGTTTATCTTTACAACTTTCATCATTCATTCCATCTATGCACATTGAAGCTTGAAGATTGGAGAAGAAGGCTAAAGAACTTGAAGATAAAGGAAGATTAGTGATAAATATCATGGGTTTCCTCTATTCTATCTCTAATCTTTTCTTTTTAATTATGTGTAACTAAATCCATACTAGGGAATCGATGTGAACCTATGTGATGCTCATGTTATGATTCTCCGTATTTTTATTAATCAATTCAAATTTAGATTTGTTCAATTCATTTTATGTTTTGATTTTTGACCTGTGTTAATCTATGAAAATTAATTGATGCTTGTCTAGGGTTTTGATAATTACAAATTGAGATTGCACTATAAGACTTTATGTAGTCTTAAGTACTTTTCAATTGAATGAATAAAATTTACTTTCGACATAGGCATATGTGAGAGGGTTTTGGTTCAAAAATTCATAAACGAAATGGGTTTTTAGTTATTGCTCACACCTTGGAAAATTGTGAGTAGTGATTGAGAACATGTGGTTAAACCTGCGATTGAATGGTAATATCATAATTAAGATGAGAATAAACCCTAAATTTGGATTGAATCTTGTTAATTAATTGATGAAGATTGCTAGATGTAATCTCAAACTAAGTATATGAATGTCATATACAAAGGAATTCAGTTTGAGACATGTAATCTAAATAGTCTGTAGAAAGCAAATAAATCTGGGTACTTTATTTGTGATTGATCTACAATTGTGGTCCATTCTGTATTGTATGGTGGTCTTATCCTAGATTACTCATATGGTGTTATGAGAATAGAAGCATCTTACATGATGTGATCATATAGGACTGAGCCACAATCTATATGAATCTATCACTAAGATCCGTTAGTTGAAAAGATTCATATATATCGACTAATGATGGCTATATATGGGTGATCTAAATTATGAGTGTCTTGCTGACTCCTTCAGGCTAGAACGTGGTTTTTGATTTACCATAGGTGAGATCGGAATAGCATTCTTGATCAATATCTCTGTATCTTGGAATCATGGTTTGGCGTGTGGCTGGGAAGGTATGCATACAATAGTGGAATCCACTCCTTCTTGCGAGAAGTAGATAAGCAGTTCCCTTAAGGGTTGATTCGAGACTTGAACAATTAACGATTAAGAGCGCTCTCATTCTTCTGTAAATGAATGAAGGATATAATCATTTAAGAGAATCAATGGTACTTAAAGGACAAGATATAATTAGAGAGATATAACAGACTTTATGACCTAGCTCTAAGGATGAGCATTTGGGGAATGGGGATGGATATAGGTCCCCCATCCCCATCCCCACTTTCGAAACCCTCCCCCATCTCCCCCCCATTTCCCCATTTGGGGAAAATGGGATGGGGGAGTTTTAGGGGGAGGTCCCCCCATCACCATCCCCATTTCCCTATTTTTTTTCTCGTTTTTCCCTATTTCCCCGTTTTCCCCCCGTTTTCCCCATTTCCCTGTCTTCCTTATTTCCCTTGTTTAACTAAAATTACATACTAGAAAAATAGAAAATTCATCATAAATTCAAATACAAACTCAAAAGATGTATATATACTTAGTAAAATAGAAGAATAAAAATATTTGAATAAAAATATATATGTATATATATATTATATATAATGTTTGGAGAAATTGGGGAAATGGGGATGGGGGAACCTCCCCCCATCCCCATCCCCATCCCCATCTTCATTTCCATAAATTTATGGGGAAAATGGGGAAATGAGGATGGGGAGCGGTCCCCCCATCCATATCTCCATTTTAATTTGGGGATAAAAATCATCCCCATCACCCCCAACCCGTTTCCATAAATTTGTGGGAAAAATGGGGAAATGAGGATGGGGAGCGGTCCCCCCATCCGCATCCCCATTTTAATTTGGGGATAAAAATCATCCCTATCACTCCCCCCCCCCCCCCCCCCCCCCCCCCCCATATTTTTCTCCAAAAATTCTCCCCCAAATGAGGATGGGAATAGGGATGTAGGGATTTGGGTCCCCGGGGATAAATGCTCATCCCTACCTAACTCTAATTATGAACTACTTGTGGAGGATCATGCCATATGCAATAGCTATATCAATGGACACTGATAAATTGGTTGTGTAAAACATCTACAATTACGAGAGAACAATCTTGAGTTTTTAGTGGAATAACTCCAATGTTAATAATTGTGAAATATTAATTAAAGAGTTTAATTAATTTTTTCTAAGTATTATTGGAGTTCAAAACTGTAGGTCCATTAGGTCCCCTTGCTAGCCCAATACAATTGATAGTAACATGACTCATGGAGAATTGGATGATCCAATTAATTGTTTTTCAAAAGTAACTTAAATATATTTTGGGAATTAATTAAATGATGTTATTATTTAATTAATCTATTATTTAATTGTTGAATTAAATATTATTAAATAATATGATTATTTAATTGACGTATTAATAAATAATAATTATTGAATTGTCATATGGAGATTTCAGTTTCTAACCTTGACAAGAGTAATAAAATAATAAATGATTATTTTTATTTACTGTAAATAGGTCAAATGTTCAAACCCTAGTGAAGTAATAATTAAAAAATGATTTGGAATCCTATTATAACTTGGATTACTAAACCCTAGGTTTATAGTATAGAAGATACACTTGTCATTACAAAGAAGCGATTCTGAACCCTAAAGAAAACAAGAGGTGCGGCAACTATAGAGGGAAAAGAAAAAATATATATTTTTTTTTTAAAAAAGGAAATTTTATTTTTCCTCTCATTGGGGTTGGCTGAATTCATCAAAGGAAGCAAGGCGTTGCGTTTTGGTTCTCTCAAGCCTCCATTCAAATCTCCCTGAATCCATGACGTGCCCAAACACAGTTGCTACTTGCTAGATCGCGGGACATAGCTCTGAAGACTTATTTGTAACGGATCGAAAAGAAAACGAATGAGTGTTCTTCAAATGTATGAAAACAAATCTCTTTCTCATATTCGTATATATACAAAAGGTCTCAAGAAGACAATAGAAAATATTTGAAACCTATCGTTCTTATTTATCTTGATTTTATTATCAAACCCCAATTTTTCCGCTGCGCGACTTACAAAAACAACATTCTTTCGTTAATTGCTTTCTTAGTTTAATTTAATTTAGTTTTAGTTTAATCCATCCATCATCAATCAAATTCGGTTACACTTAAATTTAGCTTTAATTACAACTAGTATAGTCGATAGATCACTTTTCTTCTTGGGAACGACCTCTACTTACCGTTGTACTTATCTTTACGATTCGTACACTTGGAAATTTAGTGATAAAATATAATTTTCACATCACATGGATTAACATTCAATAACTAGTAACCACATTTGTAACTATACAAATCCTCTATATTAGCATGATCCATATATTCATATATAAATTTATTTTTCTTCTTTAATAAAAAAAATAAATTAAAAAAGTGTATCATGTCATTTATACATAAGTTAGTTCGTTGTAATAACGTACACGTTCGAATTTAACCCACACATTTGTTAGATAATTAACATTAATGATTTTAGTTGAGAAAATTATTAGATAAAAGTTAATATGATTCACAATTATAATTATTTTCTGAATAAAATCCAAACAGATTTAAAACGTCATCAGAATTATTCTTTTTACAGTAAAAGTTTCTGATAAAGTATTACATAATTTACATTACGAAGAGGATATGACACACAAGCTTAAAAATTTAGAGGAGATTTCTATATAAGAATTTTAAGTGAGGATCTAATCGGTTATAAAAAATCTAGAAGAGGTTTTCGATTGCTTCCAACTAACTTCTGACCCATTCGATCTCAAATAAAAAATAAAATAAAAACAACCGAGAAGTGAATGTGAATTCCAGCGTAGATTCCGGCTAACTTCTGACCCATTCGGTCTCAAAATAAATAAATAAAAGTGAATGTGAATTCCAGCGTAGAGGATAGACTTTGCCCATTTGGTGTAACTATAATATTTTTTGATGAATAATTGATAAGATAGAGCACCTAATTAGAAGATCAAATACCATACGCATCTTTATTTAATTTTGGTATAATTACCCTCGTGGCCATCGAATTGATGACATACTATCAAAATGACTATCTCTTTAATTTTTATCAAATAATTTACAGAACCTTTATTTGGGTAACAAGTAACAACAATCCCTCCAGCTTGTACTCCACAAAATATTTTTTTTCCCTTTCGGGCTAATTGCACTAACCTCCTTCAGGTTTGGCATAATCACAGACAATTGGAAATTTTGAACATATTGATACAAATATTCCCTGACCTTTGAGAAATATTACAATTACATCTTATACTGTTAATTTTCTATCATTAACTCTTATTAATTGTCAATGGTTAAAGATGTAAAATGATTAAATCTTATTTTCATCTTTCAAAATTAAAAAAAAAATTAAAAATTAAAAAATAAATAAAAATCATCTTCCTCACCAAATCGGCAAAAAATCATCAACATGATCATCTCCAAATCATTCAAAAACAAAATTCGATCTTTATCTTCCTCACTCATCTAGAAAAAATCATCAAATATAACATCTAAAAATAATCAAGCATCACCCCAACCATCTTCATCAATCCAGAAAAACAAATTAAACAAAAATATTTTTAAAAATAAAATAATATTGTCTTCAACTTCCACACCATATCTTCTTCACCTCCATCAATTCTAGAAAAAAAAAAATTTCATTTCTCCGTCTCTTTCCATCCACAACAAAACAAACACAACAATACCATAATCATCACCCAAGCTCATCTTTATCAATTTTACAAAATAAATAAATAAATAAAAACTTTCTCCATCTCTGATGAAGAGATGGAGATGCTCTATCTCTCAAAGATGGACCCATCAGCCCCATCTCTGACCTATTTTTGTAATATTTTGTATTAGGCTGTATTACCTAATATAACCTCTCTTCTAAGTACTAGCTAATACAAAATTCACCATATTAAACTAATTAAAACTAATGCAATGCAGTGAACAATGCAAAACAAACCAGACATTATATTGTATTATTCTAATACATTTTAATCTTCTAATGCAATACAATGTGGTGCACCAAACAAGCCTCCACTACAACAAAAAGTGTTAAAAGACATCGGTGCTTTACATCGGTTTTTAAGTAACCGATTTAAAAAAAAAAAACTTTTAGACATCGGTTCATAAAAAACTGATGTCTTAAATATTGCGGTTTGAAAAGACAATGATTTTTGGGCAAACTGATATTAAAAAAAAAAAAAAAAAAAGTTTAGACATTGGTTTTTATATAAACCGATGTCTTAAATATTGCAGTTTGAAAAGACAACGGTTTTTTAGAAAACCGATATTAAAAAAAAACGTTTAGACATTGGTTTTTACATGAACCGATGTCTTAAATATTACGGTTTGAAAAGACAACAGTTTTTGGGCAAACCGATATTTTTTTAAAAAAAAATGTTTAGACATCGGTTTTTATATGAACTGATGCCTTAAATATTATGGTTTGAAAAGAAAACAGTTTTTGGTCAAACCGATATGGATTTATTTTACAATAAGATATCGGGTTTTGGGCAAACCGATATTGGATAAGTAAAATTTTAAATTTAATAAATTTACTTTTAAATCATTTATTTTTAAAGAATTCAAAAAAAAAAAATTTAAAATTGTTTATTTATTTTGCACCCTCTTGTTTCATACTAAGAGACACATTAATAATTCAATTACCCATATAAATTAGTAATTCGAGTCTTACATCTGTTCATTAAATTGCAAGATGCATGTAGAGAAATATCTCCCTGTAGTGAGAGTTGTATTCCAAATCATGCTTATTACAATTGAGGTCACTAGTCTCCTATACAGGATAGATCCATAACTCGACTATATATGCTTTAAAAAATATAATTTTATTAAAAGTTTCAATAAATGTTTTTTAATATATGTTTGTCGTAGAAATTAGAATTTTGATTAGTTGAATAAATTTAAATTTATCTAACAAGTTTATTTATTTATTTATTTCTAACAGCTGATTTAGGTTATATATAAATATTGTGCAATTGTTGACAAATCAAATCTTGTAGTTAAGTGGTGAAGGCTTACAACTTTTAACTTGAGGTTTCAAGTTCAATTTCTCATAATGACAATATATCAGAAGTGGTGGTGGTGGCCGAACGGCGGGATTAATTTTTGTCCGATGTCGTTGCATGTAATTTTTCTACATCACTCAAATAGATATTGGTTACAAAATTTTGAAAAACTGATGTCTTTAAAGAGCCAAATTCAAACCAGAAAGGCAGAAACCCATAAATAACATCATATTTCCTTGAGATTTGCCTAACCTGTGCACTATATACACATATTAGAGAGAGTTTATGAGAGTAAATATTTAGAAGAAATCAATAGTTCTCCACCGGATAATTTATTTTCTATGACTTTGGTTTTTGGGAAGATATTAATGAATGACGATCAAATTTGAAACAATGTCGAAAGAGAGGTCCCAAGTCATAATTATTCACTAGTGAGACTTGTTGAACTTCCCAACTGCTGGGAAACCCTAGCCCACGTCTCGCAACTCAGAAAATTGATGGATTGCCCGTCTCAACTTCAAACAATACTCAGTAACTAATAATCATTTTATGCATTGAATGAGTCTGAAAATCTAGATCCTCCGCTATATGATCTTTTATCGAGCTCTTAAAAATATTATTTAGCTCGTTAAATGTAAAGAAAGATTACGAAATTCAAGTTCGAATTAGTGATAAAATTTGAACATATGAACATGTGATTCGAATTATTGGTTTTGATCGGATTTAAGCCTAAATTAAAACTTAATTGAATTGGGTCGGACTTGGATCGAATGCTGACCAAAATTCATTATTTTCCTTAAAAAAAACCCGATAATAGATTTGGATAGATCGGATCAAAAAGTCTTCGATACAGGATTCTGATCCTACAAAATAAGATTTGAATTGGACCAACACTTTTGACACCTCTAAATTAGATGTGTTGATTGAAAAAAAGAAGTAATATGAACTTACAATGACAGACCGGTAATTAAGTAAAGGTTTACAGCATCAAATAAAGCGATTCAATCAATGAAACACACATTCAACTTGATTAAGCTTTTACTAAAGATTGATTAGATTAGACTACATTAGCGACAAAAATCATTCACTGAGAAAATGTTGCACACAATTTTCTCGAGAAAATAATAGTGAAAAAGGAAAAGTAACTCATGAATAGGTTGTAACTCATCTTCTTCTTTACCATGTAGGAATAATAGTGTATATTATTTGAAGAGAGACTCCTAAGAGTTTGGAGACACAAATTAAACACCACTAATATTAAATGAAATAAATAACAAACATTCCCAAAAAGTGAAAAGAAGTGTCATCGGCTATCTATATATATAAATTATCATGTGCGAGATTTTGTATATTTCTTTTATATGAGATCACTGTATATTGTATCTGATAGTTCTAATAATAATAATAATAATAATAATAATAATAATAATTTTAATTTGATCCCTCACTTGAAAAGTAATCTCTCTATATATTTTGTCCTCTCATCCACTCTTATGTTTTTTGTACTTCTGGTCTAGATTCAGTGCTTCACTATATCTTTCATTCATGAATTATCTCTTTTTAAAATTTTTTTTTTTTTTTTTTTTGGCTTACTGTTCAAATGCAAAAGTCATCTAGCTTTAGGAGAATGTGAAAGTCACACTATATATAGTATGCATCTAAAGTCTCACACTATATAGTGAAAATAAAAATACAATAAATTTAGGGTTCTCTTAAAGTACATACCTAAGGTTCATTCTATGTATAGAAAATTATAAAAACAAAATGAATTATTACATGGATTTCAATTATAAAAAAAAAAAATACAAACTTCCAAATCTATAATTTGATTTATTTATTTATTTATTTATTGAGATAGCTCAAAGTTCTTGTAGTAGAAGCAAGAAATTTGAGGATCGGTCTCTCTCGTCCAACTTTTAGAGGGGGTTAATTATTTAAAGGGGTAATTACTTTGGTGGCCATCAACTTATACCACCACTATCAAAATGGCCACCGGATGGGAAATTGGTTTCAAAATGGCCTTTTTTGACAAACATTGTTACACTAACGAATATTTCATCCAATTCCATCAAATGAGTGGTATTTTGGTAAATAAGGGGATGACTTAATTTATTTTAGATATTTTCGAAAATCAATTTTTTTCTTTTGGTTTTTGAAACAAATAATTATATTTAGAGTGTGTATATAAGCATAGCATATCTCAAATATATATATATATATATATATTTCTTTTCAACTTATCTTAAATATATATACTTTTAGAATTTTTAGATTTTATAGTTTTAATCTTCTTAAAAAGGAATATATATATATTAAAAAAGAATATATATATATATATTCCTTTTCAACTTCTCAAATATACTTTTTAGAATTTTTAAATTTTGTAGCCTTAATCTTCTAAAAAAAGAAATATATATATATATTTCTTTTCAACTTATCTCAAATATATTTTTTCAAATTTTTAGTGTGTGTGTTTGTGTGTGTTTGAGATATGCTATATGTATATACACACACTAAATATAATTATCTTTTTCAAAAAACAAAAGACAAAAGAAAAAATTGATTTCTAAAAACTATCTAAAATAAATTAATATCATCTACTTATTTACCAAAAAGCCACTCATTGAATGGAAATGGATGGAATGGTCACTAATGTAACAGTGTTTGCTAAAAGTGGTCATTTTAAAACTAATTCCTCATCTGATGGCTATTTTGATAGTGGTGGTATAAGTTGATAATCACTAGAGTAATTATCCCTTATTTAAATTTTAATTTGTACATGGGTTTGAGTCATGAGTGAGATGAGGTGTAAGGTGTGCATTAAAGCCAAAAAAAAAAAAAAAAAAAACTTTTAAATTCTTCGCAAAAAACAAAAAACCTTAAATCAATAATATACAAGTTCAAGTTGTCGGATGGTAGATAATATAAAAATAATTACAAATTATATAATCAATCACATATATAATTTTTTTTATTTTTTTATTTTTAAAATTTTGACATAAATTTGTGCTTTTTCTTTTGAGGGGACTCAAACTCACTAACCAATGAAATCTATGATTTGCATATAAGTTTTTTTCTCTCTTAATTAAGTAAATACGTTAAAGAATATTTATACGAATCTATAATCAAAAGCAAATCCGTAAGATTAAAGGACGCGTGTGTAAAGTCAAAGCGGGTAATATCTATTTGGTGGACCTGTTACAATACCACTTGACCAACTTGTTTTGTCATTCACAATTACATTTTAATTCAAGTTTAGGGTAATAACATTTCAAAATCAACGAAAGAACAAAAAAGAAAAAAAAAATTGACAGTAAAAGAAAGTCAAGAAGAGATGAAAAAAAAAAATAATAATAATAAAGATAGAAGACAAAGCGTGACGTGGACTTCATAGGACCCGGTGCCCGCAAGCAACGGCCCAGATTCGCTCTCAGCCCCTCCTCCCATCTTCTTTTATCCCTCTCTCTCACAACTCCCATTCTCACTCCACTCTTTTTCTCTCACTTTCTCTCCACATTTTCTCACCATTTTCTCTCCTCCCAAACACACCAAAACCAACACCACCATGTTGCTGGGCAAGCGTCCACGCCCTCCCATCAGAAGAACAACAAGCATGACTGGGATAACCGTAGATGTCCCCAACTTGGACTCATCAGAGCCGTCCGATCATCATCATGATCATGAGGTGGCCACCACCAACGGCTATCATGATAATCAACGTTTTCTGGCAGCCACCGTTTCGCCGAGATACTGTACAACACGAAACGTCCCCAAAAATGATTTTATCGAAACGGCTCACTTTTTGAGGACTTGTGGCCTCTGCAATCGCCGTCTCGCTCCTGGTCGAGACATTTACATGTATAGGTATTATATGTTCTTGCTGATTTATTCTATTTTTCTTTTTCGAATTATTTATAATTCCTTCCAGAAGTTTATATATATACTTTTCTTTTTCAGGATTTTAGTTTTTCAAGATTGGTATATATATGAAGATCTACTTATATAAAAAAATCAAACCACTTATATAATTATAAACGAACTTATCAGCTAAACTAGTCGGTATTCTTGTACAGAGGCGTAAAATTTACTATTTTATATATGATTGAATCATGTTATATAATTATGAAGAGCTTATCAGCTGAACTAGTTAGTATTATTTTATTTTCAGACTCGTAAAATTTACTAGTTTATATCGATTGAATCCTTTTATTTTATTGTAAAAGTGTTTATCGGCTGAGCTAGCTAGTATATATCTGGAAAAATTAATAGTGTCGTCTTCTTGATTTTTACTACAAAGAAATTGAATATGGAATCTTGTGCATAAATGAATACAGGGGAGATACAGCTTTTTGTAGTTTAGAGTGCAGAGAACAGCAAATGAAGCAAGATGAGAGAAAAGAGAAATTGAGTGCTGGTGTGGGATCAAAGAATAAGAAAGAAGACGCCAGCTCCAAGGCCTCCTCTGCCGGTAAAAGCGAGACTGTGGCGGCTGCCTGAGAGCTTGTTGCGGGCAGCGGAGTCTGGAGGAGAAGAGAACAGAGAACTGAGAAAAGATCAAGAGAGAGAGAAAACAGTTAACATATAGAGAATGCATGAGTGTAACTCATGGTGTTGGTGATGATCAACTATAGCTATAACCCTTGATGATGCCCTGCTCTCACAAATATCTTTACATGGAAATGTTGTAATAATTTTTTACTCCTTTTTTACAGAGTGTAAAATTATTGTGTAAAAAAATGGATGGATGTATGGATGGATGTTGTACGAAAAGATTTGGAGTAGGAGGAGAAGTGTAAGGTCATAAGAAAATTCAATGGAAATTGGGTAATTAAGATCTACAAATTTTTAATATACGGTTATTGTTTGACTGCGAATAGAACATGAGATATTTTTATGCCGAATAATATGTGCTTATAACTTATCCACATTAGACAGTGGTATTAAATCCTACATTTGAAAATTAATTTATTGAAAATTTGAGATAAATTACAATATAATTAATGGGTGACCACACATTTTTACTAATTAAGAAAACATTATTGTTTAAAAATTTAAAATAATAATGATACAAACTTTCTTTTTGGTTGTATATATATTATAACAAATATGGTATAGACTAATGTCCACATTATTTACTAAATAATGTCTTTATTTCTCAAAATTCTATGAGTGTCCACATTATTTGGAGATAATAAGATGTCAACTGATTCATACTAAAATACAATGAAAATATTTCTAAAAAATAATGGTCTTTACTTCTCAAAATCCGTATAATTAAAATATAATAAAGATAAAAATCTCAACTATATATTAATGGAAATATCCAAATGGTCATACCAGGAACGATCTTTATTATATTCGTATTATATTGTAACAACGACCGTAAATATTTCTATCACAAAAATTAAGAAATCATATATTCAGAAGTGAGAACGTTGAAATTAGTTTTTATTTTATTTTATTTTATTTTTTTATTTATTTTTTTATTTTTTTAAAGAAAAAGAAAAAGAAAAAGAAAATATGTTTATGATTGTGATACCAAAGACTTGGGAAGCTTGCAGATGTAGTTAACATATTTTGTGCATTTTGTGTAGCCCTTTTCAAGCTATATGACGACACTAAGCTTTTGAGTACTTGACAAAATTTTATGGGCTCACAAGTCACAGCTAAGGAATGAGAAATATGTGAGAATGACGCCAATTATTGGTCAGAAAAATTGTCCATGATTTAAGGAAATAATAATAATAATAATAATAATCTTATTGAAGTCAGTCAATTGAAATGAATTTTGATACGATATTTTATTTTTCGTGAATGATAAATTTAATAAAATCTAAGAGGAAATTGCAGGAAATGATCAAAAAATTTATGGACTTATTGTTTTTAGCCACAAGTTTATTTTTTATTATTCTTGTCATCTTTGTGCTTAAATTGCCAAAATTAACCTAAAATTTGTTTTACTTAGACCAAAATTTCCCTCCCAAAATTTGCCTCTCTTTTCACTTGATACAAACCAAAAATGTTTGACTTTTATGTTTCAAAATCATCTCTCTCTCTCTCTCTCTCTCTCTCTCTCACACACACACACACAACCTGACGGACAGCAGCGGCGACGGCAGCAACCTAGCAACGGCGAAGGCGACGACAACAACCTAGCGACTCCGACCTCCATTTCGTGACCTCCATTTTGTGGTCTCTTCTCTCTCTTGAAGTAAATTTCGTGATCTAGAATGTATGTATCCCTTTCCCTATTGTTTTTTTTTTTTACAATTATATGTTGTTTGATATGAAGATTAAGAGAGTGGATTCGATTTTTAGTAAAACCCCAATTTTTTTATTTTTTGTTACGAAGTTACATGCCAGTTTGTTTTAATTTTACATACCAGTTTATTTTAAGTTACATGTGATTTGGTAATTTTGTTTTATAGTGAAATCAATCTTCTGTTGTTTTTTTATAATTATATGTTGTTTGATATGAAGATTAAGAGAGTGGATTTTATTTTTAGTGAAACCCAGATATTTTTAGTTTGTTTTAAAGTTACATGAAAGTTTGTTTTAAAGTTACATGCCAGTTTGTGTTAAATTTACATGCCAGTTTGTTTTAAAGTTGCATGCTAGTTTATTTCTAACTTACATGTGATTTGGTAATTTTGATTTATAGTGAAATACTTGACATGCAGGAATATGGATACAAAAATATTGGTCATCTATCACAGTGGAAGTTGGGTGGGCAATTGTTACCAGGGTGGTTTGACAAAGTGGGTCTATGTTCCTAGAGGTTTGACTTATGATGTCTTGGTTAAGTTGGTACAAGATGTTGCAAAAGTTGATGTTGCTAGGTACACCATAGAATTATGCTCATTGGTCTCTATGAATATTGGTGTTGCTCGATCGATAATTGAGAATGACAATGAGGTGTCATGTATGATGGATGAAAATAAGTTGATACCGACGGTTTATGTCACCATTTATCAGAAGGGACTAACAGATTGTGTGCAGAATGGTACTACATTGGATGAAGATGACAACCTACTACAGTCGAATTTTCTTCAACAATCATACAAACCTACTCCAGAACCTGGGTATGGCGGGTTTCTCCAGCAATTGGCAGCATGTGGGTCCATTCCAATATCAGACCCAATTGTATGTACTGATGAAACCATTCATGATCAAGAGAACAGTCAAGCGTTGGATACCGATAACTTGAATGATATGTTGATACCTGACATTGACATCGATAACTCGGATGATGGTGTGGGTGCTGGTTCTGTTAGTGCTGGTCCATCGGGTTTTGCTACCTTTGGTGAAGGTTCCTTTGGAGAGGATGGATTAGGTGAGGATGGATCAGGTGAACATCCAACCCCACGAGCTTGGAGTATTCTTGGATCTGAAAGGTATTCCTTAGAACCCAATCGCATGGACGAAGCAATTTCAGATGATAGATGCTTATACAAGAGTAAACTGTTTCGATGTAAGAAAGATCTTAAGTGAACGGTGCACAAGTATGCTTTGAATGAGAATTTTAAACTTCGGATTAGAAGGTCTAGCAAGACACGTTATGAGGTAAGATGTAAGGATGGCGAATGTGAATTCAAATTACGTGCATTTAAGATGCAAAAAGGAGAATATTGGGTGGTTCGAATGTTCATGAAGGATCATACTTGCAATATCGATGGTTTCCACGCACGTTTTCAACAAGCAAATTATTGGACTGTCGGAGAACTATTAGCGTCGAAGTTGAAAGTACATGGCCACTCTCTAAAACCCAAAGACATCATGGTTGAAATGCAAGTTGAACATGGACTACATTTGTTGTATACCAAGGCTTGGAGGGCAAAGGATCATGCAGATGCATCTGTTTTCGGTGCTCCCAAAGAATCATTCAAACTATTGCATGGTTACTGTCACCGAATGAAGGAAGTAAATCCAGGGACTGTTACTGCAATGAAGACAAATGATGCAAATCAGTTTGAATATATGTTCATCGCTCATGCCGCTTCACTTCATGGATTTCGTACCGTGATTCGACCTGTTATTGCCATTGATGGTATTCATTTGAAGGGTAAATTTTCTGGTATTTTGTTTGTAGCTATATGTCTGGATGTAAACAACCAAGTTTTTCCTTTGGCATATGGCTTTGGGGACGTTGAAGATGAACTCTCATGGACTTGGTTTTTAAATGAGCTTAAAAAAGCTATTGGTAGTCCTGAGGATTGCATGATCATATCCAACCGCCACATTGGGATCAAGGCTGCAATGGAGAAAGTGTACCCTGATATACTGCATGGATATTGTGTGTTTCACATGGCTTAAAACATCAAAAACGATTACAAAAGGAAAGATGTGAGTCTTCTTTTCAAATAAGCATGGAAGGCATACCGGAAATCTAAATTCAAGGAAGTGATGTTGGAGATGATGAAGGTTAATAGGGTAGCCTTCGAAGATTTAATGAATGTTGGGCCCGAAAGGTGGTCTCGTGTATACTCTCATGTGTCGCGTTATCGCTTGATGACCTCTAACATTGTTGAGTCGATGAACTCATGTTTGGTACATGCTCGCCAAATGCCAATAACAACCATGGTTGAATATATTAGACAAATGATCCAGAAATGGTTTTATAAGCATCGTACCAAGGCTAAAAAAAATCAGACACAATTGACTCCATGGCCCACCGCATTAATAAAAGAAAGGAATTATGATTCGGAAAAGTACACGGTTTGTCCAATTGATTTGGTTAACTTCAATGTGAAGGATGGAAATAAAGATGGTTTGGTGAATCTTTCTAAAAAGACTTGTAGTTGTATGAAATTTCAAGTTGATAAACTGCCATATCGGCACGCATTAACCGTGATAAGGTTATTATCCTCTTGTTCCATTGTATCTTATTTTCTTACCAAATGTGATTCATGTAATTACTCATACACTTTAATTTCATAGGTTCGTGTAGAAGCCTTTTGGAGATTTTTATGGGGATTGCTACGAAACTACTAGTTAGGTTGAAGCATATTCCGGGAATATCTTCCCTTTGGCCATCCTAGTGATTGGATTATTCCTGAAGATGTGAGATCAATGGTTGTTTATCCGCCTCCTTTTCGAACGCAAGCTGGAAGGCCAAAAAAGAAGAGATATAAATCCGCTAGGGAACATAGAAATGGGAAGATAAGAAATTGCACGATTTATGGTAAATTTGGTCACAACTAACAAAATTGTCGGAATCCACAACCATGTCAGATTCCTGTACCATCTGTAACATCTGCAACATTTGCAACATCGAAGTGACCATGTAGACCATACAGGTGCAGGAAATGTGGAGAATAAGGCCATAATTCACAAAAATGTCCATTGACACCGGAAGTTAGTGGTACAACTTAGTTATTAGCAATGATGTTTTAATTCTTAAATATATTGGTGAAATACTATATTTCGTAATGTAGCTTTTTTGAAGTTACATAACAGTATTGAATTCATGTATTTTTTATTTATTTATCAAATTCCAGTAGTTTTATATGCCAGGACTTTAACAACTTACATGCCAGTGTTTTTTGAAGTCACATGCCAGTGTATCTAGAAGTCACATGCCAATGTATCTATTTGAATGACTCAGTTGAAAACTAAATATTCCAGTATTGTTACATGCCAGTGTATTTTGAAGTTACATGCCTGTGTATTTTGAAGTTACTTGCCCAGATATTCTTGTTTCCCTACTTGAAAGACACCCACTTAAACGATCAAATTCCAGTATTGTTACATGGCAGCACTTGTTAACAAAGTTTTTAATGATGTATCTATTTAAATGACTCATTTGAAAACTAAACATTCCAGTATTATTACATGCTAGAACCTTCACAACTTACATGCCAATGTATTTTGAAGTTACATGCTTGTGTATTTTGAAGTTACATGCTAGTAGACTAAGCTTCAAAAAGTACAGAACCTCATAAATTCCAGTATTGTTACATGCCAGTACCTGTTAACAAGTTACATGCCAGGATATTCTAAAATTACATGCCAGTTAGTTCTGAATTTACATGCCAGTAGACTAAGCTTCAAAAAGTACAGAACATCATAAATTCTAAGGTAAATGTTATAATCATCCTATGTACATGACAGTTTATAAACATCAAAAACAAAGATGAAACACTAATACTAGTGTATCATTCTGCTAGTACGCTATTTACAAAAATGCCTAGTGCCATCTCCTCCCTGAGCTTGGGGACGTTTCTAGATCCCTATCCCCAAAAACAAACATGACGCATCAATATATTTGCATATCGACAAATGAAGACACCACAACTATGATCGTCTAATTACGCTGGTAGCTTTTTTGGAATTGATTGCTGAACACCAAACACCTTCCCATTAGGTGGTATACCTTTTTGTTGAAATTATCCGGAACATTGTAAAATGGCTGGAAGGAAATGTAAAAGTGGGGCAATTTGCTACCGACATATGGACATCTTCGTTTTCTTGTACAATGGATCATAAATGCAAACATTTTGCTTTAGCAAATCCACACAACATAATATCCAATGTCCATCTGGGTTCCCAACCGCACACGAGACTAACAACTTCAAGAAATGAGTAGAAATTATTAGTAACGTTTAGTGTACTTGGTTTTTTTAAATGAGTAACGTTTAGTGTACTTACATGTCGAACAGACGACCAACATGTTCCCCACCCAGGCTTGTCACCGGAAGCATACAACATCCAATCGTCCGGACATTGATATGATAGTGCATCAAACTCACATGTCAACGGTGCATCCTCGGACGTTTGGAATTTCTTCCATTCCAGACATAACTTTGCCTAAAAATTATACTTATATTAGGAGCATATGTACAAGTTTATGTCAATTGAATGTAACAATAAATTAATAACATTGTACTTACAAAGAAGTCAGTGCATAGAACCATAACGTCAAGCTTATAATCGAGTCGCCTTCAACATTCTCTGCTTACAGAGTAAACTCATATATGCATCTATATGCTACATGAACATTTATATATATATATATATAAATTAGTAACTTTGATTAAAAAAACATTAAAAATGTTTACAAGATTATTTAAGTTAAAATAACCAACATCGTTAGACAACCAACAGGTTTGAGATTCCAACTCGACAAAGAAATCCTTTGTTGCAAAGTAGTAGAGAATGACGTTCAGCCTGCATTGAACATTAAAAATATTTAAGTTACAAGTCTCTTGTTGACAAGTGTTAACCATAGAAGAGAGACTTATGCTATGTTTTTGTTGCCTCTCTTAAAACGTGTATATTTTGTCATTAATTTTTTGTTCTCCTTATTCACCTGTTGGAAAGGGTCAGTGTACGGTGAACTCATGTACCGAGACCTAATCTTCAACCGTTGCTCATGCTCATCCTGCATAGCAAGGTACTCTTGCAATTTTTCCATCCCCAACTAATGGGTCAACTCTTAAGGGATGAGAGGTCTTAAACAACATTAGGGTGAGGAGAGGTCTTAAACAACATTAGGGTATTGTGGGTAACATCTTCCCCACTATGGATGTCATCATGGGTAACATCTCCCCCGCCATGAGTACCATCACCATGGGTATCATCTCCCCCACCAGGGGTACCACCTCCTCCACCATGGATGTCATCTCCCCCACCATAGGTACCACCTCCCTCACTATGGGTACCATCACCATGGGTATGATCCCCATCAATATCATCATCTCCCCCACCAACGGGACTACTAATTCCTCTACGCTCATACTGATATTGTGGCGTCGAGAAGTTATGCACCTCAAGTGTAGTTTGTATTATTTAAAAAAAAAAAAAAAACAAAGTTACATGCCAGTTGGTAAGAAACTTACATTGGTGGTACAAAAATAAGTTACATGCCAATATAAAACCAATTTACATGCCAGTAAGTAAGTTACATGCTAATACAAACCAAGTTACATGCCAGTAAGTAAATTACATGCCTGTAAGTAAGTTACATGCTAAGATAAACCAAGTTACATGCTAGTTAAACAACTGAATTAAATAGTTACCTGATGACGCACATCAACAAGTTGAGCCACAGTTTCCTTAACCCGGGTAAGGCGTTTTGTGATGTGATGCGATGCTCCATTGCTAAAATCTTCTTCTTGACTATGTCTTCAAATCGATTTGACATTTCCCTCAAGAGTTCCCTCATTGTTTGGGAAGAGACCATTGAGTCATCACCCACTTGAAGATTAGAAAAGAATATAAAACAATTATCATCGGTTTATATTTAACTTAAAACGCCTTATTATCGGTTAGTAATCAACTTACCGGTGACATGCCTCCTGAGGTACGCTGCCTTTTTGTCCTTGCTGTATTTTTTTGTTTACGTGGTGACATCTTTCTCTTCTTTTGTTTAGGTCGTGACTAACCTCCATTATTATCAACATTGTCAACCTCATCATCAAGTCCTTGCTGACTGTCGTCCTCTTCGTAATTGTCCGGCACAAACTATGGACCAATTGACAAATATGTGTCAACACCAACCAAGTAAGGTTGTTCCCTTTCATTGTTTGTTGGATGTAATTCCTCCAAAATAACATGTTGTATGGTTAACACAAACGTCATTGTTTTTTTAAGTATAAATATAAACAAAAATGAAATGATATAAGATAGGGAAACAAAATACGATACCTGTCCATCTTTAACTTGTTGTTAATACTTTGCAAATTTTGAAAAGAAATCATGAGGCCTTTTAAATATGCTCCAATTCATCAAACGAGGATGGCTGTGGCCTAAGTTTACTCCCATAAAGTCAATCAACGATCCCAAAGCTTCCATTGCCCATATCTACATTTTTAACAAATTGAAAAAAGATTAAGTTCAATGATCAAAGTTCGACAAAATGCTTTAATATAATATCTGAAAGCTCAGCTCTAAAGTCCATGGAAAGCCATACAAGTTGTAATGCGCGATTAGCTTCAGTGGTGCATTTGCAGCCCGAAATGCTTGTTGGAGGTAGTGGCATGTCATCATGTATACATAACTTTCCCATTGAAAAAAGTTGAACGATTTTAGATCCTCCACCAATTCGAATAGCCACAATGCAACTTTCTTTATTTGGTCCCGACCAAACAAAATCATGTTAGCAACCAATAGAAGAGCCATCTTCAAACCATCCTTTGGTTTGTCAAACTGTTCGCTCGGAAACTTTTCCCATACGGTTACAAGGTGTATATTCTCATCCTTTTCAAAATACTTGGCATGAATCCCGTCTTCAATTAGAGCATACAGTTTCAAGAAGATGCCTGACATCACCCCAAATTGTAGCCCTGTTACCAAACAAAATTCTCTCTTTGTCAATTTCAATAGTTGTCCACCAACGGTGAAGTGCAACTCATTCTTTTTAGTCACACCGGGTACATGTATTAGCCGCAACAAAAGGTTGTGAAGTATGCCGGCTGAAAAAGTTAAGTCCTTTAGGATATCAATTGGGTGCCCAAAACAGGTCCTCTGAAACTCATTTAATTGTCTAATTTTTCGAAGAACCTTTACGATGTCTGGAAGGGCATTCAAATTACAATACACGTTGGTGGTGGATTTTGTAATCCACTTATCCTTCGGTTTTATGAGGAAATCCTCATAATTAATATTTTCCATCTACAAAATCATATAAAAATAACGTTAGTTAAATGCCAGTAAAATTACATGCCAGTGTGAAAGTTATATGCCAGTAAAGTAAGTTACATGCTAGTGTCCATGAAAGTTACATGCCAGTAAAGTAAATTACATGCCAATACAACAGACAACTTACATGTCAGTACAAAAAAGATACATGTCAATACAAACAAGTTACATGCCAACACAAGTAGGTGGCTTAAATTTAAGTGATACTGCAGACAAGAAATGCATGAATAAAAACACACACCATTCATGTAACTAACAACTTACACCCATATAATGCACTTTCTCTTTATAATAACACTCCTCCATAACCCTAATTTATCCGCTACCATTATTGACCATGGCCTTTCTTCACTCACTCCCTTTCATTGCTTTGATCATTCTCCCCTTCACTGCATTTCCTTAAACTGCCTTTTCTCAAGACCCAACATTCACTGACTGTGTGTCACGACTACTGCCTCTGTCTTCGTGTGCACCATATGTGCAGGGGAGAGTGGCAGTCACCAGCTGATATGTGTTGTGTCAATCTCAAACGACTCTACGGTAGCAACCACCTTGTCTATGCCTCATGCTCAATGGCATAAGCTTGAGTAAAATTCCAAACAGATGGAACCTAGGTAGGCCTTCAGGAAAGGTCCACATCAATATAAAGAAAACCAAAAGCATCTGGTGGTCCAGCATATGATAAAATATTCTCATATGAAACACTAAGTTATCTAAATGACTGAATCCACAACCCCATTACCACACACATTTAGATGAAAAATAAGATTCTTTTTCCTTTTTTTTTTTTAAAGTTAATGGATTGCTAAAAAATCTAAACAGCATCCATCATACACTAGAGAGATGGGTGTGGTCTGGATATTGATTTATATAAGAGTAAACTTTTAGGTGTAAATAATTAAGACTTGAATCCATTCCATCATAAATGAGAGGAATCTAGATAGCTGATTGTACCAAAGATCAACGTGAATGTGTTTCAAAGATACCATCTTATTTTATTTTATTTTATTTTTAAGTTAATTATTTAGATATGTAGTATAGTGGTCATAAAAAATATTATTCAAAAACCAAAACAATTAGAACAAACAAACAATTAGAACAGATATCTAAGTGATAGTCAATTATGCTAGATTGCCTTTGACAATCGGTTTGCCAACTAGATATCTAAGTGCCAACAAACAATTTCTCACTAATATATATAATGACACAACAGTAAAGGTGCTATGCAGAGTGTGTTATTTAGGATGGTATAAAGTTTTTGGTTAGATTAATAAAAATCAAGATTGCTAAAAGATATTGATATGATATCAACCAATGTACACTGGAATTTAATAAAAAAATGCGGGCTATGTGTTTTGTCACATGCAGTAAGAGTTAATATGCTAAAAGCACCATTTTGAATTCAAAGAGTATCAGAATTGTTAAGAAAAAGATGTGGTTTATTTGTTTTGTCACATGTATTAAGAGTTGTTCAATCGAAGTCATTAATGACTTAACTATGAACAAAATGAGTTTATAATAAAATGCAGGTGATCACTCAAAACAAAATGAGTTTATAATTGCTGTTTCAAAAAAAATAAATAAATAAATAAAATGCAGGTGATCACTCTTCTTTTAGGTATTAAATTGAATCATTTATTGCAAATACATATGATAGGAAATGAAAATAACGATTCTTCAAATCTAAAATGAGCACCGGCATTAACATTTTTACATGAAAAGATCTGGCATGGCTATTTTCTTTCAAAGGTATGTACGTAGCTCATTCTGGGCACCCTATTAACTCTGGACAGGATGTTGTCAAAAAATACTCTCAACAGGATGAGGATAACTTCCAAAGACAAGCAAACAGTGATGATATACAGTTCTAAGAAAGTAAGTAGCAGAACTAGAGGCAGAGTAGTACTAATCTGCAGTTATTACACTCAATTCCAGATTCAAAGCTCTAATTTCATCTTATAATAACTTAGGGTGAGACCCAACTCTATTTCCAAAGATGCAAATCAAATTCTCCATAAATCAAAACGAAAACAAGCTAACAAAGGGATAACATATGCAAAACAATCGATTTTGATGTATAAGGAAAGAAAAAAAGACATGATTTTTGATTGAATCAGATGACACATAGAATGGCCTATACAACAATGTTAAAAAATCATCAAAGAATTAGAATAAAACATACTTGTTTCTTCTTGAAACCTGAATGCAAGATTCTTTAGAGTGAAGAGTGAAGAGTGAAGAATTAAGAATGGAGGCTGAGGTGCGACATGACGGCGACGGTAGCAACGACGAGCAGCACCGATGGCGACCGGCAGGGACAACGATCTCTCTTTCGACGACGGACAGCGATCTTCGACGATCTCTCTCTCGGCGATGGATGGTGAGCTTCAGCGATCTCTCTCTTCCCTTCTCTCTCTTCTTTTTTACTTTTGCTCATTTGCTTTTACTGATGGGTGGGTTCCACCCTATCAGTTTTTTTTTTTTTTTTTTTTTTTTTTTAATTTCAAAATTTAAGGGTATTTCTGTTCAAAAGTGGTAAAATGTGATGAAAACAATAAAAAAAATAAACTTGTGGCTAAAAACAATAAGTCCATAAAATTTTTGGCTCTTTTTGAATTCACCCCTAAAATCTAATGTATGAGTAAAATTTGAATTTTCTACTACTATATCTATTTTTTTTCCTTCATTTTTACGATAATTTAGCCCTTCTTTTGATACATATATACATAATTAAAATCAAAAGTATTAACTGAAAATCTTTTCTTTCTTTTTTTCTTTTTTTCTTTTTTTCTTTTTTTATATAATTTTTTTTCTTCATATTCTTCTTGTTCTAGTGTTCATGTTGGCTTTTCTTTCTGATTGACAAGTAGGAAAGGATACAATATACATTTGGAATTGTTGGGTTTGTGAAGCCTAAAATCAGTCTGAAGAATTGCCGAAGAAAGCAGAGCGTAGCATGAACCATAGTACACCAAACAACGGTGCATACCGTGGTATAGAACGCGGTACATCATACCATGGTGCAAAGAGCGATAAATCACATGGGGGATATTGCGGTACAAGGCGCGAGCTGAAGACTGCAGCCCATACCGCGGTAGACGAGGAATTCGTGCACGAACGTACATAAAATCTTGCGCGAAAAGAAACCTGTTTCCTTGTAGGTTTTTGGCTACCTTAGTACTACCATATATATACCATTGTTTCCCCACGTTATTGTGTGACTCTAGCGTAACCTAGAGTGTGTGAGAAATTTCTAGAGAGAGAGAGAGAGAGAGAGAGAGAGCAACTTGTAAATGGACTGAAAGAGAGAGACTGAGAGATTATAATCAAACTCTGATTGTGGATTTGAGTTCTAGTGTGCTCCGTGGACGTAGGCTTTTACTAAAATAAGTAAAATCTCTTGTGTTCTTCTTTTGTTGTCTTCTTGTTTCTAATTATACACGATTTAGATTTGCATGTGTATGCGATTTCTTACAACAATTGGTATCAGAGCCCAGGTTAGGTTAATCAAGGGTTTCATGCAAATCTAGGGTTTCTTAAGGCAAGCGATTTCATTGAGTGAAGATGGGATCAGAGAAGGATTCATAAAATATCAAGAAATTCAATGGATCAAATATAAATTTCTTGAAGATGTAGATAGAGGATTATTTGTATTAGAAGGATTTGTATTTACCGTAGATAGAGAAGCTAAAAGACGTGTCTGATGAAGACTGGAAAGACCAACGGAAGACAAAGGACATGACTTTGGATCGTAAAACGGTTGGAGCGATTCAAGTTAGTTTGTTGAAATCAGTTGCCTTCAACGTCTAGGGTCAAGAGACAATAGTGGATCTCATAAAGACCTTATTGAATCTATACGAGCAGCATTCAACAATAAGGAAGGTCCATCTAATCAAAAAGTTGGTAAATATGAAAATGTTAGAGAAATAGAGTTTCAAGGATTACCTGAATCAGTTCAATGAGGTAACAGATAGGTTAAAATCGGTGTCTATGGTATTCGATGATGAGTTGTTAGGCGGTATAATTCTCACCTAGATGCTGGAGAGTTGGAAGATGATGTGTTAATCGTTCGCTAACTTATTCGGGAAAGAAAAGATAAACTTCCAGCATGTTGTGAACATGATCATGACTGAAGAGATCATAAAGATGTATGAAGAGGGATCAGATGCATTTTCTTCAGCATTGAATATGGAAGGTAGAGAAAGCAAGGGCGGAAATCGAAATAAAAATCAATGGGGTAAATCAAAGTCAAGAGGAAGCTCCAAGTCTAGGAATCGCTAAGGTAACAATTCAAGTAACCAGTAGCGAAGCAAGAAGTTAATCGAGTGTTGGAATTACGGTAAGATAGGTCACTACTCGAGTGAGTGTTAACGTAGTACGTTTTCACGTCGTTTAGAAAGATTGCATGTCAAAACAATTTATAAAACCTATACGATACGTTCACAAGTAAAAATACAAGTAAAGTGGTAAGCACGGGTATCGTCCACAAGGATCGGGGTATCGGTGACTCGATTAGGATTAATAACACTAGTATCCATAAAAGTAAAGTAGAAATGATTGGTGTTTGAAATGTGAATTAACTAAAGCAAACTAGGAATTTAATGATTAAAAATGAATGCGAATGAAGTGATATGACTAAGGTGTTGATGGACTCATAAGCGAACACTAGGTAATGTAATAAACTCTAAATTAAGCACATTTAATCTAATGTAACCAACCTAGGGTGTATAACAAAGGCCTCCTACTAGCGATTAATCCCTCCTAAGCAACCAACTATGGCTAGTTGCTCAATTGGAATTCTAACCATGAAAGCTCATCCATCTAACTATGGCTCAACCTATTTCTAACGTAGCCATCCTAGGGTGTATAGTGATGACTTCCAATCCCCTCACAAGTGGCCTCCCTAGGGTGTATAGTGAAGGTCACCCATTTGAGATTGGAAGAGGCTCGAGGTTATTAAGCCGGGATTCTAGAATCCCGTCTATTCAATAAAGCAATAAAGATACCAAATCAACATGCTAAGAGGGTGTATCCAAGACAAATCAATATTGGAAATCATTCCAGCAATAGAATAGAACATATAAGATAGATTTAATATAAAACAATAGAGTTTAATTACAAAAACCCAATATTCGTCAACTAATCACATCAACCCCTTAGTGGGGGATTAATCTACTCATGTTCTTAATCAACAAATACAAAACTAAGAGAAGAGATTGAGAGGAAACCCTTGAAGAGCTCTCCTTCCTTGAAGCTTGAATCCAAATCTCCTTAGTTGCCTTTGGATGAGTAAAGATGGGTACGGATGAGAGGGAAAGTATTCCTAGGCTAGAAAAAAAGTAAAGAAAGAAATTCTCTAAGTGTGGGAGGTGTGGGGGATTTTTTTGGTTGAAACATATAAGGTTCTATTTATAGGGGATGCAAAAATAGGTCACTTAAGCTTGAAAATAGAAGTTGACGCGCGCAGAGTGCGGGTGGAGTGCGGTTCAAAGACATGCACTCACCCGCACTTTATCACATTTTTGGCCTGACCTGATTTGGTCATGAAGTGCGCTGGTAGTGCGCGGGAGTGCACCAGTGCAACACCCACTTATTGTACAATTTATGGGTTCTTTTTGCCATAAAGTACGGGTCGAGTGCGGTTGGGACCCGCACTTTATCACTTCTTCACAATTTCATCTCCCGGATCTTGTATGAAGTGTGGGTGGAGTGCGGGCCAAGTGTGGTTGGGACCCACACTCTATGCTGATTCTGGCTAAGTTTTGGCTGTAGGTGCGTTTGTACTGCGCAGGTGTGCTTACCAGCACAGTACCACGCATTGAAGCTTCATTTCTTGCTTTTTGGCTTGTTTCGCTTCTGAAATTCGTACATTTCATCTCCAGCACCTGAATTAGACCTATTGCCTGCAATTACTACAAAGGAGCCTATTAGACAAGAAATACATGGAAAAACACACGAGAACGAGACAAAGGATAAGGAAAAGATAGCCGAAATATACAACAATTTAGGCACGATCAAATACCCCCAAACCAAACCTTTGCTCATCCTCGAGCAAAACACAAAAATAAAATAAATAAGACACAAAAATCAAATGAATCGAACTAAAAATTTCTTAGACAAAAACATTTGCTACATGATGAGCCGTCTTGCACTCACAAAAATGATACAATTTTGTTTGATCTTTGAAAACCCTTTTAAGCCACTAAAATCTTTTAAAGTGTGATTTTATAGCAAGTGGTAAGCAAGTTCGTTCCACAAGGATATGGAGTGCTAATTATATAGATTGACTAATCTTAGACAAGTAAAATAAATCTTGATGTTTGATTGATGTGTGGTTTCAAAAACCACCAATGTTAACTACAAAAGTGAAAATACAAAAGTGATATGAAAAATAGAATACTCAACAACCTTGATAAGAATAATGATGAAAACAATTAATATGATTGCTAGGGAATAGGTTGATTAGCACTTGAGTGCGGGTAATGCCTTATAGCCACTTTAATGTACCAATCTCTTTATGTTAACCACTAAAGGCTGAGATTATTGGGGTTGATATACCCACCACTAATCTATCATATTCAATGGGTTCTTAATCACACAATGAGTGTCAATCCAAATATGAATATATAACATATTACTAATCAAGATTGCAATTAACAAGTGATATACAAGTCAATTACATAATGAATATAATCTAATGATTAGAATGAATAGAACACATAAGAGATTCATTACAAAGCTTAAGGCTAATACCCACAACCAAATGATCCTCAAATCTATCCCCTAGATTAGGAGTTTAGTTACACATATTAGCAATAAATGAAAAGAAGTAAATAGTAAGGAAATCACCCTTGGGCCTCCTTCTTAAGCTTGATCCTTCTTTTCCTTTATGCTCCTAAATGCAAGAAATAGAAGTAGAGGATATGTCTTGAAGTGTGGATGTTTAGTGGAAAGTGACAAAAGAATTTGGGTGGAGAAATGGTAGGAGAGGAATGATTTAGGGAAGTAGTCAAGGTTTGGTGTTGAGGTTTGGATGGAATTAGATGAGTTCAAGTAGAGAAATGGAGGATGAGGAATGATGATCCATGGATGAGAAAACTAGATCTCAATGTAATGAATTTCGTGCTCTCTAAGGTGGGATCTCCTTCTAAAGATGAAAGGCCGCTCTATATATATACACTCTTGGACATGTACTGATAACTGCTTGATTCGTTGATGTGGCGCAAAGTTTACCATTTTGTCGCTATGGCAATCTTGGTGCGTAAAACAGTTAGATGCAAAGGTCACCATGAACATCATCTTTTTCGCCATATAGCAAGTGGCGACCATGAGCAATTTGTGATGAGGTTGCCATTTGCACAAGAAGGTCGTTATGGCGACCATATGTGGCAACCTTGCCAAAATTTGCGAGGTCGCCATTTGCCCTGATGCATTTTTGTAACTTTCTGTCGCCATGGCAACCAAGTGGCGATCAAGTGGCGACCTTTTGAAGCTCTAAATAATTCTCTGTCGCCATGGCGACCATGTAGCGACCTCCTCTTGCATAAGTAGCGAAAATGCCCTGTTTCTTCCCATTTGTGAGCCTTTTTACACACAAGTCCTCAATTTCATCCCAATTGCTCTTTAAAGCTGATAAAACCTGAAACACTCAATTTAATGTCATTAAACATGGGGAAATGCCGAAGAATCAAGCAAAAAGAGTCAAAAATGAGGGTCAAAATCATACCAATTTTGGCTTGATCACTACAAAGCCAACTAGTAGAGAGATAAACAAAAACAAGTGTGAGTGAGGAATGAGCATATGCAAAAAGTTCTAAACAACTCAAAGGCACCCCAAACGAAACTCGCACAACATGAATCCCACACTTAAAGTGCCCTTGCCTTGGAATCCACTCGCTCTCACGCCTCGAGCATAATTCGCTTCGACGAAAGGTTCTCACATGGATTATCTCTTATCTTTCCTCTCAGAACCTAGGCTCACGCTCATGCGAGATGTATGTAAATGAGTTTATGTAATGGAATTGAATTGTTTACATACATTTAATAGAAAATATGCTCTTTTTAGTGAATTTGTCTCATGAAAGAATCAAGTGTCATGAACATGGAAAGAGCATGCATTAACTAATATTCCCAATCTAGACTTCCTCTAAGATCAACTAGGTCTTTTACATTTGGTTATAATGGGGCCACGGTGAATGGCGATTAGAAAGAATGGAAATTTATGCACAAGCACTAATCAACCAAGTTAAGGCAATACATTCTACACATAAGCATTTACTTCCTCATGCAACTCTACTTCATATTACAATATGGCGTCCGGGCATACAATTAAGCTTAGAGTGCAGCCTTTAACTACTCTTGTTACCTTTTTTAGTAGCATTTATAATTTAAACAAGGCAATTTAAGCATATATATATATATTGTTTCTTTTGTTCCTTTTTTCTTTTTTTCTTTTCATTCTTTTCATTTTTTTTCTTTTGATATCATGCCTTTAGACTTTGCACATTTTTACAACTCATTACTCTTGCCTAGGTACACACCATTTATCAAATTAAAGCACAACTTGTTAGGTTTTTAGTTTGTGTTGGCATATATTCCATATCAAAACGATATTTTTCTTGTATATGATTAATGGTCAAAGGTTGATGATTTGAAGCTTCAAAGAAAGATGTGACCAAAAGATCAAACAAGAAGTGGCCTTTGAAGAGGAATGGACATCAATGCACTATTAAGGTAATATATACCTCTTTCTTCTTCAAGGCAATAGGCACAGACACACAAATTATTCATAAGTATCCCTACATCGTTACGCACCATTTATATAAAACATTCACATGTTTTTGTATGCTCATGCATTGAACTCAAATGCTCATACATTGTAGAGTTGCATGTTCTAAGACTATGTCTAGGAAATGGCATTCATATGTGAATTTGAGTTTGATTGTTTGTGTTTCTTGTGTTTTGGACTTGTACTTGATCTTATTTGATTCCTTATTGAGTCCCAGTCATTTCGATTACTTATTCATTATGTTTCAAGTCTAAACGATGTAGCTACACTACTTTTCATTCTCATTCATTGAGTTGTGTTTGTCGTCATTTTCTGAGATAAATTCTCAACCATTTGTTAAAGTTTCATAGTTGTCATTGTGTGTGAGGGAGTCACGATTCGTAATCCGAAAATAGATTCAAAATAGGAGTTCAGAGGCCCGTATACAGTCAAAGAACATGGGAGGTGCACGGGAGAAGTAAGCATGGCCTAAGGCCATGCCTTGGCCACCCCATGGGGAGGCCATGTGACCCACAACTAGACCAGCCCTCTGGACCCGTTGATCGAACCAAAATTGGTATGATTTTTGCCCTCATTCCCGTCTCTTTATACTTGATTCTCGGGCATTTTCCCTGTGTTTTAATGTTATTTATTAAGTATTTTCAGGTATTTAAAAGTTGAAGGACATTGTAGTAATTTGGATAAATTGGGGGCAAAATCGTAAAATATAAGGAGAAGATTGAATTTTTTGTAATATTGGAAGAAAACAGGGGAGCAGTCTGTAATTTGCCAAGAGAATCAGGCAAAGGTGCCACGTCACCTCATTGAAACGGTGCGTTTCAGTTAGTGAGCCCAAATGCCAAAGCCAAACACACCCCAGCCACGTTCTAATTGCACCCCAAGTGAAGTCCATGTAGCAGCCTATGCAGTAGCCTAGTCTGATAGCAAGAGGAGACCAAGCGCACCCCAGGCCCACGCTAAGTACACCCCAAAGAAGACAGCAGCCCACAACGCTAAATGAAACGGTGTGTTTCATATCAGCAGGCTTATCAGGTTTAGGCTCAGTTTTGCCCAAGCACCAAATTAGCCACACCTAAAACGCACCCCATGCCTGATCTAAATGTACCCCTATATAAGACAAAGCAAGGCAGCCTACATGCACCCCACCTGATTTCTAAACGTCCCCCATCTTCTTCTCCATCAGTTCTTCCTCCTCAACGTGCAGACCGTCCATGGTGCCCAACCCCTCTTGATGCAGCCGTCGTCGGAAAGTACCTATCTCCGGCCATTTTTCACCCCAAGCGAATGGCCATGACAACGGTAGCTTCGTCGTTCCATTTTCTGTCCACCAAACGACCAATTTTCTACCGGAATTAAAACCCCAATCATGCCTATGTCGCTATTTTGGGTCGCCATTTATCGTTCGATGTCGCCATGGCGATAGGGGATGATTTTCCACACCTGATGAGGTCGCCATTGATGAGGTCGCCATTGATGCAAAACCGCGACCTGCTCTGTGCTCTTCTCTGATTGGCTGAATTTAGGTGGAAAATTATAGAAAGGCCCCCTTGAGGGGCCAAAATGGCAATTTGACAAGTATATGGGGTGTTTTTGGTAATTTTACCATTTGTGACCTAATTCAAAAATAGTATAAATTCATCCCTATTTTCTAATTTGAATCCCATCCTATTCTCTCCTACCTATCTCCTTTCCAACCTAGGATCACTATCAATCATCTCCCAAACTCTTCCATTTCTATACTTGAACTAATCTTTTCCATCCAAAAACTCACACCAAATCTTGATTACTTCCCTAGATCATTCCTCCCCTACCATTCTCTACATCACAAAACCTTTGTCACTCACCAATAGCCATCCACCTATCTAGACACATCCTCTTCTTCCATTCTTTGCACTAGGAGCATCTAAGGAGAACAAGGATCAAGCACTAAAGAAGGAGGCCCAAGGGTGATTTCCTTATCATTTACTTGTTTTCTATTTTATTGCTACTATGTGTAATTAAACCCCTAATCTAGGGGATTGATTTGATAAAAATTTGGTTGTGGGTATTTTCTTAAGCTTTGTAATGAATCTCTATATGTGTTCTATTTATTAATTCATTAGATTCTATTCATTATGTGATTGACTAATATATCTACTTGTTCATTACAATCTTATTTAGAATAACATGTTATGCAATCATTCTTGGATTGACACCCTTGAGTGATTAAGAACCCAATAAATAGGATAGATTAGTGGAGGGTATATCAACCACACTAATCTAAACCTAAATTGGTTAACATGTAGAGATTGGTCCATTAAAGTGGCTTAAAAAGCAGTACCCATACCCACTTGTGAATCAATCAATTCCCTAGCATCTATATTAATTGTTTACATTCATTTTTCTTATCAAGATTGTGAGCCTTCTATTTTTCATATCACCATATTTTTAGTTAGGTTTATTTCGTATATATGTTTGATGGTTTGACAAACCATACACTCATTAATTCATTTATGATTTATTTTATTGCATATAGATTAGATAATTAATTCAACATATCACTCTAATTCCCTGTGGAACGAATTCTACTCACCGTTTTACTAATCTTACATCCTAAAAGGATCTTCTAGTGGTAAAAATTGGTTTTCTAAAAGATCACATTTAAAACATTATTTTGTTGCGCAAAACGATTGCATCACCCGTGAGCCAAACGCACCCCACACTAGAAGGGGCTGACTTGGCCTCTTTTGATTGGCCAAAAATTCCCTCTCTTTCTTCCTTTTAAATCTTCCCACTTCCCTCCATTCATTTTCAAGAAGTAAGAAGAAAAAATTTGAAATCCCGTCAGTTTTTCTCTCCAGAATTTTTTCACCTTCCAAACATCATAACTTCTTCATATGAAGTCAGATTTGAGTGATTCAAGTTGGAGATTGTTCATAATCGAGTCCTCTACCTTTTCCAAGTGATCTTGTAGTAATTTGATTGAGTTTTCAAGGTGTTCTACCCAGAAATTCGTGACAGCCCTTGATTGAGAGGTATTGACTTTATCTTTGAGATTTCTTCTTTTATAACCTTCAATTTGCTTGGGGTTGCTTCTTCTATATGTATGTATATGTTTAGTGAATTCTATTGAGAAAGATAGCTTCATAATCAATCTTAATCAAAAGTCTAATTAGAGACACTTGTGAACTAGAATGTTTGATTCTATGATTTTCATATGTTTGAGAGTTGTATTGTGATTAGATTGACATCTAGGATTATTTGAGACTTGATTGAATGATTTTATGATTGATAATCCTTGAAATATGTTTTGATCCTTTCATTGATGAAATTTTGGATTAAGGCTCTTGTATGTGTTTTTAGAGATATTTAGGATTTAATTGATTTATCAATATATCCTTTCTCTAAATCTTTGGCTAGATTACTTGAATATATTCTAGGTTTCTAGCATTTATTTGTATGTTTATAACATCTTGAAATTGTGCTTCATGATTATGATATATTCAAGTGTTATATGTGTGAATGGAATTATGAGCTTTTGTGTTTAGGTGTTTTCACATGCTCTAGTTTAATTCATGTTTTGCATCTAGACTTTTATGCTTGTGTTCTCACATGTTTAGGTCTATTTGTTCCATAGAATATATTGATCACATGTTCTATGTTGTGTTGATTGTGATTTGCATCATTTGCATCATTTAGATCATTTGCCTTGAGGAAAGGTTGAAATCTCTTTCAAAGTGAGTGAAGCTTTGTATTGAGCAAGAAGTCTTGGCTAGGAATGAGTTCTGGATAGCCAAGCAAAAGTATTAGCATGGAGTTGTGTACTCTAAATGGTTGAGATAGGGGAGCTTAACTATGATCCTATTGATCTAGATTGCTAAGCGAGGAAATCTTCCTAGAGGCTTGAGGGCCTTGGATAGGGAGTTGCTTCCTAGAGGTGTAGGACACACCTTGGATAAGAAGTAGGCTTAGTGATTCACTAGCCCGAGAGTAGATTAGGATTTGATAGCTTGAGATGGATATCATTGAGTGTGTATATCCTTTTCATATAGTGGATTTGCTTTGCCGGTGGTTGTGGATTTAACCCGTGGATGTTTCCTCTTCGGAGGTTTACCACGTAAAAATCTTGTGTTCATTGTCTCTTTCTCTATCTCTTTTATATTGTGTATATGTATGTGTTAACTTGTTGAATATCATTTACTTGTATTGAATATTTGAACAAGTACTTGTAAAGATTGATTTGTAGAATGATCCTCTTTAAATCAATTTGTATTTGTAATCTTTCACATTTGGTTGTTCTTGTATATTGATATATTTGATCACTCTTGTAATAACTTTGAACAATATTGATATACAAGATATTCATTGACTTTGTGTCTTTAGTGATATTATACCTCGTACAACAACTTGTTATATGTAGACATTGCTTAAATGATGATATGCATATATTGTCTATATATGAATGTTTCATTTATATATTGTATGTAAGGCTACCTTGAGGGACAAACAAAAGTTTGTTTAAGGGTTTGAAATTAGGCGAAAAACCTATTCACCCCCATCTAGGTATGCATTCAGCAATTTAACCTTATTTGTATACTTTTAATTGGTATCAGAGCGGGTCATCGGATGGCACTTGACGAGATCCGGATTATACTTACAAGTGAATTGCTTAGGTTTTTGCTAGTATGGTTTTCCAAGATTATGTGATGACCGAAGAGGCTTCGAAATCTAGGCCTCATCTTCTTAAGGGTCACAACTATGGATTTTGGAAATTAAGGATGAAGGCATACATTCGCTCTATTGATGAAAGAGCTTGGATGACCGTTGAAGAAGGTTACCTTGCTCCCAATAAGATTGAGAATGGTGTGACCGTTTCCAAGCCTAGGAGTGAGTGGTTTACAAATGAGTTCGAGTTAGCAAAATGGCATCATCGAGCGGTGAATGCTATTTCTGGAGGTGTGGATAGTAGACAATTTAGCTACATCCAAAATCTAGAAACCACAAAGGAGGCATGTGATGCACTCTGGGTCACCTATAAAGGGACTAAAGCGGTGAAGAAGTCTCGTCTTTAATTGCTCACTTCCCAATTTGAGGTTTTGCAAATGGGTGAGGAAGACAAGTTTGTTGACTTCCAAGATAAGCTACTAGATATCGCTAATAAGTGCCAAGCACTTGGTACTCTTATCTCCGGTGAGAGGCTAAATTAGAAGATCTAAGATCTTTGCCAAAAAGGTTCAAGGCCAAGGTTACCGCCATTGAAGAGAGTAAAGACGTTGATGTCATGAGCTTAGATGAACTATTAGGATCTCTTCAAACTTTTGAGGCGTGCATGAAACCAAAGGCTAAGAACAATGGCTTAGCTCTCAAGGTTGTGAAAGAAGCTAGTAGTAGAGAATAAGATGAGAAGATGGCATTGTTCGTTAGAAAGTTTAGGAATTTCTTGAAGAAAGGAGCCAAGCCAAGTGGCAAGTACTCAAGAGACAAGGAAGTCAAGAAATCCTTTACTCTACCTCATGAGAGGAGTGGTCAAGTCAAGAGCAATAGAAAGGTCCAATGCTTCAAGTGCAAGAAGATAGGACATTATGCTTTGGATTGTACAAATGGTGATTCTAAGAAGGACAAGAAAGGAAAGGCTATGGCGGCCACTTGGAGTGAAGATGATGAATCTAGTGATGAGAAGAGCTCAAGTGATGAGTCTTCAAGTGAAGAAGAGCTAGTGAGCAACTTTGTTGGCTTCATGGCTTCTTACTTATCTCTAGATGATGTTAGTCAAGATTCTTTGGAAAATGAGGTTGATACAAATCATCAAGTGTGCATGAGTGAGAATCCTACCTATGATGTACTTTTGGCTAAGGTAAAGTGTCTTGAATATAGTTTGAAGATAGCCTTAAGTGAGGTAGATGAGAAGAATGATTTGATCAAGATACAACTGGATGAGTTTGTTTCAACGGCTTGGAGGCTCTTAGGTGAAAAGAATGCTATTGCCAAGAAGCTTAGAGAAGTTGAAGGGGTTGTTCTTGAAAGGGATAGGATCATCTCTAGTTTGACTCTAGAAGGCTCAAGTGACGCTGTAGTTGAGGAGAAGCTCATAGAAGCATCACTTCCTACAAGCGAGGTCATAGTTTACAAGAAAGCTCCTAAGAAGAGACGTTCCAAGACCAAGAACAAATTGAAGATCAAGGTACTCATTGAAACTCCCACTTGTGCTTCTCCCATCCTAGAAGGTAAAATCTCTTCTTTTGTTCCCATATGTCATTTTTGTAATACCGTAGGTCATATTAAGCCCAAGCGCTATAAATTAATTGAATATTGCAACATGGAAAATGCATCTAGGGATAGAGAGATTGCACTTAAATTTAAGCATGCAAAAGCTTTTGAATATGGAAAGCATGTTAATGACACAAAGCATGTTAAGAATTTCCGGAATGTGAAGAATAGAAACCTTGTTAATATTAACAATGCACATGGTGCTAGAAATGTTGAAAAGAAGAGTATTGATGATATTATTGTGAGTCAAGTTGTGGAAGAACTTTACTCTAGATTCAACATTGTTGTCAATAAGAATCTTGATGATGTTTATGTTAATTCACCCAAGACAAAGTTTGTCAAGGGTGAGTGCTCTTACCAATAGTTTAAGTTGCACATATGAGTTAGCTTTGCGATTAATGTCTTGTTGGTAAGAAGCTTAGCTTGTTTTGCTTTGTATCTATACAACTTGACATGAACTTGGCTATCTCACATTCTTTGCTATGATAGTCGAAATTTGTTGATTAACTTTTGAGAAGTTGCATATCATGATATCTATATGGTGATAATTCTTGTTAAGGCTTTTAGAGAAAGTCATTTTTGTTTGTTTGAGTTGAAAGGCTTAGCCTTTAGTCTCTTGGAATCGACACATTTATAACTTGTAGTCATGAGGACATACAAGCCAAGAGGACTCATAAAAAGGGTGAAGGTATTGCATTTGATGAAAATAGCTTGCAAAAGTATATCTAATATTACATTGCTTGCTTATCTATATTTCATCTTTCAACTCATTGTTTTATCGCTTCATGTAGCATGTCATACTTGAGAACTAATATAGTGTTTATATGGTCCTCATTGACATTTGCTTGTCTAAGATCTTTTGGTGATAATTGTTCACATTGATCTTATCATGATGTGTGTTATTGTTTGTATGATTGTTGAGTGACAAGTTTTTGAAAAATATGCTTCATATTCTTTGAAAGCTACTCTCTTGAGAATTAGAGATCTTAAGTAAGTCTCATTGCTTGCTTTTCGATCATGTGCTTTTAAGCCTTAAAAACTTGGTTTCAAAAAATGCACTTTGCTTCTCCTAGATGGTTTGTTATATCGTTGAGTTTGATATATGTGTAAGTATTGGATACTCTTGATGTTCTATAATTAGTACATTTAAAAATGACCTTTGGTTTGTATCCATTTGCTTTGGCAATATAGTACTCAACGAGCACCCTCTTGGAAAGGGTTACACACATTGGTTGTGAAGCCGCCCAATGTTGGAAAGGGCTACACCTTTGTGGTGAGTGAAAGCCGCCAAGAGGTGTATAAGTTTTCGTTAGAAAATTCAAAGTAGAGTTGAAAAGAATCAATAAAAAAAATAATACTTTGATTCAAGCCTAAAACAAAACAAAAAGGCTTTATGGAGTATAGTTGAATAATCAAATGAGCTCGGGTTGACAAATAGAAACGGGTAAACAAGAATAATCAAATGAGCTCGGGTTGACAAATAGAAACGGGTAAACAAGCCACATGCATACACAACACTCACATGTTGAAAACTATTCTCTTTGAAAGCAAAATACGGATGAAAATCGGTTTGACTTTTTTATGGAAAGTTTAAGGATGGATAGTGGTTGAAAATGTTTGCATGTTTGATTACTAAACTACTTCATTTTATATTCTTGAAGCAAAATCTTCACACACACATTTGCTTATTTGGTATTTTGGTTCTCTATCAATTTTTGAAGATATATGAGAGTGATTGAAAATCTAGATGTAACTCTCTTTGTTATATGGAGCTTATTTGGAAAAACTATGAAAATTGCTTGAGATATGAATGTGTGGTGATTTTTGTGAACAATTGTCTATCTAGATGTTAGATAGGGAATTTATCAAGGGGGAGCATAATACGGTATGTTTTTGTTCTCTTTTGTGATTTGTTCACATGATTCTTCAAGAAAATTGTTTGTTGGCATTATTCTTATTTTTGATAAATCTTAAGATGCTATACTATTATTGATATGCATATTGATTTGTTCAAAAATAATGTTTTTTGCCTTTTATACGTTTATTGGTTACTAACTTGATTTGTTGTTTCCTCTCATTTTTGTTTTTAGTATTTTTTGTGTGATACAAGGTCATGGGAAAAGCTAAGAAAGTTGTTGGCAACGTTTCCTCCATTTCCGTGGACAAGTCTAAGCCTACGTCTTCTTCCAAGATATCCAAAGCATTTTGGCACTTGTTTGTTTGTGCAAATTTAATTGTTTCTACTAATGCTCTGAACTAAATAGAGAAAAGATTAAGATCGTGTATGCATTAGTGACTCATAAAACCATTAACCTTGGACAAGTGCATATTGAGCAAATTGAGAGTGTTGCTAGTTCTTCTCGTTTGGATAAGAAATTAGCATTTTCGGGTTTCATTTCTCACTATTGTGTAGCCATGGGGTTGAAGAATCAAGAAGGTGATGTGTTTTTAACTCCCTTGGAGAAGTTAAGTGAAAAACGTATGACTAGCATGTATTACAAGGGAAAGGGAGGATCTAATGATATTGTTAGGCTTTTTGATGAATTATGTGATTCAAGCCATATATCTAGTGCACCACTGCACCTATTCTTCCTTCCTGGGCTTTACATTTGAAGAATGAGGTTGAAGAGTCGAAGAGACTAATTGAGGAATCACACCAAAGGATTGAAGAGCTAAATGCTAGAGTTGAGCTTCAAGATAAGAATATCAAGGAATTATAAAGGAATGCCACTACTCCAAAGCATTACGCAAGATCAACCAATCACTCAATTTTCCTTGGTGGCAAAAGAGACTAGAATGACTTTGAGGTATATTTTCTTATTTCTTCTTCTTTGGCTTCATATCATGTCAAAAAGGGGGAGAATGATAGGGAGATATATAGTAGTTCTAGCTTTCTTAATTCTCAAGTTTATTTTATTTTATTTTATTATTTTTATTTATTTTATATATATATATATATATTGGTGTATTGTTGTTTAAATCTTGAACTATATGGCTTGTAATTATTTTTTTTGATTAACATTGGCTAGAATATTTTTGGTTGATAGCATGTATTTAGGGGGAGCATACATGTTATCAATGTGGACTTTGTTATAGGCAAAAATAGTCGTGGTAGACACGTCATCACTATATAAAGCCACGTAAGCAGGGGTAAAGGAAAGTCAAGTAACGGAGCAAGAAATCCCCCACGAAAACCTGTTCGGCAAAAGAGGAAGTTGCCCGACCACCAGCAAAGATAAGTTGCTCGGGCAATAAACCTTACTCGGGCAAATACTCGGCGTAGTCGGGAATCAATGAAAACAGATAGTCATCAGCGTTTATATTCAAAACTCAGGGCGTAATCAGCGACAAGCAACTCCATGATAAGCAACAGTGACTGCAGAGTTCAAATAAGGAAACATGTAGATTTTCCGTAAATAAAGGAGGAAGAATCAGAATCAGAATCAGACTTGGATTCAACCGAATCAGGAAGTATGCAACAAAAAGAGAATCCGAATTCGTTTAGGATTCGAACACACAGTTAGGGCACCACATACTAAACCCTAATCAACAACATGTATAAATACCCCCTTTATAAACACAAATAGGGGACAGGAGAGAAAGGGCTGGAAAGAAATTATAGTACAATATTCTTGTAATCATTCTGCATAGTGAATTTGGCCTCGTTGCTTAGGCAACAATCCGTGGATGTTTCTCCGATCATTGGAGTTTTACCACGTAATTTCTTGTTTATTTCCAATTGTTTCTTTTTGGTTTTAATCGCTCTCGTTCAAAAATTATTGCAATTCAAAGGTAAATCACTAACTCGGTGATCACCAAAAATCACCGTCAACAGACTTTAAATGTTTTATTTTCTTGCCAATATATGTATTTTGCCATATGTGTTGTCTCTTGGATATTCTTTTGTGCTTTCAAGTTATTTCTTAGGTGATATCAAGAGAAGACCAAGATGAAGTTCAAGACTTGTTTTTGGAAATTTTGTCAATATGTCTAAAGCATTGTACTCATTGTGACTAAATTTTCTTTGTAATTGTTTTAGTATTTGTATAGGGGTTTTGACATGGAATTTGCCAAAGGGGGAGATTATTAGGTTTTTAGTTTGTGTTGGCATATATTCTTTATCAAAACGATGTTTTTCTTGTATATGATTAATGGTCATAGGTTGATGATTTGAAGCTTCAAAGAAAAATGTGACCAAAAGATCAAGCAAGAAGTGGCATTTGAAGAGGAATGGACATCAGTGCACTATTAAGGTAATATATACCTCTTTCTTCTTCAAGGCAATAGGCACACACACACAAATCATTCATAAGTGTCCCTGCATCATTGTGCACCATTTATATAACACATTCACATGTTTTTGTATGCTCATGCATTGAACTCAAATGCTCATACATTGTAGAGTTGCATGTTTAAAGACTATGTCTAGGAAATGGAATTCATATGTGAATTTGTGTTTGATTGTTTGTGTTTCTTGTATTTAGGACTTGTACTTGATTTTATTTGATTCCTTATTGAGTCCTGGTCATTTCGGTTACTCATTCATTATGTTTCGAGTCCAAACGATGTAGCTACGCAACTTTTTGTTCTCATTCGCTGAGTTGTGTTCGTCGTCATTTTCCGAGATGAATTCTTAATCTTTTGTCAAAGTTTCATAGTCTTTGTTGTGTGTAAGGGAGTCACGATACATAATCTGAAAACAGATTCGAAATTGGAGTTCGGAGGCCAATATACGGTCGAAGAACGTGGAAGGTGCGTGGGAGAAGCAAGCATGGCCTAAGGCCATGCCTTGGCCACCCCGTGGGGAGGCCGTGTGACCCACGGCAAGACCAGCCCTCTGGTCCCGTGGGCCACGCACGCCCCACATGGGAAGGGGCTGACTTGGCCTCTTTTGATTGACCAAAAATTCCCTCTCTCTCTTCCTTTTAAATCTTCCCACTTCCCTCCATTTGTTCTCAAGAAGTAAGAAGAAAAAATTAGAAATCTCGTCAGTTTTTCTCTCCAGAATTTTCTCACCTTCCAAACATCATAACTTCTTCATACGATGTCGGATTTGAGTGATTCAAGTTGGAGATTGTTCATAATCGAGTCCTCTACCTTTTCCAAGTGATCTTGCAGTCATTTGATTGAGTTTTCAAGGTGTTCTACCCAGATATTCGTGACAGCCCTTGATTGAGAGGTATTGACTTTATCTTTGAGATTTCTTCTTTTATAACCTTCAATTTGCTTGGGGTTTCTTCTTCTATATGTATGTATATGTTTAGTGAATGCTACTAAGAATGATAGCTTCATAATCAATCTTAATCAAAAGTCTAATAAGAGACACTTGTGAACTAGAATGTTTAATTCTATGATTTTCACATGTTTGAGAGTTGTATTATGATTAGATTGACATCTAGGATTATTTGAGACTTGATTGAATAATATTTTATGATTGATAATACTTGAAATGTGTTTTGATCCTTTGATTGATGAAATCTTGGATTAAGGCTCTTGTATGTGTTTTTAGAGATATTTAGGATTTAATTGATTTATCAATATATCCTTTCTCTAAATCTTTGGCTAGATTACTCATTGAATATATTCTAGGTTTCTAGCATTTATTTGTATGTTTATAACATCTTGAAATTGTGCTTCATGATTATGATATATTCAAGTGTTATATGTGTGAATGGAATTATGAGCTTTTGTGTTTAGGTGTTTTCACATGTTCTAGTTTAATTCATGTTTTGCATCTAGACTTTTATGCTTGAGTTATCATATGTTTAGGTCTATTTGTTCCATAGAATATATTGATCACATGTTCTATGTTGTGTTGATTGTGATTTGCATCATTTGCTTCACTTTTATCATTTGCCTTGAGGAAAGGTTGAAGTCTCTTTCAAAGTGAGTGAAGCTTTGTATTGAGCAAGAATTCTTGGCTAGGAATGAGTTCCGGATAGCCAAGTGAAAGTATTAGCAAGGAGTTGCGTACTCCGGATGGTTGAGCTAGGGGAGCTTAACTAGGATCCTAGTGATCTAGATGCTAAGTGAGGAAATCTTCCTAGAGGCTTGAGGGCCTTGGATAGAGAGTTGCTTCTTAGAGGTGTAGGACACACCTTGGATAAAGAGTAGGTTTAGTGATTCACTAGCCCGAGGGTAGATTAAGATTTGATAGCTTGAGATGGATATCATAGAGTTGATAGTTTTGAATGTGTATGTCCTTTTCATATAGTAGATTTGCTTTGCCGGTGGTTGTGGATTCAACCCATGGATGTTTCCTTTTCGGAGGTGTACCACGTAAAAATCTTGTGTTCATTGTCTCTTTCTCTATCTCTTTTATATTGTGTATATGTATGTGTTAACTTGTTGAATATCATTTACTTGTATTGAATATTTGAAAAAGTATTTGTAAAGAGTGATTTGTAGAATGATCCTTTTTAAATCAATTTGTATTTGTAATCTTTCATATTTGGTTGTTCTTGTTTATTGATATATTTTATCACTCTTGTAATAACTTTGAACAATATTGATGTACAAGATATTCATTGACTTTGTGTCTTTAGTGATATTATACCTCATACAACAACTTGTTATATATAGACATTGCTTAAATGATGATATGCATATATTGTCTATCTATGAATGTTCCGTTTATATGTTGTATGTAAAGCTACATTGAGGGACAAACATAAGTTTGTTCAAGGGTTTGAAATTAAGCAAAAACCTATTCACCCCCCTCCCCCCCCCCCCCCCCCCCCCCCCCTCTCTTTAGGTACGCTTTAAGCAATTTAACCTTGTTTGTATACTTTCACAACTTTACATTCAATCCTAAGCCTCAACAAGATCAATTAAGTGAGGGTTGGCGTAGTGTTTAAGTTGCTTGGGTTATGGATAATGTGGGTGTAGAATGAAAAAGTCTATATGTATTTGGCTTCGAAATTGGCTTGGGAGCACACACATTACGGGAATGGGAAGTATTTGGGCTTTTTAAGTGGCTACATCACACATTGCCTAATATCACTTCAAATTATCAATCTATCAAGGGAATAAAAGTTTCCGTCAAGTAGTACATATATATGATGCATGTTCTATGACACATGATGATTTTTGATGTAATGAGACAATGCATGGTGTTTGAATTGTGTTTAAAGATTTGAAAAATATTTCCCTCAAATATACACGCTTTTGGCTTGTATTTGTGATCTCACAGGGGAAATCTCCACTATTAGAACAAGGCATTTGAGCACCGAGTTCCTTCAACTTGGACACTAAAAGATGGAACTAGCCCATGAAGTTCAAGTGAGACCCCTAAAGTGACCAAGAGCTATTGATCAAGCACATTAAGCATACACACATTCGCCACAAACACTATGCTCAAGGTATGTCACCAAGCTAATTAAAGCTAGCTCGAAATATTGGCTAAGCATCAAATTTTTAAAAAATTGACACAAAAATGACTCAAGACTCAAAAAGACGACTTGACAAGGTGTCTACACCCCAAAACCAAAACCCAACATTGTCCTTAGTGTTGAAGACAAGAGAGTCCGGCCTAGCAGCGTGCACCTAACATGACTCAAAACAAACCTAGGCACTAATCATGCACAATCAATGCCCAACAAAAATAAAAAGAAAGGACTCAAAACTAGGCTCAACTAATAAAATAAGGCAATTCATGCAATATATCAATGAAGCACTAGAACACAGATTTTTCATCAAGCTTAACATCAAGCATTTTACCAAAATTGACGGAATGGGGGCATGAACAACCCCCAAACCAATTTAAACAGTATAAACACATGCATTCATACTTGCACACGAGCCTCCGGCTCATTTATCCACAAAGATAATCAATAAAATCAATGTGCAATTATCCACAAAATATATCACTAGAACAAAAACATCCCAACATTATTGAATTTAATCAACATAAAACATAAAAATTAAAATGCACAAAAGAACTTTTCTATATTATGTACTTGTTAGGGGTGACATCAACTAACGGAGGTTTTACAAAGTTTGGAAATTGGTTCTTTTTCGCAACCCAAACAAGTTGTGTTGACTTCCCCTTTTCTTTTCCATTGGGTTTAACTTGTTTAACCAAGTCTTTTCTTACCCAAATTTGCTTAACTCTAGGTGGATTTTTCCTATTCCTAGACTTTCTCAATTTTTCATGCTTATGAAATTTAAAACAATGAGCTTTTAAGTGCCCTTTTTGTAAGCAACAATAGCAAGTAGGAGGATAAACTCCCTCTTGGTAGGTGAGTATGAGGTCTATGATGTTGTCTCATTTGTAGTGCTTGGATCTCCTTCTCCACCTTGTCTAGATTGACTATGTAGTCACATTCTTTGACCTTGGCTACCTTGAGGGCTTCATCCTTCCTACCAAGGGCATCCTTTGTTTCTTCCAAAGCTTTTGCTTTTCACTCCACTTCTATAAGCAACTTCATTGTCTTCCTTGCATATTCTTCTTCAAATTCTTCACATAACTTTGCAAGGTCTTCGAATTCCTTTGATGCGGAATTCCTCTCAACTTCAAGTCTCCCAACTTGTATTTCCAACTCCTAATTCTTGTTGGAGACTTCTCCTACCTTCCTCCGAAAGGTACCATTCTCCTCTTTGAGCATGCTTACTTCAAGAGTGAGCTTGAAGTAAGCATTCTCCTTTGATGCAGAATTCCTCTCAACTTCAAGTCTCCCAACTTGTATTTCCAACTCCTTATTCTTGTTGGAGACTTCTCCTACCTTCCTCTGAAAGGTACCATTCTCTTCTTTGAGCATGCTTACTTCAAGAGTGAGCTTCTTGTTTTGCATTTCAAGCTTTTCCACTTTCATCTTTCCCAAGGCCTCCTTTTCTTCCAACTCCTTCATCTCGAGTTATAATTTTCTTTCAAACTCTTCCCTCACTTCGTCCTTCTCTTGGGAGGTTTTCACTAATCTCTCTTGAAGTAAAGACTCTAATTCCATGCTTTACTCTTGTTTCTTCGTTGGTTATTCCTTGGTTTTCGCATCCTTCTCAAATATTTGTACAAGAGCTTGTACACGGCTTCTTACTGTGGACTTTATTGGTTGGTCTAGCCGGCTAGGTGATACATAATTTTTCAAGTTCTTGTTAGCTATAATGTGCCCATTGATTCGGCAACCTTCTTGAAAGAGCTCCATTATCTCTTTTTTCCTTGACATGCTCATTGTCGAGTAGCTTTGCCTTGAATTTTGCCAAAAGGAATCCATAGAGTCCTGAAACAAACAGAAACAAAAACTACCAAAGAAATAAAAGGAAACTAAAAAAACTAAAAACAACTAAGAACTAATAATATTAAAACTAATCTAATCACTACTATGCACACCGATCCTCGGCAATGGTGCCATTTGACGTAGTACGTTTTTGCATCTTTAGAAAGATCGTACATCAAAACAATTTATAAAACCTATGCGATATGTTCACAAGTAAAGATACAAGTAAAACAGCAAGCACGGGTGTCGTCCACAAGGATCGGGGTAGCGGTGACTAGATTAGGATTAATAACACTAGTATGCATAAAAGTAAAGTAGAAATGATTGGTGTTTGAACTGTGAATTAACTAAAGCAAACTAGGAATGCAATGATTAAAAATGAATGCGAATGAAGTGATATGATTAAGGTGTTGATGGACTCGGAAGCGAACACTGAGCAATGCAATAAATGATCAATTAAGCACATTTAATCTAATGTAACCAACCTAGGGTGTATAGTGTTGGTTATTTATCTCTAGAAAGAGGCCAACCTAGGGTGTATAGTGAAGGCCTCCTACTAGCGATTAATCCCTCCTAAGCAACCAACTATGGCTAATTGCTCAATTGGGATTATAACCATGAAAGCTCATCCATCTAACTATGGCTCAACCTATTTCTAACGTAGCCATCCTAGGGTGTATAGTGATGACTTCCAATCCCCTCACAAGTGGCCTCCTTAGGGTTTATAATGAAGGCCACCCATTTGAGATTGGATGAGGCTCGAGGTTATTGAGCCGGGATTCCAGAATCCCGTCTATTCAATAAAGCAATAAAGATACCAAATCAACATGCTAAGAGGGTGTATCCAAGACAAATCAATATTGGAAATCATTCAACCAATAGAATAGAACATATAAGATAGATTTAATATAAAACGATAGAGTTTAATTACAAAAACCCAATATCCATCAACTAATCACATCAATCCCTTAGTGGGGGATTTATCTACTCATGTTCTTAATCAACAAATATAAAACTAAGAGAAGAGATTGAGCGGAAACCCTTGAAGAGCTCTCCTTCCTTGAAGCTTGAATCCAAATCTCTTTTTGTTGCCTTTGGATGAGTAGAGATGGGTATGGATGAGAGGGAAAGTATTCCTAGGCTAGAAAACAAGTAAAGAAAGAAATTCTCTAAGTGTGGGAAGTGTTGGGGATTGTTTTGGTCGAAACATATAAGGTTCTATTTATAGGGGATGCAAAAATAGGTTACTTAAGCTTGAAAATAGAAGTTGACGTGCACAGAGTGCGGGTGGAGTGCAGTTCAAGGACCTACACTCACCCGCACTTTATCACATTTTTGGCTTGATTTGGTCACGAAGTGCATTGGTAGTGCGCGGGTGTGGACCAGCGCAACACCCGCTCACTGTACAATTTTTGGGTTCCTTTTGCCATAAAGTGCGGGTCGAGTGCGGTTAGGACCCGCACTTTATCACTTCTTCACAATTTTAGCTCCCGGATCTTGTATAGAGTGCGGGTGGAGTGCAGGTCAAGTACGGTTAGGACCCACACTCTATGCTGATTCTGGCTAATTTTTGGCTGGAGGTGCGCTGGTAGTGCACAAGTGTGCTTACTAGCACAGTACCCGTACATTGAAGCTTCATTTCTTGCTTTCTAGCTTGTTTTGCGTCTGAAATTTGTACATTTCATCTCCAGCACCTGAATTACACCTATTGCCTGCAATTACTACAAAAGAGCCTATTAGACAAGAAATACACGGAAAAAATCACCAGAATGAGACAAAGGATAAGGAAAAGAGAGCCGAAATATACAACAATTTAGGCACGATCAAGTATAGATCCGGCAAGAAAGACGATAGTAAGAGTGGTGCTAACTGTGTTTTAGAAGCATAAGACGATTGCATCATCTACTTGTTAAAAAGCAAGATGAAGTCCTGGGTGTTAGACTTAGGGACGTCATTCCATGCGACCTTACATAGGGAATTATTTGAGAACTATGTCTTCGAAAATTTGGGTAAGGTATATCTTGGTGATGATTAAGCATTCAACCTTACCAGGAAGGGAGATGTGAGGATTCAGCTAAATGGGTTAGTTTGGAAGCTCGACAATGTAAGGCATGTACCAGACTTGAGGAAGAATTTGATCTCCATAAGGTAACTAGCGTCAGACAGATATATGATGACTTTCATAGGGGTTAAGTGGAAGATCTTGAAGGGAGCTATGATAGTCGCTTGGGGAACAAAGAACGTGTCTCTTTACATGAAAATCGATGGGTAAGGTTTGATCACAGTGGTGGAAGGTAAACATGATCATAATTAGTGACACCAAAGGTTTAGGCACATGAGCAGTTAGGGGCTGATGTGTTTACATTCAAGAGGAAAGTAGCCAAGGTTAAAATCTATTGAAGTGGATTTCCGTGAGAGTAGTAATCTTTGGAAATAGAAGCAAGTGAGCTTCAAGAATACTGAAAGAGTACAGTAAAAAGAGAAGCTGGAACTAGTGCACACTGACGTTTGGGGTCCAGTTTTAGTCTCATCGACGGGAGGTAAACAGTATTTTGTCACATTCATCGACGAACACTCTAGGAAGGTGTCGGTTTACTTCTTACGACACAAGTCTGAGGTGTTTGAAGCTTTCAAAATGTGAAAAGCTATGGTTGAGAATGAGACAGATTTGAAGATCAAGAAGTTCCATTCAGATAATGGTAGAGAATATAAAGACAACGAGTTCAAGAAGTTTTGCTACTGGAGCAGGATCAAGCTTGTGAGGATGGTTCTGGGGACACCATAGTAGAATGATATAACAAAATGCAAGGACAAAACATTAATAGAGAAAGCGAGAAGCATATGCCTACAGTTAGGGTTACCAAAGGAATTCTAAGCAAAACCAGTTAATATAGTAGTATACTTGATCAACAAAGAGCCATCAAAACCCTTTCGTAATACCAAAGGAGATCTTGACTAGGAAAGTGGTAAACCTTTCTCACTTGAAAGTATTTGGTTGTGTTTCTTACGTATATGTTAATGTTCATGTTATGAGCAAATTGGTCGCCAAGTCAGTAAAGTGTACCTTCTTGGGTTATCAAGATGAGTTTGGATATAAACTCCAAGGCAACCAAAACCTTAAAATGATTAGGAACAGAGATGTTGTCTTCAATAAGAAGGTCATGTACAAGGACATGAACACATAAATGTCTGAGCATAGAGAGCCATGTTATTTTGGGCTAGAAGATGTATTGGGTGGTGAAGTTGTGGAACGTGATATAAAGAAGATTGAAGAAAATGGTGTGTAGCCTTAGGTCGAAGAACCTATATCACAAGAAGATGTTCCTGCACCATAGAGTCCAATCAGTCAGAAGGTATTGAATCCGCAGGTTTAGAATGCTTTGAGAAGATCCCCATAGGCCTAGAATACACTACGGAGAACCACCCCCTACATGTACTAAATATAAGGTACTTGCATTACATGTTGCTAACAAATGCTGGAGAATCGGAGTGCTTTGATAAAATGTTTTAGGTGGAAGATACAAGCAAATAGGAGCTTGCGATGAAGTATGAGATGAAGTCGCTTGTATCCAATCAAAATTGGGAGTTGATTGAGCTATTTGAATAAAAGAAATCCCTATATAATAAATGGGTGTTTCAAATCAAGGAGGAGCATGATGGTTCCAAGAGATATAATGCGAGACTAGTGGTCAATGGCTTTCAGCAAAAGGAACGTATTGACTACATTGACATATTTTCTCTTGTTGTTAAATAAACCATGATTCAGTTAGTGTTGAGCATTATCACAGCAGAATGGTTGTATTTTGAGCAGTTATATGTGAAGACTGCCTTTTTCACGGTGATCTAGAGGAAGATATATACATATAGCAACCACAGGGATTTATGGAAAAGGGCAAAGAAGAGCTGGTTTACAGGTTGATAAAGAGCTTGTATAGTTTGAAACAAGCTCCCCAACAGTGGTACAAGAAGCTCAATGGATTTATGTAATGAAATGGCTACTTCAGATACAATGCTTATCATTGTTGTTACTTTAAGAAGGTTAAGTCGAGTTTCATTATTTTGCTACTTTATGTTGATGACATGTTAGTAGTTAGTGTAGATTTGGAAGAGATTAACAACTTGAAGACGCAAATGTGATGTGAATTCGAGATAATGGATTTAGGTACAACAAAGCAGATACTTGGAACGAGGATTAATAGAGATGAATAGAGAGATACTTTGCAACTATCTCAAGTAGAGTACGTTCACAAGGTGTTGTAGAGGTTCAATATGAGCAATGAAAATCCAGTGAGAACATCGTTAGCTAGTCACTTCAGATTGTTCAAGGAGCAATGTCTAAAGACGGATGAAGAGAAAGACTTCATGGGTAGAGTACTATATGCCCAGGCTATTGGAAGTCTAATGTATGTCATGATTTGAAAAAGAATAGATATTTCTCATGCATAGAGAGTTGTGAACAGATACATGTCCAATTCAAGCAAGCAACACTGGGTAGTAGTGAAGTGGGTCCTAAGATACCTACGGAGTATGACAGAGAAGTGTATAACCTTTAGAAGAGATGAGATCAAGCTAAAAGGTTATGTGGATTCCGATTTTACTGAAGAGGTGGACCACAGAAGAAGTGCCACATGATATGTGTTCATAATGGGGAGTATCGCTATTAGTTGGGTTTCTCTGTTGCAGAAGATAGTGACGATATCTATAACTGAAGTGGAGTATGTGGTTGTGATGGAAGCTAGTAAGAAGTTGATATGGTTACAAGGGTTGTTAGCAGAGTTGGGATTCGAGCAGGTGATGAATGTGTTGCACATCGAAAGTTAGAGTGCGATACACTTGACCGAGAATTCGGCGTTCCATTCTAGGACCAAGCATATAGGCCTACACTACCACATCATTCGTTCATTAATCAAGGATGAGGTGTTAAAGCTTGTGAAGATCATAGGGAGCAAGAATCCAGTTGACACGTTTACCAAGCAAGTCATGATGGAGAAACTGGAGTCATGCCCAGCTTTAATGGGTCTTTAAGGTTAAAGACAAAGGGGATGAGCGCACCGTAAACTATCCACTAGTCATTTGGAGGAAGAAGAATGTCTATTTGAGTTTTAGCCTTTAAGTGTGAGACGGTTAGGTTTTTAAAGCCTGAAATCAGCATGAAGAATCATCAAAGAAAGTAGAGCATGATATGAACTATGTTAGACCAAACAACGGTGTGTACTGTAGTAAATAATAGATGTTGTTTTTACAGAGCATACCGCGGCATAGAATGTGGTACATCATTCCGCGATGCAAGGAGCGGTAAATCACATAGAGATAATGATGTACAGTGTGCGGGTTGTAGACCGTGGCACATACCGTGGTAGATGAGGAATTCGTGCATGAACAGGAAATCTTACGCGGAAAGAAACCTATTTCCTTGTACGTTTTGGCTAGCCTAGTCCTCCTATATAAATACCATTGTTTCTCTCACATTATTGTGTGACTCTAGTGTAACATATAGTGTGTGAGAATTTGCTAAAGAGAGAGAGAGAATGAAAGAGAGAGATTGATAGATTGTAATCAAACTCTGATAGTGAATTTGAGTGGTGGTGCGCTCCGTGGACGTAGACTTTTGCTGAACCACGTAAAATTTCTTGTGTTCTTCTTTTCTTTTCTTCTTATTTTCTAATTATCTGCGATTTAGATTTATGTGTGTGCTATTTCTTACAACATTACATTTTTGTATAATATTTATTCGATTTCAATTTATTAAATTTATAAACTTTATATATATTGATATTTAAAAAATAAAATAAAATAAAAAGTACGTGTTTAATTTATGTGTTTTACTTTATTGGAAATTTTTTTTTATTTTTTTTATTTTTATATCATAATTAACTTTCGTGTGGGGTGTGCTTGTTTTCATTTTTTCATTGTTTTTTTTTTTTTCAAAAAGAAAATTATAATTTTGGGTGGATCGGGATGGCATCGAAATCAATTATCAGTATGAGTTATGTTTTTTAAGATATAATTACAATCAAGAATAAATTAATCGGCTTGACTTAATGAAGTCAATGATTAGACAATATAATTGCGGTCAAGAGTAATAAATATGATGAGAATCAAAGTCTTCATATAATATGTATTTATTAAGATAATCTAATATTGAAAATGCTTCTATAGTGCTAACTAAACTATGAAGTGGATGTGATTAGCCTAGCTAAACCTTTTGAATAGATAAATTGCTAAAAATGAAAATATATTTCAACCCTTTAAAAAAATAATGTATCAAATTATGGTGTTTTTTTTTAATTTGCAAATATATATATATATATATATATTATGATTTTTTACCCAAAAAAACAACTTATTTTTATGAGAAATGGGAAACATGAATCATTCTTATTGTGATCAAGAAAAAAATACAGACATGATTTGATTTTTTTAATAAAATAAAATTAAGTCTAGGGTGATTTTTATAAGAATGATGAAATGTTTTAACTAAATTAAAATGTTGCTAGATAGTCTTTTAGGATTCATTTTTTTATGTATAAGGTGAAACCTGAATCATTCATTCATTCGCTTAAGATATTGGGAAAAAAAAAATCAATAGTATAAACTAATCCTAAAATTTTTGAATCAACTTTTAGGTGCTAATTTAATTTAAAGTATCCAATACTATTTATATATATTTAGAGCATCTCCAATGCAAGCGTGATTTGTGAAAAAAAAATGATACCACATAGGATAAATAGACGTTATGTTAATAATTGTGTCTTTAATGCAGCCATGCATATCCAACCTCAAGCTGACATTGCAAAAAAAATATTAGACTTTGTCAACATAACCATCCACTTTCAGATGCCACATAGGATAAATAGACGTTATGTTAATAATTGTGTCTCTAATGCAGCCATGCATATCCAACCTCAAGCTGACATTGCAAAAAAAATATTAGACTTTGTCAACATAACCATCCACTTTCAGATGCCACATAGGATAAATAAACGTTATGTTAATAATTGTGTCTCTAATGCAGCCGTGCATATCCAACCTCAAGCTGACATTGCAAAAAAAATATTAGACTTTGTCAACATAACCGTCCACTTTCAGATGGTTTATTACACAACTTTTTTTTAAGTTGACTCAACAAACATTTAAAACTAACATTAATTTTTTATATATTTTTGGTAAGGAAATAAAATAAAATAAAAAAATAGGATAAAAATATGGACACGTCATTAAAAAAATTGTGTTACAGACGGAAGTATTGTAGACTAAATTTTGAGTTGATTGTTTATCTAGTCTATTTTTATACCACATAGGAAGCACGTCTCTTGACTTTGTTGCCATGTCAACAATTATTGGTATACAAACCACTTTTGCATTGGAGATACTCTTATACTGGTCGGTGGTGATTCACTAGACTATTTTGTATTGTTAGATCACTACAAAAAAAGTAACCTATAGTGACACATTTTTTTGTGACAAATTTTGATTGTATCACTGTTAGCATTATTTTGTGACAAATTTTACTATTTGTCATTATGTTTTGTTCAATTGAAACTTTTTAAAAATAATTGTCACAATTAGTTACAAAACTTGATATTTGTGACAATTAATATAATTAGTCACAAAATTACCTTTTTAAAAGGAAAGATTTTATTTTATAAATAATTAGATTTTTAAAAGGCATCAGAATCAATTAATATTTACATTAAAAAAAAAATCAATTACTATTTCCTTTTTTTTTTTTTAGAAAAAAAAGCCACCAAAAAAAAAAATAAAAATGCCACAATCATGTTGTGTTTTTTTTTTTTCCTTTTTCCTTTTTTTTCTTTGCCTTAAAAACACTTTTTAGGTTTAAAACAGTGTTTCATCAGAAGAAGTACCGAGATTATAGAGAAACTTTTGTCCGGATAAATATGTAAGCTTATCTTGATTTTTTTTAGGGTTTGTTTTCTTATACTTGTTTTTCATGGTAGAAATCTTAAATTCGAGTTTCATATATTGAAAGTGTCTTTAAATAATGTATGATTTTTTTATTTTATTATTATTTTTTTTAATGTAGAATTGTATATAGCTATTTAGAGATATATTTTTTTTACTTTAATTTGTTTTCAATTTTTTTAAGGAACCCATTATTATTAGGGTTTTATTGAAAACTAACCCATTTTTGAAAAAATTGCACAACTAACTCTTTTTTCATGCTTAAGTACCATTTTACCCTTACTTACAAATTTTTCTCTTTAACACATTATATCTCTTATTTCTTTTTTCATCACTTCTCCTCTCCCATTTGCAACCATTTCCTTCTTATTTCCTCATCCTCTCTCACGACCAAACCACTCCCATTCTTTTCCATTCCATTTTTCTTTTTCTTTTGTTCTCTCCTCCTTTGCAAGTAGAACTCCACCATTGACCAACTCCACAAGGTTTCCTTCCATTCAAGGTTTGAGGTGAGTTTTTTTTTTTACTTTTTTTTAAACTTTTGTACTTTATAATTGTCATCCATGTCCGAATTTTCTTGAATTTGTGTAATAAATCATGGGTCTTGGTTGAATTTGATGTTGTTGTTGTCAATTTAAAGTTTACAAGTTGAATTTTTAGTTTATTTGTTGATAAAATGTGGTATTTCCTTAGGTTTCTTTATTTTTAATTAAATGTGTATTATGGTTCTTTATTTTTGTGGAAATAGCTTACATAAGTGCAATAGAGCATGGGTCTTGGTTGAATTTGATGTTGTTGTGGTCAATTTAATGTTTACAAGTTGAATTTTTGTTGAATTTTGTTGTTAAAATGTGGTATTTACTTAGGGTTCTTTATTTTTAATTAAATGTGTATTAGGGTTCTTTATTTTTGTGAAAATAGCTTACATAAGTGCAATAGAGCATGGGTATTGGTTGAATTTGATGTTGTTGTGGTTGATTTTCCATTATAGCATTGAATCTACACAATTGAAACAATTTTTTCGAATGTGTCCAGCACTGTTTTCCTAACGGTCGTTAAGAATTTCATAACCGCCGTTAGGAATTCCCAACCTCTGTTAGGAATTCCCAACTACCGTTAGGAATTCCTAACAGTGTTTGGAATTCTCAACTTATAGTTAGGAATTCCTAACGGCCGTTGGGAATTCCTAACATCTGTTGGGAATTCCTAACGGAAGTTGAGAATTCCTAACGGCCGTTGAGAATTCCTAACGGCAGTTGGGAATTCCTAACGGCCGTTGAGAATTCCTAACGGTCGTTGGGAATTCCTAACGGCCGTTGAGAATTCCTAACGGTCGTTGGGAATTCCTAACAATATCCGTATTTCGAAACAGTGTTTGGATTCATAGTATTTTGTAGATTTAATGTACCATGAATTTATAATATCTGTTTAGAAATTTAATTATAAGTTTCCAATGAATTTGAAAGGTGGGTGGCATGGATAAAGTCCGGTTTGTTGTTTTATATGGCGATGAATGGAGTAACAATGGTGGAAAGTTCAAATATCAATTTGGAATGTGTAAAGTAATTTCGGTTTCAAGGGAAACGACATATCAGTCATTACATGATATCATATCTCCTCTTGTTGAAGCCAATCCAAGCGAGTCCTCCATCAAAATGAAGTTCATCTTTAATTCACCCGAGGTTTTAGCACCATTTGAAGTTTTGAATGATGATGATGTGCAAGTATTTTTGTGTGAAAATTCCGATGTGAATACAAGAACCTCTTTATGTGTCACTATAGAACGGAAAAGGAGAATAATTCCAAACACACAAGTTTCTGCCAATGAACTTGTGAACGAAGACATTGCCAATGTATTTGAATCGGATAATGGCAATGGAGTTGGTCTTGATAATATACATGAAAGTCTATCAAGTCCAAATGACTTTCAGAATGCTAATGTATTTTCTATTGGGATGGACAATGATGATGAAGCTAGAGATAGTCGGCCATCAACCTCAGAGGTACCCTCAGGAAGATCAAGGGTTGCGAGTTCTCAAGGAATTGGGATAAAATCATCAACAATACATGGAAGTTACACATCCTTGGAGAGTGTAGTCAATAATGTTAAAGAAGTTGGGGTTGGTGATTTATTTCCAAGTAAGGAAGAGTTACAAATGAAGATGCAATTGTTGTCAATTGCTAATCATTTTCAGTTCAAAGTGAAGAAATCCACCAAGACTTTGTTGGTTATGTCTTGCATTGTCTAAGATTGCAAATGGCGTGTCCGTGCAACAAAGCTTAATGATTGTGAATCATTTCGTGTACGAAAATACTCGCCCGATCACACATGCTCTCTTGACGCCCTCCACTTTGATCATCGACAAGCAAGTAGCAAATTGATTGGACATTGCATAAAATCAAAGTTTGAGGGAACTTCACAGTCTTATAGACCGAACGACATAATTGATGATATGAAAAAGCAGTGTGGAATGACTTTGGGTTATAACAAAGCATGAAGGGCTAGAGAGATCGCCTTGGGTTTAGCTAGAGGTTCACCAGATGAGTCATTCACCATTCTTCCTTCATATTGTCACATGCTTGAAATGAAAAATCCAGGGACGGTCACATTCATTGACACTGATGCTTTAAATCGCTTCAAGTATTTTTTTTATGGCATTAGGACCTTCCATTGAAGGGTTTAAAAGTTGTATTCGTCCAGTGGTTGCTGTTGATGGAACTTTCTTGAAATGCAAGCATCAGGGTACCTTGTTTATTGCAACAAGTTTGGATGGAAATAACCAAGTATACCCATTGGCCTTTGGTATTGGTGATTCAGAAAACGACCAATCATGGCATTGGTTTTTTACAAAGTTACATGGGTTGATTGGTGAAATTAGTGATCTTGTATTTATCTCTGACCGAAACTCAAGCATTGCAAAGGCAGCTGCAGGTGTGTTCCCTAATTCACTGCATGGCATATGTATGTATCACCTTGGTCAAAACATGAAGGCAAAATTTAAAGGTGTTGAAATCCATGATATATTTTACAAGTGTTCAAAAGCTTATCGTGTTGTTGAGTTTAATCAGATTATGCATCAAATAAAGGGTATAGATGCGAGTGTTGCACAATATTTGAATGAGGCAGATCCTACAAAGTGGGCTAGAAGTCACTTTGACGGAAGAAGATATTGCATAATGACAACGAACATTGCAGAGTGTTTGAATGGCATTTTAAAGGATGCACGAGAGCTGCCGATCACAAAATTAGTTGAACATATACGTGGTTTACTACAAAAGTGGTTTTGGGAAAGGCGTGAAGCTGCTGCAAAAATGAGTACTCCAATGACAAAGTGGGCCGAAAAAAGGTTACGTCGTAGGAGTAATAAATCACGTTGTTATCGTGTGCATCCTATCAATCTATACGAACACCATGTCGTTGACGGATACTTAAATGGATTTGTTAACTTAATTGAGAAGACTTGTACTTGCCAAAAATTTTAGTTGGACCAACTCCCTTGTAGATATGCACTTGCTGCTTGTAACCTTCGTCGTTCTTCATGTTATGATTTTTGCTCCCATTATTACCACAAGGAAACATTGGCTACAGCTTATGGTAGTTCCATTTACCCCGTTGGGCCTATGGAAGAGTGGGATGTTCCCGATGATGTACAAACTCGTGTTGTTCTACCCCCAAAAGGCCGCAAACCTCGCGGGCGTCCGGCAAAAAAACGCAAGCCATCGAAAGGTGAAGAAATTGTACAACGGAAGTGTGGTAGATGCGGAGGAATAGGGCACAATAGGCAGAAATGTAAGGCACCAATTCCTTTATCCGATCAAAATGGAAATCCTTAAGGTATAATAAACATGTTTTGTATTGTAGTTGACAGTTGTTGATAGTTGCTATTTAATTTTGTGAAATGATTAAATATGTTGACCATGTATTTTAATGTTATATCATTTATTTTTCCTATTAATTTTACATGTTTATTTGTAGGTGGTTGGATGGCACGGGACGTTGGTTCTGTAATATTTAAAGGTTACAGACCAGGTGTTTATGAATCATGGAATGAGTGCGAAGCACAAATCAACGGCTTTGATGGAAGTTTTGTGAAGTCCTACAACTCCCTATCGGAGGCATATAAGGTGTATGCTTTATACCCTCCTCGATGGAATAAGGAGCGTGTATGCAATCTAGTTGTTACCAAAACCATATCTCATGAAAACAAGTGGTTCCCATACGTGATAGGTTCACTTATGGGAGTCGTTGTGGCTATTGTTGTTGTTTTTATGCTCCGTTAAATGCTAATGTATTTATTTGTTGTGTAATGCAAGTGTTGTGTAAAATATTTCACACTATTTTATACGCACCTATTTATGGATCTAATTGGTTGTTGTTATGAATTTAATTGCTATGAAGCTTGTTCACAGAATTTATTATGCAACTTTTTAGGGATTTAAGTGTTGTAGACAGTGTTGTTAAGAAGGTTGTTGTTATGGATTTATTTTTGTAGACAGAATTTGTTATGACAAGTTGGTGACAGAATATGTTATGAAGCTTGTTGTTATGGATTGAACTTGTTAACAGTGTTGTTATATGTGGAATGCCCAACTGGTGTTAGGAAATTCCTAACGACAGTTAGGAAATTCCTAACATATATTAGGAAATTCCTAACACAAGTTAAGACTTCCCAACTGTAGTTAGAAATTCATGACATCAGTTGGAAATTCAAACTAGTTTTATATGTAGCTTTTATGGATTTCATTGCTTATTGCTATGGATTCGTTATGACATGTTGGTGACAGAATATGTTATAAAGCTTGTTGTTATGGATTGAACTTGTTAACAGTGTTGTTATATGTGGAATGCCCAACTGGTGTTAGGAAATTCCTAACGACAGTTAGGTAATTCCTAACATATATTAGGAAATTCCTAACACAAGTTAGGAATTCCTAACACAAGTTAGGACTTCCCAACTGTAGTTAGAAATTCATGACATCAGTTGGAAATTCAAACTAGTTTTATATGTAGCTTTTATGGATTTCATTGCTTATTGCTATGGATTCGTTATGAAGCTTCTTGTTATGGATTGAACTTGTTAACAGTGTTGTTATATGTGGAATGCCCAACTGGTGTTAGGAAATTCCTAACGACAGTTAGGAATTTCCTAATATATATTAAGAAATTCCTAACACAAGCTAGGACTTCCCAACTGTAGTTAGAAATTCATGACATCAGTTGGAAATTCAAACTACTTTATATGTAGCTTTTATGGATTTCATTGCTTATTGCTATGGATTCGTTATGACATGTTGTTGACAGAATATGTTATGAAGCTTGTTGTTATGGATTGAACTTGTTAACAGTGTTGTTATATGTGGAATGCCCAACTGGTGTTAGGAAATTCAGTGGAATTGCCTGCAGATTTTGGGATGAAGAATAAAGGGATAATACAGGAGGAAGAGCAGAATTTGGATGATAGTTCAGTTTCCCATGACAAGGAATTTGAGGAGAAAGTGGAGGACGACATACAACGGAGAACCATAGATGAGCCGACCTTACCACAAGTGAAGGCGTACGTTCCACCAATACCGTATCCTCAGAGGCTTAAAAAGCAAAAGGATGCTCATAACTTTACGAAGTTTTTGGAGATCTTCAAAAAGCTCCAAATCAACATTCCATTTGCTGAGGCACTTGCCCAAATGCCCACATATGTGAGGTTTCTAAAGGAATTGCTTTCTAACAAGAGAAAGTTGGAGGAATTTGAGACGGTTGCTTTGACGGAAGAGTGCAGCGCTATATTGCAAAACAAGCTTCCTCCGAAGTTGAAAGATCCGGGAAAATTCACCATTCCGTGCACAATAGGAACATCAGAATTTAGTAAGGCTTTGATTGATTCAGGGGCGAGCATAAATCTGATGCCGTACTCAGTTTTTCAGAAATTAGGTGTGGGAGAGATGAAACCTACACATGTCACACTTCAGTTAGCGGATAGGTCCATAAAGTACCCAAGGGGTGTGATGGAAGATGTCTTGGTGAAGGTTGAGAAGTTATATTTCTCGGTAGATTTCGTTATCTTGGAAATGGAGGAAGACGTTAATTGTTTGTGTAAAGTGTATGTGTTGGTCAAATGAGCAAATATACATCAATCGTATGATATTCTCAAATTCCTCTAAACCCTAAATAAATGTTTCAATTGAGCTTTCAAGATTTTACATAGCAATATTGGGAATTCAAAAAATATATATATACAAGATTTTACATAGCAAGTGAGCTTTCAATATATATTGGGAATTCAAGATTTTTTTTGACAGAAGATATATTAAAAGCCACAAAAGGGCACAAGGGCAGCACAAGGAAGCACCAAACAGAGCAAAGCCAACACACAGACAAACAGACAGAACCAACAGCAAAACAAAAGGAGAACAAACAGCCTACAGAAAAACAACAGAACAAAACAGGGGGAAAGAAACCAGCAACAAGCAAAAAAACCAAACAACAACAGACCCCCACAAACCCGCCAAAGATAGCACCACAAGGCAGCCAAGACCATATATGTCAATGTCAGCGAAGCTAGATCTCTATAAGACCTCTCACTTCTAATAATAAAACCCTTTTTATTGCCACAATTTTTTTTTAAGACAATATATATTATATAACCAGACAAGCAATATTTTAATTTGACGTCTAGAGGAGACGAGACCAAATTAAAAAACAAATAGCAAAAGGGTTTGTCAGAGTTAGAGAGAGAGAGAGGTCTGTTAATGTTCACTACTAGCTATCTTCAACATTTCAAATTGAAAGTGATGTATCAACTCCATGTAATTCCAATGCAAATGCAAATGCAATAATCGACCCTCTCCTCCTCCATTTAGTGAAGGACAAAATTTATACAGCTACCCACCTTCATAGTAGTAGTTGGAAACAGCTTCAAATACTCCTATACGTTTGTGTGTTTTTTACTCCTTGTAGTAGGTTTATTACCAGATTTTTTATTCAACAAAAAAAAACTATAAATAATAAATTTCCACAAGTTTTTGAGACACAAACCCCCTGCAAGAAAACAGCTCAAACGGCCAACCAAAGATCTGCCAACCATAAATTCCCAAATATTTTATAAATTTTTATAATCAAAATTTTTATTCATAACATTCTTCTGATCTCATAAATTTCCAAAATTTTGACATCAATAATCAAAGATATGCCAACCACTTAAAAAAAGAAATATAATAAATATTTTCCATATTCACAAAACAAATAGGTTGAACTCAGATTGAAAGGACAAGATGCTCTGCACTACCTCCAAATTGTCGTCGATAAACTAGTCTCAAATCAGTTTCAGCAGCCACTTGGACCACCAAATTGTCGTCGATCCGACCTGCTGCTTCGATTAAGTCGTCGCTGTGCTTCCATCGAGTAGTGGTCATGCTGCTGCTTCCGTGGCGTTGTCGTGCAATAGGATTGGGGTTTCAGACAGGAAAAGAGGGGTTTCGATTAGGGTTTCAGATAGAAAAAAAAGGGTTTCGATTGGGGATTCAGACAAGAAAAAAAGGGTTTCGATTGGGGTTTCAATGTGTTTTGACAGAGGTTTGGATATGTTTAATAATTGCAACCCACAATGAGCACTTTATAGTTGGAGCTGTAGTCTTGATCTTGTTGTGTTCAATGACCTCTGTAGCAAGGAGAAAATACAAAGGAAAAGGTTCTCAATCTGTCAAAACCATATATCATCAATGTGTTTTTGCACACTGCAGCATTTTTTTTTTTTAAACGGCATTTTTTTTTTTTGAAACCAATAGAACTTTATTCAAGGCACAAAGGCCACCAACAACAAGAACAAAACCCCAGCAGGGGCAAAACAGCCACCCCCCCAACCGCCCAAGCGCAAGGCACCAGAGAAACAGGGAAAACGCAAGGCAACAAAACACAACCAGCAGAAGAAAAACAAAGAAACGGGATAGCTAAAACTACCCAAAATCCCATAACAGCACTTCCTTCTGCGCACCAGACCCCCTCTTGGCTAAGGAATCAGCCACATAATTTCTGGATCTGGGAAGAAACACCACCCTAACTCTAAACAACAAAGCCAAAAAACTCTGAATCTCATTGAAAATAGACGCAACCACAGACTTAGCATCCCCATCCCCATTCACCCAAGAAACCGAAACTTTAGAATCATTTATAAAAGAGGGAAAACAAGAACAAAGAAAAAACAAGCAGGGGAGCAGCCCGCCACCCAAAACAGAGGACAAGAACCAAACAACCAACACAAGAAACACACAAAACCAAACCAAAATAAACACAACCAGCAAGAACAGCCAGCAGTCCCAAAACAGAGGACACACAAAAACAACTAACACAAACAGCATAACAACTGCAGCATTAAATAGTTTTCTATGTTTACCTTGCACCCGTCGCGCCGTCGACGACTCAAGCTGCCGCCATCGACCGCAACCAGACGAATTCCTGTCGCGCCGTCGTCCCCTTCTAGCTTTCGTCGTCGTCGTCGTCGGTGGGGTTGTACAGCTACCACTTTGTCGTTTCAGAGAAGGAGAAAGAGGGAGAGAAGAAGAATGTCTTTTGAGAGAGATTCACAAATTAGGTTTTGTGATTTTGAGAGAAATTAGGGATTTTGAATTGAAAGAGTTTTGGTCTTACAAAGAGTAGATGGAGATTGTCGATTAGAAGAAGGATTAGATAGGGGTTTTTAAGTTTAATAAGGGCAATATTGTCTTTCAACAACCCCTAAAGAGTTAGTTGTGCAATTTTTTCAAAAATGGGTTAGATATCAATTTTAGCCTCCCAAAGAGGTTAGTTTTCAATAAAACCCTTATTATTATTTCATGATTTATAGTTGTTTATACTTAGATTTCCATAGTATATGTCAATATTAATTTATGTGCTTACTAACTGTTTGATAAAATGATTCTTATGGAACAATCAATTGTTTGATGCAGCATTGAAAGAAAACTATTAAGCTTCTCTTTTTCTTGATTTCAATTTTTTAGGGTTTGTTTTTTGGTACTTGTTTTTTCGAAGTCAGAATCTCAAATTCAAGTTTCATATATTAAAAGTGTTTTTGAATAAGGTATGATTTATTTATTTTGTATGTAGGATTATATATACGTTTAGGGATGTTTTTTAACTTTAATTTGTTTTCAAAATTTTAAGGAATCATTATTATTATTTCATGATTTCTAGTTTTTTGTTCTTAAATTTTCACAATATATGTCAATTTAGTTTATATGCATACTAACTGTTTGATAAAATGATTCTTATAAAACAACCAATTTTTATATGCATACCAATTGTTTGATAAAAGAGTTCAAACACTCAATAAGATATTTGATATTTGGCTGGATGAATAGATTGATATTATGGAGGACTTTATATGAAGATGAATAGATTTACAGTTCCAATAAGTTTTATACTTGGATATCAAACTTATAGAATTTATTTTATAGTTGTACTAAGTTTTGCTGTCAAGTTTGCTGAGATCTTGACCAAGATTGACAGGCGATCGGGTAAGGAGATTCAGAAGGAGCCCAAATTTGTGAAGAACGGAGATGCATGTTTCGAGAAGATGCTTCCCACCAAGCCCATGGTTGTCGAGACTTTCTTAGAGTACCCACCATTGGGTCATTTTTCCGTGAGAGACATACGACAAACGGTTGCTGTTGGTGTCATCAAGAGTGTGGAGAAGAAGGACCCAACAGGAGCCAAGGTTACCAAGGCTGCCGCCAAGAAGAAGTGAGGAGGAAAGGATATCTACCGTAGCTAGGATGGTAGTTATTTTCCGAGTTTGATCTGATGATCTATTTTTGTGTCTTGTTTGGTCGTCTATTTTGTTGGTTTTGTGGATAGCTTTTTATAATGCTTCTGTTACTAGTCCAAAAAAAAAAAAAAAAAAAAGTTGTACTAAGTTTTGTTTTCATTGGTTTTATTTTGGTGACTTTAATTTATTCTCACTATTTTTTTTCCTTCATGTCTTCATGTATATAGGTTTCTCTTCCAAAATGTAAAGATTCTTTAGCTACCTAACAACTACCAGTAGATCATTGGCTTCTAATATTTCACAATCAAGACCTTAGAAGTTTCAAGTTTTTGGTTATGTAGTTGGAAGTTATTGTGTGTGACTTAACACTTATGTTAACTTAGACTAACCGGCTTACATGTGTTATTTAGTAGTAGACTTTGAAATATGTTGTATTACTTTTGTATCAATTAGATATTATGTTAATTTTTAGATATTTTTTAATGGAAAGATTATTTATGGAATTCAATGTCATTCAATGAGTGACATGTTTTATTTGGTTACATTTTTATATTTTATATATATTTTTTTATAAAATTTAAATTTATATTAAATTTTGACAATTAATTAAATTTTTACTATGTATTTATACAGTGACTTAAATTGTCACTAAATCTGCGTTGTAGTGACAATTATTATATGGTTAACTTAATTGTCACTAAATTTGTCTGTAGTGACATAATTTTAAGATGATTATTTGTCACTAGATTTTTGAATAGTGACACTTTTTAAACAATAAATTGTCACTAAGAATATGTACAGTGACAAAATCTTCAAATGGTTAATTGTCACTAAATACTAATATAGTGACACAATTTTTATTTTGTAACTAATTAAGGTTAAGTGATAATATGTCACTAAAAGTTATGATTTGTGACAAGTACCAAAAAACCGTTACAAATACTTTTAGTGACGGGGGTAAAAGTGACGAATTGTTAGTGACACTTCTTTTATCACAATATTGAATTTGTGACAATTTCTTCACTTATAGTGACAAATATTTTTTGTCACTGTAGGTCAATTTTCTTGTGGTGGATTCTATTTAAACTTTTAGGAGCTCATTTATTTTAATTTACTGAATGGTCCATACAAATCATAACTTTGGACAAACTAATAGCCATCCAAAAGAGAATTGGTCCCCAAAATTTCGGTTTTTATATATATATATATATATATTTTTTTTTTCGATTTTTCCATTCTCAACCTTACTGAATAATGAATTCTTTTGTCCTCACAAACTCTAATGAAAACTACTTGTTTGCATATTTGTGGTGTGAAAATAAAATCCCAAAAATGAGCAAACGATCAAGTTTATTTGATTTATAAGGTTTGATTTAAAATACAAGCAACAAATTTTTTTGTTATTTCTCCCTTGAAGTTTTATAAAATTCATTTTACAATCATGTTTATTTTTTAATATATGAATACAATCAAATTATGTTCGATTTTAGAGAAAGTGAATGAAAATAAGAAAAAATTGAAACTCACAGTCGTTGTCACCTAGAACATGTATGACAAACAATTTTCCATAATTAAAAATTAGTTTAAGAATAAGAAAGAGGTTGGGAATCTGTGGCTTTGTCGGCTAGAACTCGTCTTCACTGATTAAAATTGAAAGAGATTCATATGGTGTTTTCTATTGATTGATATGAATGGGGTTGGTTAAGTTGCTTTGGGTCCCCCTTCCCATTTATATAAAGTCTCCATCTTTCTTTTGTCATTTTGGGACCACTTCACATTCATCTGCCAATTGTGAATTTGGTTTAAAATATAAATTCTAAGAAAAAGTTTCTTAAAATTTGGTTAAAATATAAATAACAGGCTAGTGAATTCACTTTTTCAATAATATATACCTTTTATTATTATTATTATTATTATTATTATTATTTATAATGATGTACAACCCAAAATATTAGTAAAAAATAACTCAAATGATGATTTGAATTGTCGTATAAATTATGAGATGATGTAATAAAATTATGATGAATAACATGATAACAATGATTTTTTTTTTTTATAAAAAAATCTTGATAATAATAAATCACTTGTTACATCATTTAGGTTAATTTATACATATATATAGAGAGATACTAGTATGCAGCCCATTGTAAAATAAAATTTTAAAAATCAGATAAGTTGGTATGATCCCAATTTACAATTTTAATCTGTCATATTTTCATATATTTTTATATATATAATTAAAATTTCCATGACTGAAAAAAATGTAATCACCACTCTTATTTATAAAGGTTCGGGAAAGTATATCAAATCAACTAATTCAAATTCACTATATCAATATAAGGAACTCATGGTAATTTGAAGGAAAAATTCACTATATCTCTTTCTTTAATGCTTCAACCGGTATTCTGAAGGAAAAAATTACAGGAAATGATTTCAACTTACTTTTAAATAACAAATAACTGTTTCTATATGTATGGTGTATTTCTTAACTTTTCCACAATAAAAGTTGTATGTAAAAAAATATATTAATTTTATGGTTTATAAGTAAAAAAAAAAAAAAAAAAAATTTAAGTAAAGACATTGTTTGTGGATGTGGGGTTTGATTAGAATTCTCTTTGTAGAATAATTATTATTGCATTGGATGTCTCTTAAAATAATTTTGGTAAGGGATATAAATATCTTATTAAACAAATGTCAAATATGGGGTACTATTATAGTCTGATAAAAAAAAAAGACTAAAAAAAAAAAACCCTTTCCTATCCAACAGTAAATGTTAAATTCATTATTTATAAATATTAATAATAATCAATAAATTAAGAATACTAATTACATTTTGATAAATAAATAAATAAAAACTTTTCTATCCAATAAATGTTAAATTCATTAATGATTGAATTATTGATATTATTAATAAATAACTAATTATATTATTATAAAAAAATTATAAAAAAAAAAACTAACTATAAAACAACAAAGCAAGATGAACTGGTTCTTAAGTAGTTAATGAATCTGATTTTAATTAAATCATTGTCTATTATAATGATGGTTATTGTCTCTAATAATCCGTTAAGGAAACTCTTATGTCTCCAATATCATTAATAAATAGAGGCTCTCCATTTCTATCACTATTATTCCAGTTTAGATTATCAGATTCCTTAAAGATTATTTAATTTATTATATAGGTTAATTACAAATTATTTATAGTATTAATTGAAAAGTGATACGAAACTTGGCTGACCATGCATGCCAATGCAGACAATAGAAGGCATTTGGGGGTGCACGTGTGTGGAGACCAGGTCAGGAAGGGTCGTGGGATGCTATTCAAGTGCTATGGGTTGTTAGGATAAGATTGAGTTGTTTTAATCAATAGTTGTTGAGTCTGTTTAGGGATGGCCAATAGGGAAATGGGGATGGATATAGGTCTCCCCATCCCCATCCACATTTACCAAACCCTCATCCCCTCCTTACCCCCCTTATTTCCCCATTTGGGGAAAATGGGGATGGGGTAGTTTTGGGGGGAGGTCCCCCCACCCCCATCTCCATTTCTCCGTTTTTCCCATTTTTCCTCATTTTTTCCCGTTTTCCCATTTTCCTCGGGTCCCCCGTTTTCCCATTCCTCCATTTTCCCTGTATCAGTAAAAATTACATAATAAAAAAACATACAATCCATTAAACTCAAATACAAAATAACATCCAATATAAAAATTATATAATAAAGATGTGTATATAGGAAGTATGAATAAAAATATTGAAAAAATAAAAATAAAAATATATTAATATATTATATATAATATTTGGGGGAAATAGGGAAATGGGGATGGGGGCACCTACCTCCATCCCCACACTACAAGAAATTTAGTCTTTCCAGACAAAATTTTAGGAGACAAAGCAAGATTTGTCTGGAAAGGTTACCTTTCCCAACGAAATGAGTTTCGTCTGGAAAGATAACGTTTCGTCGGGAAAGGTTTCCCAACCTTTCCCCACAAATGAGTTTCGTCAGGAAATGTAGCATTTCCCCACAAAACTCAAAATTCGTCAAGAAAGGGTAAAAAAAAATTTCCAACCTTTCCCCACAAATGAGTTTCGTCGGGAAAGGTAACCTTTCCCCACAAAACTCAAAATTCGTCAAGAAAGGGTAAAAAAAAATTTCCAACCTTTCCCCACAAATGAGTTTCGTCAGGAAAGGTAACCTTTCCCCACAAAACTCAAAATTTGTCCGAAAATGGTACACAATTTTTCTTAACCTTTCCCCACAAACGAGTTTCATTGGGAAAGGTAGCCTTTCCCCACAAAACTCAAAATTCGTATGGAAAAGTTAACGAAAATTTTTCCCAACAAACATTCTATTTGAAGGGAAAAAGTTAATTAAAATTTTAAAAAAATATATTAATTAATTAATTAAAAAATATATATGCTAAAAATATTAAAAGTCACCACCACCAAACTAATCAGTAGTGGACACCCAATACATAAAACTTTGATTAAATAAAATATAAACTATATTGAAATGGGGATGGGGATGGGGAGACCTCCCCCCATCCTCATTTCCCCATTTTCGCTAAAACATATATAAATATAATTATATATAAATAATTATATTAATATGTTATATAGTTATATATAAATATATTAATATATGGAATGATTTTTTTTTTTATTGTTAATTTATAATTTTTAGTCAAATGGGGAAATGGGGGAACGGGGGGAACGGAGAAATGGGGAAAAATGGAGAAAAACGGAGAAAATGGGGAACTGGGGTTGGGGATGGAGATACCTCCCCTCCCAAAAAAAAAATAGATTTTTCAATATATGTTTGTCATTCAAATTAGATTTTTGATAACAGATCAAGTGTTGTAGTCCAACGGTAAAGGCTTACCACTTTGATATGAGGTTGCAAGTTCGATTCCTCATAATGACAATTAATTGTAAATATTATCAAGGGTCGGCCGGTGGTGGTCGATGGGCGGCGGTCGACGGTGGGGTAGCCGGACGTCGAATTAATTTTTAAAATTACAAAATCTTTGCAGACGAATATGTACTCTTAGCAGACGAATTTATTCGTCGGCGAAGATGTTTTAGCCGACGAAACAAATTCATCGCCTAAAGATGTTTTAGCCGACGAATTTGTTTCGTCGCCTAAAGAGGTTTTAACCAACGAAACTAAAAATTTCGTCGGCTAAAACCTTGCCCGACCATGATGTCCCGACGAAGCTGCCGACGAAATTTTTTCGTCGCGTAAGGTCTTTCCAGACAAATTTTAACCTTTCCCTACGAAATTGGTTTATCTAGAAAGGCTAAATTTCTTGTAGTGCCACCCCTATTTCCTTGAATTTGTGGGGGAAATGTGGAAATGGGGATGGGGAGGGGTCCCTCCATCCCCATCCCCATCCTCATTTTAATTTGAGGATGATTTTCATCCCCATCCTCCATCATTTTCCCATTTTCCCCAAAAAATTTCCCCCCAAATGAGGATGGGGGAGCGGGGATTTGGGGCCCCGAGTGAAAATGGTCATCCCTAAGTCTGTTAATAATTGTCATTTGATTATTGTGTAAGCTATTTACTGTAATAGCCAATTTGAATTGAATAAAGCATTATGAATATTAAACCCAAAATATCTGCTTCTATATATCTGTTTCTATCTTCTATTTCTCTTTCCCGACTCTGATCTCAGTTTCTTCTTTCACACAAAATTAAATCTTATAAAAAAGCACTCTATCTCTGTAGCTATATTATGACAAATTATTAATTTTTATTATGTTATCATTAATATATTTCCATTGATATGCTTTTAAAATTTACCATTAATTCCATAAAAAATAAAAAACAGATTACCATTGATTTGGTACAATTAATATATATATATATATATATATTTTTTTTGAAAAATAAATTATTAAAAAAAATAACACTTTATTTTTAAAAATAAAATGTTTAAAAAATAAATGACATTAAAGAGTATTGAACCATGGTCCATAACCCTTGTCCAAGTCAATATGGTACAATTAATATTTTAATTTGCTTTATAAAATATTTATTTATTGTCATTTATAAGAATAATTAAAATTCAAAAACTTTTATTTTTAGAAATAATCATATCGTATTTAATACGTATTTAATACATTCTAAACAATCTAAAAGAAAAGAAAACAAAAAGGTAAAAAATAGAAAAAGAATTATAAATATTTATAATTATATAGAGATAAATAACTATTGAGATTAGTTATTTACAAGCCATTTTTTGTCACATTTATTTTCTGAAGACATTTCATTTTAATGTTCACATTCATTTCATTTCATTTCATTTTATAGTCCAAGTGATAAATTAATTTATTTTTCCACACTTATTTTCTAAAAACATTATATTTTTTAATAAATTATTTATTAGATTTTTTTAAGTGTCCGTCTCATAGATGATTCAATAAAAAATAAATAAAAGGTGAAGAATTTTATGGAGATGCAAATAGTAGTAGGAGTTATTTGTTTACTATCTTACAAAAAAAAAAAAAATTATTTATTACCATATATATATATTAAAAAAATTAAGAGTGAATTTCATATATTTAGAAAATGAATCTATTGAAATGAATGCAATAATTAATGTTTATAATTTGTTATCATTAATAATCAATAAAAACTATTATTTTAATTTTTTTTGAAACCATTATTTTAATTATTTGTTATGTTATCATAATATCATTAATATTTTACAATTAATATGTTTTTAGAATTTAGCATTAATTCTTAAAAAAAAAAATGGATTACTATTAATTTGGTATTACAATATATTTTTTTGAAAAATATTTATTTATTATCATTTATATGGATAATTAAAATTCAAAAACAATTATTTTTGGAATAGTATTCAATGCATAATTAATACATTCTAAAAAACCAAAAAGAAAAGAGAACGAAAAGGTTAAAAAATATAAAGAAATAAATTGTACAAATTACCTTTAAAAAATCCGAGGAAAAATCAGGTATTGGACACCTAAAAACCGGAGAAGATACAATATTTTTTTTAAGAAACAATACAGTGTTATACTTAAAACCAAGAATATAACCATAATATTTATCTATAGTAATAGTATGTCTATTGAATACGTTGTTCATAAGTACAAAGTACATCATAAGTCTCTACCAATTCATTGATTTTCTGCGTTGGTGGTTATGAGTATGATGCTAGCCTTACCGGATGGTTCCATAATGAACACCTTAGTGGACAGCTAATTGAAAATCCAATACCACCAAAGTTAAAATTCCATGATCAATCCAAAATTACATTTTTAACTGCTAAAGCATTTCCTCAAAAAAAAAAAAAAAAAAAAAGGATTAAAATTATTCAATCAAATATTAAAACAAAATCTATAGAAATTACTCTCACCACCCAACGCCATGAAATTCCCCACTGCTTGTTTTGAGTTTGCTCGTGAGGGAGAGTCAATAGGATTAGATGGAAAAAACGTGAGATTGAAAAAAAAAAAAAAAAAACCAAATATTAAAAAAAAAAAAAATCTATAGAAATTCCATTTACCACCCAACGACATCTAATTCTCCACCGCTTGTTTTGAGTTTGCCAAGAAAGTCAATAGAATGACATAGAAAAACATATGGGATTTTAGATGATTTTTATAGAGAAAATTGAGGGAGATGAGAGGGTTAGAGAGAGAGAGAGAGAGAGAGAGAGAGAGAGAGAGAGGATATACCAACGGTTTAAATAATTGATTTATTGTATTTATTAATTGTAATAATGAGTACCTATTTAAGTTGTGTATGAATACAGGGTGTCTATATATATGCAGAAATTAATATATTTAAATCTAAAGCTCTCTTAAGATAAAATTTGAGTGGAATGTGGCATTGATTTAGATTCCAATTTGAGTTTTGAAACTTCCATGCTTTTCATTTTCCATGTATTATTTGTGTCTTTTAAGATAGTGTTTTAATGATCAATATAATTATAATTTAAAGCTAGAAAATCAAATGAATCAAAAATCATATATATGGAAATGAATATATAGCATTTAAATCCAAAACTTTCTCACAGCGATATGTGGATCATTGAAAGTCTATTATTATTATTATTATTATTATTATTATTATTATATGATATATGATATATGATATATGACTGCCATGCGTCGTAACCCCATCAAAAGTATAAAAAAATAATCTATTATTATTATATTATAAAATTAAAAACCGTAGAATACTCAAATGACTATACATTGGATCCATCAAATAGAATTTGACTTATCATTTAATGACCTCAAAATGGTTGTGTAAATTTTATATATCATATAATTATATATCTATACAATTAATTCTATATATTATATTATTAAATAGATTATAAATTTATAATTAATAATTAATACAAATTTAATGATAAAGCAACCACATGACGACACGTGTCAAGGTGAGGTTCCATTTTACTATATTATATAGGTAATGTAATGAAATTGTGATGAATAACATGATAACAACGATTTTTCAAAAAATATAAAATAAAATGATAACAACTTATCACTTGTCAATCATTTATGTATATATATATATATGGTCATTCTCTAATTAGGTCGGTCATGGAATTTTTTTTCGAAATTTGATTTTGTTGTTGTTGTTGTTGTTGTTGTGGATGATGCGCTCATTGAAATCTACCTATGAACAAAATTTTAAAATTTTCCGAGCACTAGAACTATTTATCCAAATTTTGTTAAATAGGAAGGCTTCGAAAAATAGACGAAATATAAGAAAATTCAAGAAAAATAGTTCTAGTATTTGAAAAATTATCAAATTTTGTTCATAGGTAGATTTCAATGAGCTCATCATCCACAAAGAAATTTAGATTAAAATTCATTAAAATCGCTGTGTTTTCATCATGGTCCTTACCAAAATTAAAATAAAGGATCCCTCATGAGAGACTCACTATATAAACACAGATTTTTTATTATCAGTTCGTTCTGACAATAAATTTATTAGGACGAAGAATGTGGACCACTAGATTTACATACTTTGTCTTAAAGTGTATGCACTTATCAAAACTTCTCCATAATCTGTGGTCCATATTCTTTGTCCTGATATATTTATTGTCAGGACGAATTGATAATAGAAAGACTGTATATATATATACACACCCAAAATTTACTCTATATTTTAGGCCAATCATCAGGATATTCGAAAATTAAAATTTTACTCCTCTTTTTTTAAAAAATAAAATCGAATGAGTTATGGGCATGCCAGGATTTGTCGAAATCAAGTATTACATGCACAGTTTGTATATTTACTCTCATAATCGAGGGATATCTACTCTCATAACATTGATACATACTTATAAAATATACCGTACATTATGAGACTTGAAACCCCATCGCTAACGTGGAAAGAAAAGTACACAATACTACTACTGACCTAAAAGTAAATAGTGCTGTTTTACTCCTTTTAAATCAAGTTAGTTGTGATAACCAATTATTTTGGCAGACATCATGTGGATATAATTGATTAAAACCCATATGAAGATGGCAATATATGATTACAAGTACAAGATTCCTGGTACAATCAATAATTATCAAGTGGGCTTAATGTGAGATCTAACCTTCCTGGCCTTACCTATATATATATATATATAGGTTTTCAGGCTTATTTTATAATAAATGGATCAGAAAATGTTCAGGTTGTGTAGATCCCAATTTAAGGATCCAAAAACAAGATCATATATGTAGCAGGAACTGATTTGGATTTTAATTCTTCACATGTAATTTAGGTTTTTTATTTTTTTTGTTGTTTTTTTGTTGTTTTTGTTGTTGTTGTTGTTGTTGTTATTATTATTTTATATATATATATATATATTCACAGGTAATGTACGTTCAGAATCAAATCTGCCATTAATGGTTTGAAGTTCAGGAAAAACTGCCACCATTCTTCTTGGTATTTGATGAGGCTGCTGTGCAGCCATGGCAAGACTAGTGTGTAGTGGAGTGTTTAAAATATTTTATTTATTAAAATTTACAAATCTTGACAGAGCAAGAGTTTTATAGTATAAATTTTAAATTTGATTAATATAAAAATTATGGAATTTTTTTTAACCTCTTGTGTTATATATTTTCTTTTAAAGACCTCTTGAATAATATTGATAATGAATATAGATGTAAAGTAAGACTCGAACTGAATCCTTAGCCGCCGTCGTCCTAGCCCGATCCTGTCTCCAACCCGATTCGCCGTCGCTCGTCCAAACCCGTTGCCGATTGCTCCAGCCATCACCGTCACCAATCGCTCCAGCCATCACCGTCACTGATCGCTCTAGTTCCAATTCTTGTGGGTGGTCTCACTTGAGCTGTTTTCGATTCAGACTTCGTTTGGGCGACTCCGACCTTCAATCTGTCAGTAGCCCCGTCCTCCTTGCTTTTGCCGCTCAGCTGCCTTGCCATGTTGCCGCCGTTCATCTATATATTTTTCTTTTTTGTTTGCATTGACATATAAACTGGTTGCAAATTGTCATCATGATTTAAATATATGTGACCTGAACATATATTTAGCAGAAATAATAAAATATTTGTTTACACCTATGGCTTCTATGGAGTTATCGGATTTGTTTCTAGAACTTAAATGGCGAACTAGAGCCCTTTCAGTCTAATCAGACTCTCACATGGATGGACTTTCGAATCCCAAACCAGTAATGAAATCTTATGCCCAAGCAATCTCCTCTGCCATTGCTCCGATTTCTTCGGCTCCGAAGAAAAAAGGTGATTATGTAGTAGTCAAAGTCAAGCCGAAAGCTTATGAAGAACGGTTAAAACTTTGTAGTTATTCTTTTATCTATCAAGTTGTCTTGTCAATGGAAGAGGAATTGTGGAAGATATTGGCTCTTAAAGAAAAACTTCAATCTATTTGGAAATTAAACACTCCATGGTGTCTCATCTCTCTTGGACAGGTATTCTTTCAAATTCTTTTGAATTCTGAGGAAGATAAAGTACGAGTTTGGGGTATCAGGTCACTTCCTTTGAAACCTGGAATTCTGTAGCTTTAGCCATGGACTTAGAATTTCAATCCCAACACACAATGCACGACGAATGCTCAAATATAGGTGTGGTTTTACGATTTACCTTGGGAGTTTTGGCACCCTCAAATCCTTTCAGACATGGCACGTGGGATCGAAATTCCTCTAAAGTTTGATAGAGCGACCTTAGAGGGTGATTATGGCCACTTTGCTCGCATGCTGATTGATGTTGACCTTTCTAAGCCTTTGTCTGATTCCATCATGATAGAAGTTGGGGAAGATTATTTGTTTCCAACTCTTTACTTTGAGAATGTTCCAAGTTTCTACTCAATTAGTTGCTCTATTGTCATTTAGCAGCCTTATGTCACCATGTGGCCCGATTTACAGGGAATGCCACCACCAAGTCAAAAGACAAGAATCAGGAAAGAGGAAAATCCATAATTAGATAAGAGTATAGACTAAAACACAAGTCAAGAGATGTTCCGACTTCTCGAGTCTTTGAGACTATCAAATCGGGTATTGATGCCATTGTGATTAAGCCCGATGAAACTACAACCTCCTTTCCAAACAAGACAACTTTAGACCCAGTTGCCTTTTCTAGTTCACTCAAGCCAATCATTCCTACCGGACAAGGGGATGCCTTGAAAAACGCTGTTTATTTGGATGATTCCATAGACCTATTACACACTGAGCATGTTGATGCTAATGATATGACAAATCTTGTTATTGCTCATATGAAGCCTGATCGAACCAAAATTGGTACGATTTTGGCCCTCATTTCCGTCTCTTTATGCTTGATTCTCGGGCATTTTTCCCGTGTTTTAATGATGTTTATTAAGTATTTTCAGGTATTTAAAAGTTGAAGGGCATTGTTGTAATTTAGAGAAACTGGGGGCAAAAGCGTAAAATATAAGGAGAAGATTGAAGTTATTGTGATTATATGAGAGTTTAGGGGAGCATTGTGTAAATTAGCCAGCCAAACGCCACATCACCTATGTGATGCGATGCGTTTTGGCTAAGTTTGCTCATCATGGGTTTCTTAGTGAACCCATATCAAGCTTTATACACGCCCAAATGGCAGCCCAAATACAACAGCCCATTTGTTTTCTTTACCACTCTTAATGCAACCAGGCCACTCCTATATATACCCACGTGCACAAGCCCAAACCTTAAGCCCAATTCCTAGACCATGTTTCTAGAGCCTTGCTGTGCACAACCCCTTGCCTATTCTAAATGCACCCCTGTCACTATTAAATACTCCTATTCAAGTGCAGCTGTGTGTACCCAGCCCAATGTCTAAATGAACCCTCTATAGAGACAAAACCACGCCTCTAAACGTCCCCCCTGTCCCTTCTAAATACCCCCCCCCCCCTTTTAGAGACAAAAATGGCCTACTGCGCACACCCCAGTCCCCAACTGAATGCAACCCATCTTCTTCACTTCATCTTCTTCCTCCAGCCGTGAACGAACCAGCAGACCCTTGTAAATTCCAGTCACCATTTCCGGCGAATACCATCTCGGTTCCGGTTGATTTTCGGAGCTACCTCCGGCCGAGATCTACACCAAACAAATGGCGACCTCGACGTGAACAAAATGGGACCGTTTTTGGTCCTCCAAATCGCCGGTATCCAAGTCGCAATTTTCGGGCAGCCCTTCCCTTTTTGTCACCGAAAATCTCTCTTGGAATTGTCGCCATTTGTGATGTGATGTCGCCATGGCGACAGGAAGTGATTTTCCACACCTGATGAGGTCGCCACATTGTCGCTCCAAGGTCGCCATTTGAAGCAAATTGCGACTGCCTTTCTGCTGCTCTCTGATTGGTGAGAATTGGTAGGAAAATTACGGAAAGGCCCCCTTGAGGGGCCAAAATGGCAATTTGACAAATAGAGGGGTGTTTTGGTAATTTTACCATCCGTGACCTAATTCAAAAATACTATAAATTCATCCCTCTTTTCAATTTAAAAACCAAGCCTATTCTCTCTTACCAATCTCCCTTTCCCCCATTAATCATCTCCCAAACTCCTTCATTTCTATACTTGGACTTATCTTTTCCATCCAAAACCTCACACCAAATCTTGATTACTTCCCTAGACCATTCCTTCCCTACCATTTTCTCCATCACAAATCCTTTGTCACTCACCATAAGTCATCCACCTATCTAGACACATCCTCCTCTTCCATTCCTTGCATCTAGGAGCATCAAAGGAGAACAAGGATCAAACACTAAAGAAGGTGGCCTAAGGGTGATTTCCTTACCATTTACTTGTTTCTATTTGATTGCTACTATGTGTAATTAAACCCCTAATCTAGGGGATTGATTTGATAAACATTTGGTTGTGAGTTTTTGCTTAAGCTTTGTAATGAATCTCTATATGTACGTGTTCTATTTATTGTTAGGATTATGCTCAATAGCAAGAGTGTAATATTGTAATTAACAATCTTTTTCATATTAATAAAGTGATTTCTGGTTTAAACAAATCTTATAGCATTTATAGTTTAATATTATAATTGTCAAAGTGAATAATCATAAGGTCTAAAGACTATTAGAAAAGAAGAATTGTTCGTACATCTGGATATGTATGTGGTAGACACAATTCTTTAGTTAGTCTTAAATATTGTTCACAACTTAAGTTAAAGGTTGGGCACCTTTATCTTGTTAAAGTTGTAGAATTCTTTTACTAGCATTTGAGTGGGATCAAATGAGATATGATGAGTCTAAAATCATCGGAGTGTCTTCGAGCAAAAGAATCTAGTGCACTGGGTGCATTGAACTGGATCACAATGAAATATTTTATCTATAACCGTCAGTAGATAAAAGTCTTTTCATTATCAGGACAATCGGAGAGTCTATCTTAATCCTGAGATAAATGATAGACTTATGGTTGCAAGTGATATCATTTGAGTTATCAATGAGTACGATTATATCGCATGGTCTATCCTCGATAGTTTGGTGATATTCATTTGTTAATCGATAAAGGACTTCATTTATAGATATGGACATCGTGGCTCCATTTATTAAATGAGAGTATAATATCATCATATGGATGTTTTGAGATAATTGGATATTAAATCTCAAGGTTAAGTTTTCGATAGTGTCTATTGAAAACATGACTTCTGGACAAGTCAAAATATCCAAGTTCAAAACGTGGTCATATGAGTAAATATGGTAACTTGGAGAGTTATAGGCGGTCTATGAACTCTTGGCGATTACTGATATTAATCACGAGGATACACTATCTCTAACATGATTGTCTAGGGTATGAATGAGGAACATCTTCCTTTTCTGTCTTTATTTAAGAGTTCAATTTTAGCTCTTTAGTGGAATGAGTTAAAATTAATGGATCGGACTTAAGTGAATCATTTGTTGATTGTGATTAGGTTATGTCTATTGAAGCTTAAATTTAGATAGCCCGCCAAGATCCCCAATCCACACGGACTTGCATGGATCACTTGATATATTCTACCGGACCAATTTATGGGTCCATTTAGAATTGCGTTTAATATGTTAAGAATATAATTTGCACATTATTTATTTAATGGGCTGCTCAATTATATTAATATATTAATGAAAGGCATGTGGGCTTGTTTCTTTTAGTAAGAAAGGGTTAAGGTTCAATATGGGAAAAATTTTAAAATATACTACTTTTTAGTCTCCCTTCCGTTGCGTGCACGTATTTTTTCCCTACAATTGGTATCAGAGCCAGGTTGTACCCTTTAATTAATTAACGTATATATACGTGAATCTTTTTCTTTTTATTGTGATTATGCATGTTTAGAAAGAGATGACACTCTAGGTATTCTTATATATAATTACATTGGTATGTATGGATTTATATATGTTATATTTTGTTATAAAGCGAATTGTTATTGCTCGATTTTGATCCTAGAATTTCAATGTATTTTTTGTTTCGGAATTGTAACAAGAAGGGTGGCCTATTATCATCACAATTTCCTTCTTGGTAGTTGCTAAGTTTTTTTTTTAATGTATTAAATTTAACTGCAGTATTTTTTTATGTATTAAAAAATTAGTGCAGTATTTTTTTTTGTATTAAATACTGCTGTGATTAAAAAAAAAAAAAAACTGCAGTATTTTTATTTTGTAAATATGTTTGTAATATGTTCAAGCATCGAAGATTCGAAGACTTGAAGAATTAATAGCAACCGGAACGAGTTTGGGACCATGCGCACCATAGCAACGCGCACGCGCGCAAAATTGTACGCAGCTGTGCATGTTGGACTGTGGGCTACGCATGGCAGCCCAATGGAGTCCATGGGCTGCACACGGCAGCCCTTGTTAGGGTTGTGGAGTGTGCACGCCAATTGGGCAGCCATGGGTGCTCAAGTGATCCATGGCCGCTTGAAGATTTGTTCGCCAAGAAAGGAGTTTTTTGTATTCCAAAAAAATGTAATTTAGTTGTTTTTATAGGATGGATCAAAATCGTGGCTATTTACTTTGCGTAAATATTACAATATTTGTTATTGTTTGATAACATGTCATGTAGAATAGGAGTGCCACTCATATATCTTTTTTGGTATGAACATGCATTGAATGATTTAGGTATCTAATTGGCATCTAGATAACTTGGTAAATCATTCTATGGGATTTAATCACATGCCTTAAATAATTGAGTGGGAGAAGGTGTATTGCAAACACCTATGGCCTCCAAGGTTAGTTGAGCTATATTGTTTTTTGGTAATCCCCCCAAGGGGCATCCATGAATGGAATATAGCAAGATACTTCCTTACAAGGATAGACTAGACAATTGACTCAAACGAGATCTACTCCCCAAGGAGGGATTTTCGTGAGGTAATACATTGAAGGTCGAAATCTTGGTAGTACACTCAATGTGGTTTTATTAATATCCTCCCAAGAGTTCTTGTTAATAAAATCACAAGGCTAAAATTAAAAACGTTGGTTGTTATGTTAACAATTAGGTGGGACCTAGTCCAACTAGTAAATGGTGCGAACTCCCAAAGGAGACGTAACATTTATGGGTGTTGGATCGAACGTTGAATTTTACGATTGAATTATAAATATTTAATTCAAGATAAATATTCGAAAATGCTAAACAATGATTATTTACTCATATATAATTTTGTTTTATTAAGAAATCATGATCCCATCCCTAATGATCATCCTAAAAGATAAAACTTTAATTGGTAATAATTATGTCACATGGAAAAGGAAAATTGGGTTGTTGCTGCAAGCTGAAAAACATAAATTTGTTCTAACTACTCCTAAACCACCTGCTCCTACTAATGAATCTAATGTGATGCAATGAGATGAGTATGAGCAGTGGAAGACCTCTAATGAGATGGCCAAATAGATACCATCTCCGACGTGTTGCAACAGCAGCATGAAGGAATGGAGTCTGCTGCTGATATGATGATGTCTCTAAAAGAGATTCATATGGTTGGTAAAGTTGCTACTATTAAGACCCATCAGAAGGTCAAGAAATAATAATAAAAAAAAAGCAACTTGGGCCTACCAAGATGGAGACTAAGAAAGTAACCAAGATCAAAAGGAAGTGCTTCTTATGTGGTGAAAAGAGACATTGGAAAAGTAATTGCCCAAAGTCTCAAAATAAGAAGGAACAAGGTAATGTGAATTATCTTGAAACATGTTTTTCTGGCAAATTCTATAGATTCTTGGATCGTAGACTCTGGAGCCAATAATCATGTTTGTTATTCCTTATAGGGGTTTCAAGAAAGGAGAAGGTTGAATAAGAATGAAAACAATTTGCATATAAGCAACGGAGCGTTGGTGTCTGCTAGTGCAGTGGGAGATATTAGCGTTAATCTAGATGCTAGTAGGCATTTAGATTTGATAGACGTTTATTATGTACCTCAATTCAAGAGGAATTTAATTTCAGTTTCTTGTTTGAATAAATTTGGATATTCGGTTACTTTTAATAAAGTTTTTATTATTAGTAAGAATGACAAAATTATTTGCCAAGGTACATTGGAAAATGGTCTATACTTTTTGCATAGAAATATCTCTCACTCGTTAGACACAGAAATAATGGAACCTAATCATAAAAGAGTTAAATTATCAAAAGATGAAACCTACCTATGGCATTTACGCCTAGGTCATATTAACCTTAATAGGATTAAAAGATTGGTATGTGACGGACCTTTGAGTGACTTAAAGGTTGATGATCTACCAACTTGTGAATCTTGTTTGGAAGGTAAAATGACCAAAAGGACGTTCTCTGCCAAAGGTGCCAGAGCCACTGAATGTTTAGGATTGATACACACTGATGTATGTGGACCTATGAGCATTCAAGCTAGAGGTGGATATGAGTACTTCATCACTTTCACAGATGATTACTCGAGATTTGGCTATGTGTATCTCATACGACATAAGTCGTATGCTTTTGACATGTTCAAAGCATTCAAAGCTGAAGTGGAAAATCAGCTTGAGAAACACATAAAAATCTTGAGATCTAATCGTGGTAGAGAATATCTATCTGGTGAGTTTCAGCAATATCTTATTGATAATGGGATAGTTTCTCAGTTTTCTGCACCAGGTACACCTCAACAAAATGGGGTAGCAGAAAGGAGAAATAGAACTCTTTTGGATATGGTTAGGTCTATGTTGAGTTATTCAACACTTCCTATTTCTTTTTGGGGATATGCTTTACAAACTGCTATATACATTCTAAACGATGTACCATCTAAGTCTGTTCCTAAAACACCGCATGAGTTGTGGACTGGGCGCAAGCCTAGTTTACAACACTTAAGGATATTTGGTTGTCCTGCGCATGTGTTAAGAGGAAAGACAGAAAAGATGGAGTCCCGTTCGGAAACATGTATATTTGTAGGGTATCCAAAAGAAACTAAAGGATATTATTTTTATAGTCCTTCAGATCTTAAAGTATTTGTTTCGACAAATGCAAAATTTCTGGAAAAGGACTATATGAATGATTTTGTGCGTAGAAGTAGAATTGTCCTGAATGAGATGTCAGGAGATACAATTCCATGAGAGGTTACACAACCAAATCCAATTGTAAGTTCTGATCCAACACAAGATCAACAACCTACCATTCCTCGTCGTAGTGGGAGGGTTAGAACACAACCCGAAAGATACATCGGTCTGGGAGAATCAGTGGAGAATCTTCCGGACGACGATGATCCCTACACGTACAAGGAAGCTATGGAGGATGTTGATAGTCGCCATTGGCAAAAGGCAATGCAATCTGAGATTGAATCTATGTTCAATAACAAAGTCTGGTCCTTTGTAGACTTGCCTAAAGGGATAAAACCCATTGGGTGCAAGTGGGTATACAAGAGGAAAAGAGGTATGGATGGAAAGGTGGAAACCTTTAAAACTAGATTGGTAGCTAAAGGATATACACAGAAAGAAGGTATCGATTACGAGGAAACCTTCTCTCCTGTGGCCATGCTTAAATCCATTAGGATACTCTTGTCCATTGCAGCATCTTTAGATCTAGAGATTTGGCAAATGGACGTCAAGACAGCTTTCCTTAATAGAAGTCTTGACGAAAGCATCTATATGATACAACCAGAGGGATTCATTGAAAAGGGCCAAATGGAAAAGGTATGCAAGTTGCAGAAATCCATATATGGATTAAAGCAAGCATCCAGATCCTGGAACATAAGGTTCGATCAAGCTGTCAAAGGTTTTGGATTTATTCAGAATCTTGACGAACCTTGTGTATACAAAAGGATTAAGGGCGACAAGTTGGTTTTCCTGATTCTTTATGTTGATGATATACTACTCATCAGAAACGATGTAGGTGTATTGACATCAGTAAAAGAATGGTTAGCAAAACAATTTGATATGAAGGACTTAGGAGAAGCAAGTTTTATTCTAGGTATCCAAGTAATAAGGGATAGAAAGAATATAACGATTGCATTATCCCAAGCTTCATACATAGACAAGATCTTGTCTAGGTTTTCCATGCAGGATTCCAAGAAAGGTATGTTACCTTTCAGACATGGAATCAAGCTTTCTAAGGAACCAGTTCCTAAGAATGAGCATGAAGAGCAATTCATGAGTAGAGTTCCATATGCCTCGGCAGTTGGAAGTCTCATGTATGCAATGTTTTGTACTAGACCAGATATTTGTTTTGCTGTTGGCATAGTTAGCAGGTTTCAATCGAAACCTGGTCCTGATCACTGGATGGCAGTCAAGCATATTTTCAAGTATCTTAAGAGAACGAGAGACAATATGCTTGTATACTCTGGAGGGGATTTAATTCCCGTTGGGTATATAGATTCTGATTTCCAATCAGATTCTGACTCCAGAAAATCCACATCAGGGGCTGTGTTAACTATTGGAGGAGGAGCAGTTATATGGAGGAGTATCAAGCAATCCTGTATTGCTGATTACACCATGGAAGCTGAGTATGTTGCTGCATGCGAGGCTGCCAAAGAGGCTGTTTGGCTCCGCCAATTCTTGATTGACTTGGAAGTGGTTCCTAGTGCGAATAAGCAGATCACTATATACTGTGACAACAGTGGAGCAGTGGCTAATTCGAAAGAACCAATAAGTCACAAGAGAGGTAAACACATTGAAAGAAAGTATTATCTTTTAAGGGAGATTGTTCAAAGAGGTGACGTGACAATTACCAAAATCGCGTCAGCAGAAAATCTAGCAGATCCCTTCATAAAAGGCTCTACCTCAAAAGAGTTTCGATGGGCATCTAGAGAATATGGGCTTGAGAGATATGACACATTTGCTATAGCGCAAGTGGGAGATTGTTAGGATTATGCTCAATAGTAAGAGCGTAATATTGTAATTAACAATCTTTTTCATATTAATAAAGTGATTTCTGGTTTAAACAAATCTTATAGCATTTATAGTTTAATATTATAATTGTCAAAGTGAATAATCATAAGGTCTAAAGACTATTAGAAAAGAAGAATTGTTCGTACATCTGGATATGTATGTGGTAGACACAATTCTTTAGTTAGTCTTAAATATTGTTCAAAACTTAAGTTAAAGGTTGGGCACCTTTATCTTGTTAAAGTTGTAGAATTCTTTTGCTAGCATTTGAGTGGGATCAAATGAGATATGATGAGTCTAAAATCATCGGAGTGTCTTCGAGCAAAAGAATCTAGTGCACTGGGTGCATTGAACTGGATCACAATGAAATACTTTATCTATAACCGTCAGTAGATAAAAGTCTTTTCATTATCAGGACAATCGGAGAGTCTATCTTAATCCTGAGATAAATGATGGAGTTATGGTTGCAAGTGATATCATTTGAGTTATTAATGAGTACGATTATATCGCATGGTCTATCCTCGATAGTTTGGTGATATTCATTTGTTAATCGATAGAGGACTTCATTTATAGATATGGACATCATGGCTCCATTTATTAAATGAGAGTATAATATCATCATATGGATGTTTTGAGGTAATTGGATATTAAATCTCAACGTTGGGTTTTCAATAGTGTCTATTGAAAACATGGCTTCTGGACAAGTCAAAATATCCAAGTTCAAAACGTGGTCATATGAGTAAATATGATAACTTGGAGAGTTATAGGCGGTCTATGAACTCTTGGCGATTACTGATATTAATCACGATGATACACTATCTCCAACATGATTGTCTAGGGTATGAATGAGGAACATCTTCCTTTTCTGTCTTTATTTAAGAGTTCAATTTTAGCTCTTTAGTGGAATGAGTTAAAATTAATGGATCGGACCTAAGTGAATCATTTGTTGATTGTGATTAGGTTATGTCTATTGAAGCTTAAATTTAGATAGCCCGCCAAGATCCCCAATCCACACGGACTTGCATGGATCACTTGATATATTTTACCGGACCAATTTATGGGTCCATTTAGAATTGCGTTTAATATATTAAGAATATAATTTGCACATTATTTATTTAATGGGCTGCTCAATTATATTAATATATTAATGAAAGACATGTGGGCTTGTTTCTTTTAGTAAGAATGGGTCTGGTTCACATGTGGGCTTTTTATTTAAAGTCCAATGGATTAAATGAAATAAGAAAATAATATATGGCCCATTTTATACAAGTGGGGGGGCAAGGTCATATTTAACATAATATATTATTTTGTTTCATTGTTTTAATTAAATGAGAATTAATTAATTTATTAATTAATTGTTTAATTAAAGAAACAAATCTTTTCTGATTAGGAAATATGATTCCTAAAGGTATACTATTGGTAGTAGTATACTTAAATTAAAAGTCTTGTTTGACAAGAAAATAAATAAATAATTTTATTTATTTAATCAAATGAGAAGTCATTTTAATTTAGTCAAATAAGAGAATAAATAGATCTATGAGTTGGATTAGGGTTTGAACTCTTAAGAAAACTAGAAGTGAATTAGGGTGCAACTAAAACTCCTATATTTTTGGAGTGAAAATTGCGGCAACCCTAATGCTTTTGGGAGAAAGAATTCGGCCACCCTAAATAGAAAAGAGAGAGAATTCGGCCACCAAGGAAATTGGGTGTTGTGGTGCTTGAAACAATTCTTCTTCTTCTTCTTCTCAACTCATAGAAAGATTTTTTATTCTACTAAAAACAAAAAAGAGTGAATAGATTATTCTTTGATGGTACACTAATTGCTTGTTCATCAATAAGCTTGTGTGTACAACATCGATTTAGGTTCACGCGAGTTTCGATCATTAGATTGAGAACTCAGAAGTGACCGGAATAATCTTAGTCTTCTTTTGATTGTTTTGTGACTAACAAAAGAAAAGAAAAGTTTGTTTGTCCATTCTCAGGTTTGCAATTCAAAGAAAAAGGGAGACCACACTCCTAGGTGATTCACGTTCGTGCTAGGATTGAAGATCTTGCGGATTACCATCGACGTAAGTCAATCGGATCACGCGACAAAAGGTATTCTTCTTTTTGTTGATTATATATATATGTTTAATTCATTGAAGGGTTAAGGTTCATAAAAAGGAAAAAATTTTAAAAGCTACTAAATCTATTTTTTTTTTAGTCTCGCTTCCGCTGCGTGTACTACGCTATTTTTCCCTACATTTATTAATTCATTAGATTCTATTCATTATGTGATTGACTTGTATACCCACTTGTTAATTACAATCTTGTTTAGAATAACATGTTATATAATCACCCTTGGATTGACACACTTGAGTGATTAAGAACCCAATAAATAGGATAGATTAGTGGAGGGTATATCAACCACATTAATCTAAACCTAAATTGGTTAACATGTAGAGATTGGTCCTTAAAGTGGCTTAAAAAGCAATGCCCATACCTACTTGCTAATCAATCAATTCCCTAGCATCAACATTAATTGTTTACATCCATTTTTCTTATCAAGATTGTGAGTCTTCTATTTTTCATATCACCATATTTTTAGTTAGGTTAATTTTGTATGTATGTTTGATGGTTTGACAAACCATACACTCATTCATCATTTATGATTTATTTTATTGTTTCTAGATTAGCTAATTAAATCAACATATTTCTCTAATTCCCTGTGGAACGAATTCTAAGCTTACCACAATACGCATTTTCATAACTTAAAATATATTGCGTAAAGATTCATTTTATAAACATTATTTTGGTAATTCGCAATTTGGTAACGACACAAAAAGCGAGTCATCAGAGCCATTGATAGATCCTCCCATGGTAGAGCAACTTTTGCACACTCTTGAGGGTGAAGTTAGCTCTGACACTGATAGTGAAGGCACCAAATCAGACTTCAGCCACCCAACAGCTTTAGACATCACAGGTATTCACGGTGGAATCTCTTAGGTAGATCAATTGGAAGATTCAGGTTGGAAGGAGGTTACCGCTAAAAAAGGTAAGAAAAAAAAAACTGGTTACCAATGTTGTTTCGCCCAAAACTAGGGCTGCTAAAAATAAATTGTTACATAAATGATTGTCCTTTATTGGAACTGTAGAGGTATTGCAAATAGTGATACCTAACATACTTGAAAGACTTTTGTTCTCATCATAAACCGAATTTTGTTTGCATTGCTGAACTGCTATATGCTTTTAATTCAATTGCTCCTACTTTTTGGTGCTCTATGGGGTTACACTTTATTAGTGCTAATTTTAGAGGTACTACTAGTATGTGGATTTTTGGGTCTACTGCTTTTCTGGATGCTACTATTGTTCTATCTCATTCTCAACATGTTACTGTTTCTGCTAATTTGTGTGGGATTGTCCATCAGATCTCTTTTATTTATGCTAGTGTGAACTACATCACCCGTAGATCTCTTTGGAGCTTTATTATGGACATTGCTGGTTTGAATGATCCGTGGCTTGTGCTTAGGGATTTCAACTCGGTTCTAGGAGCTCATGAGACAACTAGTAACATTTCTACTATTTCTTGTGATGATTTCCATGTTGCTTTGACGGTCTATGATCTTGTTGATATTGAAACAAAGGGAGTTTTCCATACCCGGATAGTCCAGGGTAGGTGTGGTATGGTTCTTGCTCGTTTAGACAGAGCTGTATGTTCCCATTCTTTTATGGATGCGTAGTCATGTATAGCTTGTGTTACCTTGCCTAGATCTCATTAAGATCATCACCCTTTATTGGTTTCTTGTTCTACGGGTGTTTCGCCGGGTCCACGGCCCTTTAGGTTTGTGGATTTCTCATCCCTCCTTCCTTAATTTGGTTAGATTGGTTTCGTCATCCACTATTACTGGGAGTGGTACTGGGGTTGTTGTTTAAAAGTTAAAGCTGTTAAAAAAGGCCTTGGGGAGGTGGAATTGGGAGGTGTTTGGGGATATTGCCTTGATTGTTACTAATGCTAATGAGAAGGTGATGTTTATTCAGGGTAGGATTGGTTCTGAAGGTTTTTCAGACGATCTTTTCCGTCTTGAGACTGTCACTCTTGCAGATTTGGATAATGTTCTAAAACAACAGGAGATTTTTCTAAAAGAGAAAAGTAGAGTCTCGTGGCTTGCTGAGGGTGATCAGAACTCTAATTTTTTTCATTCACTGCTGAAGCGTAGAAGGGGAAAAAAGTCTCTTTCCTCTATTCAAATTGCTAAGAATATTTCTTATGATCCAACTGAAATTGGTGAGCATGTTTCCTCATTTTATCAGCATCTCTATTCAGATCCTAGCAATGATTTCAAACTTCTCTATAATTCGAGAGCATGTGCCCCCATTGGTTACTACTGACGAAAATGCTTTGATTCTCCGGGTTCCCTCTTTTGATGAAGTGAGGAGTATGGTTTTTGCCATGGATCCTCTAAGTGCTTTTGGTTCTGATGGCTTCTCGGGCAGATTTTACTCTCATGGTTAGGAAATTGTGGGACATGATATGGTTTTAGTTGTGCAGTATTTTTTTCACACTGTCGAGTTTTTCCGAGTTTGAATTCTAATTTCTTAGTCCTTATTCCGAAGACTCTGAATGCTCTCCTGGTTGATCAGTTTCGCCCGATTGCTCTTGGTAATTTCCTGTTTAAGGTTATTACTAAGATTATTGCTGACCGCTTAGCTGAAATTTGCTCCAGCATTATCTCCCCAAATCAATTTGGTTTCGTTAGGGGTCGTCAAATTGGAGACTGTATTGCCAGTGCTTCTGAATGTTTTAATGTGTTGAGTAATGGTAGTCGCGTTGGGCACTTGGCTTTAAAAATAGACATTCATAAGACTTTTGATTCCATTATTTGGCCTTTTCTATTCGTAGTCCTTCAATGTTTTGGCTTCTATGAGAGTTTTATTGGTTGGGTTGCGGCTATTTTTGATTCTGCTAGGATCTCAATTCTTATTAATGGTTCCCCTCAAGGCTCTCTCCCCTGTTCGCGTGGTGTGCGGCAAGGTGATCCTTTCTCTCCCCTGTTTTTTTGTTTGGCGGAAGATTTTTTGAGCAGATATCTTACATATTTAGTAGGCTTGGGCTCTATGACTTCTATCTCCTCTCCTGTTGGGATGCATGCCCTTTCGCATTTTCTCTATACTGATGATGTTATCCTCTTTTGCTAGGCTTCTCCTCAGAATTTGCGAGTGATTTTAGATGCTTTTGCGACTTTATGGCTCTCTATCAGGTCAACGAGTTAATTGAGAAAAATCTTCCATATTCTTTGGCAGAGACATCTTTGGGCCTTGAATTACTAATTTTCTCTCAATGTCTAGGATTCGTAAGAGCGGTGATTCAATGACTTATCTAGGGGTCCCTCCTTTCGTTGGTGCGCCTAAACGTCTATGGTTGATTCTATGGGCTAATAAAATTAAAAGTATGAAAGGAATATTTAAATTCAAGGCGTGTTCTAAATATATTAATCTAGAGGGGGGTGAATAGATTTTAATCGTTATTACCCAATTTTCGCGATTAGTCAATTTTCACGAAAATACCTCAAACTAGTCAAATTAACAAATCAAGCATATAAGTGTGGAAATTAAAGAACTCTTGATTTTTATGTGGAAATCCTCAACAGGGAAAAACCACGGGCAGGTAAGTGCACCACACTCGAACCTCAAATCCACTAATTGTGATAACGTTTACATCCTAGGTTGACCTTAATCATGCTCGGACTATAACCCACTACCACTACCCACATGCCTGTAAAAGTGGACCTAGTCCAATTGCTCATGTGACCACCTAATCCCGATGTACGACCTAATCCCGGTCTACACACAAGACTTACTTCTCCGAAGAGATCACACCCTAAGTGAATATGCAATGATATTCAAATATGCAAATAATGCTAGGGTACACTAAATGCTTATCTAGGATTATATAATGACAATAAAATCATTCCTAGATATGAAAATAGCTATATGACATGGTATACAACTTAGCTATATTAAGGATAACCAATCCTAAATACAATAGCTATCACAAATAACCCACAAACATTCAAAAGCTTAACTAGTTGATTAAAATATAATCTATCAACCTAGTTATCAATAAATCACACAAGAATGTTTATGACTTAGCTTTTAGGCAATGATGACCTAATTAATTAAGCTATCAAAAATTAACCCAATCAACACATAATCTCAATCGTGTATGTAGAAATTAATCTAAACACATACAAGTTATATATAAGATAAAATTGATAAGTAAAACACTAATTATGTAAGATAATAGTGTTCAACATACCATACTATGTGTATTGAAGAAGACCCATACATTAGCACATACTAGATGAACCTAGATGATGCTTAGATGATGATTTATGCATGTAGAAATGGGCTGAGAGAAATAAAGATGTAATCTTTAAGCTTTTTCTCTCAAGTCTCTCTAAATATCTCTCTAGGGTTCTTGGGATCAGAAGACTTAGTTTGGGAACCAGAGATAAGGATGTATTTATAGAGACCAAAAATAGGGCACGTGAAAAGATAAGTTTGCCACTGAAATCGCACGACAGACGGTTTCAATCGACGGTCGGGGCCACAGATTGTAACTGCCGAATTGAAACCAGAGAATGCTGGTTTCATTCGGTGCTTTCATTCGGCGGGTACATAACCACCGATCATAACCACCGTTTTGGACCTGAGACAAAAATCAACCAGGTCTCAAAGGGCAGTTTCAGTCGGCGGTTAGGCTGCCAATCAAAACCGCCGTTTCACCAAAAGTGGTGAAACCTAAGGAGAAGACAAAAGCTTCTCCATTGGCGATCATCGCATAAAACCATGCACACCAATGTGCTCGCGCAGACGTTTTCGAACATCCTTTAGGAAACGAATTACACCACACTTAAAGCTAATAAACATGAAGTGCAAGTGTGGGAATTGAATGAATCCTAATGCCTATCATGTCATGGCATTATCATTGAACAAGATGTAATCAATTCAATATGCATGAATAAAATTCATGACTTTGCATCCTGATGCCTAAACATGTCATGGCATTTTAATAACCTAGATGCTATCAAATAAAACATGCAAGAAGAGATGTTCAAGAACATACATGCACTCATATAAAACACACAACATACAAGAATAAGATTGCATGAGTAGTGTGTGTGTCCAACTAGATCTTTTCAAAGCAAGTAAGCACTAGAATTTACCTTTGGTGCTTCTTCTCTTGAGGTCTTGAAAGGGCCTTAGTTGTACAAATCATCGATCATCAAAAGCCTAAGCTACCCTTATATCAAGTCCCACATGTGATTTGTCCATGAAATAAACCAATCAAATTATGGGACCTTACAAAGTAAATTGGAATCGTGGAAAGGTTTTTCTCTTTCAATGGGAGGCAAGTTATGTCTTATTAATTCAGTGATTATGGGTTCCTTCCTACATTCATTTCAAGTTTATCGTTCGCCTTAATCTCTTTTGAAGGATTTAAATGCTGCTATTCATAATTTATTTTTTGGACTGGTTTGATCGATGGTCGTAAACCTGTCAAAGTTTCTTGGAAGTCTTGTTGTAGGCCTAAGGATAATGGTGGTCTTGGTGTTAAAAACCTTGGTATTCTTAACAAGACCATGCTTAAGAAGTTCACATGAAGGATGTTGATGAGGAGTCCTTCATTTTCACATATCTTTGGGCTCGTTTTTTCACCCAGGCTCACAGACTAGAATGTGGTATGTTGTTTCTTTTGTTTGGCTAGGTCTAAAATTGCATTCTACCCTACCCCCCCGCGATTATTGAGTCTAGGTGGTTGGTTGGTCATCACTCTAAGTGAAACAAATATGCCAGTGTGCCTAATATTATCTAGAAGGGGTGAATAGATTTTAATCCAGTAATTACCAAATTTTCACGATTAGTCAATTTTACGAAAATAACCTCAATCTAGTCAATACTAAATCAAGTGTAAAGTGTGGAATTTAAATGACACTTGATTTTTAAGTAAGGAAAAACCACGGGCTGATATATGCGCCACACACGATCCTCGAATCCACTAGTTCTAATAGTGTTTACAACCTAGGTTGACCAAGTCAAACCCTACACGGTCACTAACCCACCACTACTACCCACATGCCTTTAAAAGTGAACCTAGATCAATTTGCTTGCAGATTAAACAACATAGCCCTAAGTCTTAATTCTCAGTGAAGAGATTAATCAACCTAAGTGAATATGCATGATATCCAATATGCAATTGAATGCTAGGTTACACTAAATGCTTATCTAGGATTAAAAAATGACAATTAAATCAATCCTAGATATCAATTGCTATATGACATGGCATAAAACATAGCTATATAAGATAAAGCAATCCCAGGTTATAGCTATCACAATACAACACTCAAACATTCAACACAATAATCTCTATCTTGTAAAATAGACTATAATCTAAGATCATACAAGTAATTAAAGAGATTTCTTCTTAAGTAAACCACTAATATTATACGAAATTAGTGAAAAGCTTACCAAGTAATATGTGTTGAAGAAGACCCATGCATGGATGCACTCTACATGATCCTAGATGATGCTAGATGAACTTAGATGCACATGGAAATGATTTTGAGTGATTAAATAAGCAATCTTGATTGCTTTTTCTCTCAAAAATCTCTCTTTCAAAATTAGGGTTCTTGATGTTCAAAGAGTGTAAATTCAGAGAATGACATAATTGTGTATTTATAGAGGCTAATAAAAAGCTTGGTGAAAAGTCAAGTTCGCCCCTGAAACGCACCTGAAACGCACCAATCAGCGGTTTTATTTTGCGGCCACCAACCGTCGATCCAATCGCCGAATTAAACCTGAGAGAACAGGGGAACAACAACAGTTTCATGGCCGCCGAATCCAACCATTGATTTGAGACCGAGATATTTAAATCAATCAGGTCTCATCGGCGATTTTGATCGGTGGTCGGGGCCACCGATCATAACCGTAAAATCATTCTAGAAACTTTTGGAATCAAACGGCGGTTCCATTCAGTGACCAAGCCGCCGATCACAACCACCGTTTCACCAAATGTGGTGACACCAAGGACAAGCCAATGACATTCTCCAAACCAAGCACACTAACGTGCAAGCGCGGACGTTTCTAAACAATCTTCGGGAAACGAATTACTAGACACACTAACAAGATACAACAAAGAAGTGCAAGTGTGAAATGTGAAGAGAATGCACACAAGAGTAATGAACACAATATGTAAGCATGAGAAGTGTGTGTGTGCAAATAGATCTCTTCATTGAAAATTAAGCACTAGAGATATACCTTTGGAGTGCTTATCAACTTTGAGGTATTGAGAGGGCCTTTGAGCTTGATCAACAACACCTAAGCTACCCTTATATTTCAAACCCCAATATATGGTTTGTCACCGAAATAAACCAATCAAACTTTGAGGAACTTACAATCTCCCTCTTTGGCTATTTCATGACAAAACCACCACTAATATTGATCCTCACAACAAAAAAAAGAAACTAAAGGTCAACATTGATTTTCTAGATTACAAAGAGATATTAAAAAGCTAAAACTTCAAGTCTTTAATCTCTTGTAGAACAATCAATCCTTCAAAACAAAGTTTCTACACTTTCCAAGACAAGTGTGAGGTGATCAAGTGAAGTCAAAATAACAAGCATTTGCATTAAAGAATTTATCATTAAAGAAAACATGCAACATCATGCAATGAATATGCAATGCAATGCTCCCCCTCAACGGATTACTCCCCCTAAATTTGCAATCTCCTCAACATGCGAATTTGCTACTACAAGTAGCAATCTTCTTTCCACATACTACTCCTTCTTTTTTTCATGAGATAGGTAAATAAGTATCCCCAACCAGGTCACTTGTAGCAAAGAGAGATAGTTGCATACAAGACATTTGCATAATTATATAAGCCACTTTATGCAACTCAATTAATTGGAGAGAAACAAGGAGATTTATTTTTATGAAAATGTGTGATTAAGATGCTTTGTATACAAGACATGTTGCATTCAAGTCCAAAATACAATAGTATTTGGCAAAACAAATGACAAAGGTTTCCCAATAGAATTCAAACCAATTTCACCATTTGTCATGAATCAAAGCAAGGATATATAGTTTTCAGTGATTTCAATTTAGTAGGCAACTATATCCAACTTTATAAGTAAAACATGGCATGAGTAACTTTTGCACCCTATTCAATTTTTCCGGGTAAGATACCCGTATGATAGTAGTCATGTTTTAACAAATAAAGAAAGAGAGATATTGGATTTTAACATCCTTAGAATGGATACAAGATCCTTTATTAATTTGAAGTCTCATTATTGCTTTTCACATAAGTTTTGCATTTAAGAATTTGCAATCATCAATCCATGCTTTACATTTTTAAGCATGTCATAAGAATTTCATGCTTTTTTATTTTGAGCATGTCATTTAAAAAATCATCATGTCATGGAGATAACAATAGGTCATTCAAATAGTACATCCTAAGTAAATCTTTTAGTCCAAAAATGCATGTTTGAACATAAATATGACATGGATTCCAATTAAAGCAATGCTTCACACTTATTGAAGAAAAAACATATAAGCATATGTGCAACCAAGATACTCAAGTAATTAATAAAGAAGCATAAGATTTTTCAATTTTTTTCATGCAACAAGTATGCAATTGCTCTCTTTGCTTAAGTTCCCCATATGGGGTCAATCACGAAAACACATCACTCCACGAGACATATCCCAATAGATCTACTAAGTGTTTTAAACCTAGTTGCATCTACGGGTTTAGTAAATAAATCCGCTAGTTGATCATTTGTATCTACATGTTCAAGTACAATGCATTTGTTCTTAACTAGTTCTCTTATGAAATGATGTCGGATGTCAATATGCTTAGTCCTAGAATGTTGCACTAGATTCTTAGAAATGTTAATAGCATTCATGTTATCATAAAAGAGGGTTAGAATACCTTGATTGAATCCATAGTCGACTAGCATTTGCTTCATCCAAAGGAGTTGTGTGCATCCACTCCCAGTGGCAATATATTTGGCTTCAACCATGGACAAGGAAATGAAGTTTTGCTTCTTGCAAAACCATGACACCAAGTTGTTCCCTAGAAAGAAGCAACCGCCCAATGTGCTCTTCCTATCATCATAAATTCCTACCCAATCCGCATCACTAAAGCTAACAAAACTAGCATTAGTGTCAAAAGAGTACCAAATCCCATAGTTGGATGTCCCATTCACATAGTGAATGATTCTCTTAATAGAAGAGAGATGGGACTCCTTAGGATCCGATTGGTACATAGCACACACACCCACACTAAAAGATATATTCGGCCTACTTGCGGTCAAATAAAGCAAGCTACCAATCATGCCCTGATATAGAGTTTGTTCCATACTTTTTCAATTAGCATCCTTGCTTAGCTTCAAAGTGGTGCTCATGGGTATATCACAATGTTTGGCAATTTCAAGACCAGACTTCTTCACGAGATTTTTAGCATATTTAGCTTGGGTTATAAAAATCCCATCATTTAATAGCTTAATTTGCAAACCTAGGAAGTAACTTAGCTCACCAACAAGACTTATTTCAAATTCATGAGACATAGCATCAACAAATTGTTGGACTTTGGTGTTGTTGGTAGAGTCAAACACTATATTATCAACATATATTTGAGCTATGAAAAGCTCATCATTGTTTTTCTTGATGAATAGAGTCTTGTCAACACTACCTCTTATGTAGTCATTGTTAACAAGAAATTGAGTGAGGCGCTCATACCAAGCCCTCGGTGCTTGTTTCAACCCATATAAAGCCTTTTTGAGGTGATAGACATAGTTGGGGTGGTGTGTATCCACAAACCCCTTGGGTTGTTCAACAAACACTTCCTCTTGCAAGAAGCCATTGAGAAAAGAACTCTTCACATCCATTTGGTGTAATTTGGACTTGTGAATACAAGATATGGATAAGAGAAGCCTAATGGACTCTAAATGGGCAACGAGAGCAAATGTCTCCTCAAAGTGAATACCTTCAATTGAGAGTACCCTTGTGCAATAAGCCTTGCCTTGTTACATGATCAAGCCAAATTTGGTATGATTTTCGACCCTCATTCCCGTCCCTTTATGCTTGATTCTCGGGCGTTTCCCCGTATTTAATGTTGTTAAATCAAGTGTTTCAGGTTTATTTAGGCCGTAAGGGCATTTATGAAGAAGATGAGGAATTTGGTGCAAAAAGAGCACATGGTGGCAAAACAGGGCATTTTCGCCCTTTTATAACAATATGGTCACTATGGCAACAGGTTGATGTAAATGAAGCATAGCTGTCGCCATGAGACAAATGGCGACATTGAAGAACACAAGGCATCACCATGAAGGTCGCCATGGCGATAGAGAGATTTTTCAAAAGGAATTCATGTCGCCCTTTAGGTGTCGCCATGAGACCAAGGGTGACCTCTCCAAGAACAAATGGCGACAACACACAAACTTCTCAGTGTCGCTATTTGCACCATGGGGAAAAAGATGAGAATGGCCACGACAAGTGAATCTCAGATTGCGTAACCGTTTGTCGCCATGAGGTCGCCATGGCGACATCTTGCCACGTCAGATTTTCAAGCGGTTATCAGTATGATTCCAAGGACCACTATAAATAGTCTTTTTCCCTAACTTGAAAGAGGATCCAAGCATTACCTGAGCATGAATTTTATAGAGATTAGATCTAATTTTTCTCTTCCATTCTTCATCTTTCAACTTCCTCAATTATCTAAACTTGTACTACCTTTTCCATCCAAAACCTCAACACCAAATCTTGACTACTTTACCCAACCATTCCTCTCTTCCCATTCTCTACATCTCATTACCTTTGTCACTACCCATTAGACACCCACATATCTAGACACATCCTCTACTACCACTCTTTGCACTAGGAGCATTCAAGGAGAGGAAGGAGCAAGCACTAAAGAATGAGGCCTAAGGGTGATTTCCTTATCTATCACTTCTTTTCTATTTGTTTGTGACTATGTGTAACTAAACCCATAATCTAAGGGATAAATGTGAGGAACAATTGGTTATGGGTATTTGCTAAGCTATTTGTAATTGAATCTCTATATGTGTTCTAATTCACTTTATATTTAGATACTATTCTCTATATGGTTTGCTTTGTATATCACTAGTAGATCATAATCTTGTGTGGGATAACTTGTTGTGAAACCAATCTTGGATTAACACCCTTGATTGGTTAGGATAATAGTGATTAGGATAGATTAAGTGATGTGTATTTCAACCCCACTAATCTAAACCTTAGTTTGTACTAATTGATCCCACCTTGACCCCCTTTCCTTAATCGATTAGGCATCTTGGTGGGAAGATGCTTAGGGTTCATAGTGATGACCCAAGCACACCTTAGAAAACAAATGGTTTACATATAAGAGATTCGTCATTAAAGAGGCTTTGATAGCATTACCCATTCCCATTTGCAACACCATCTATTTCCTAGCATATATCTTAATTGTTTACATCCATACTCTTATCAAGATTGTTGCGTCTTCTATTTGTTTTATCACTTTTGTATATTTATTTTACTTGCATTTTTGTGGTTTATGAAACCACACAACTATCAATTTACAATGATTTATTTCATTGCACTTTAGATTAGTCAATCAATCTAACACTTACTCCATCTCCCTGTGGAATGAATCTTACTTACCACTACTTGCTAAGAATTTATATCTTAAAGGATTTTTGAGTGGCTAAAACATGGTTTTTAGGAGATCAATCTAAAACATCATTTTGTTAAGTACACAATGACAGACTTATCAAAAATTGGTGCTGCTACCGGGGAATGGTAGCAATTGTTAATTGAATTGACTTTTCTTTGTAGTTACAAATTTCATTAGATAGCTTACTAACTTGTGCTTTTTCATAAACATTGATAATATTATTTTTTTTGTAGATTTTCGTAGTTATTTTTACCTTTTTCTTGTGTTTTCTTTATCTGTTCCATTTTCAGGAGTTTAGGTGCATGCACGATAGGAGATCCTTAGGGAGAGGATTACACCCACCACTGGAAGAGTCTAGCCATGTTGGAAGGATTGTGAGAGAATTTGAAGAAATTCCAGGGCAAGCTCTAGATATAGAAGGTGACGCGCACGAGCCGGTTCTACAAATACGACTACAAATTACGCTAATCTACCTCGGTTATACTAAATGTATGCACGAGTGTTTCACCTTTTGCAAGTGCACAAGTCGCAAAACTAGTATAGCGTGCAAAGTAAGGGTTATCGTTCCCATAGAAATTAGCAAGTTTGCACTTTAATAGATAGCTAGTGTAACAATTAAAATTAAGTCTAACTAATGTTTGTTTAATTAACTAAGATGATCAACACATTAACTATGCTAAGATTCGAATTGATTAGTAAACAATTACAGCTATTGGTTTCAAATTCTAAATTAAAGGATTGCTAGGGAATAGATTTGTTCAAGTAACAACTTACTATCTAATCAACCATTCATTAAGCTCAATCACAAAGTCCCTAACATGCATCTATTCATGTCAAATTATAATGCATTAAATCCTCAACTTTAATCACAGCCTAAGGCTAGGAGAGTGATTAAAGGAGGTTGAAAATGTATATAAACGAGACAAAATATAATCTAGAAGGGAGGGGGGGGGGGGGGGGGGTGAATAGATTTTAATCCATTTTTACCAATTTTCGAGATTAATCAAGGTTACAAAAATAACCCCAACTAGTTACAAACTAAAAACAAGTGTAAAAATGCGGAAAGTAAATAACACGAGATTTTTATGTGGAAACCCACACGGGGAAAAACCATGGGCTGTTTTGTGCGCCACACTAGAACCTCAATCCACTAATTGTAATGGCAATTACAACCTAGGTTGATCACGTCAAACCTCACACGGTTACTAATCTACCACTACTACCCGCAGGCCTTCAAGAGTGAATCTAGTCCATTGCTTGCAAACTACCAAAAGGTAAATACAAGACTTGTCTCTCAAAGAAAAGAGATAAACACAACCTAAGGTGAATATGTGCAATATTCAAGATGCTAAAATGCAAGGTTAGACATTTAAGCTTATCTAGGCATGGATGAACATGTTAGAGACATTCCTAGATATCATGTGGCTATATGGCATTCATGCAACCTAGCTATATGAGCAAAACAAACCCTATAGGCAATAGCTATCACAAACAACTCACAAAACACAATAAATGCTTTCTTGAAACTAGTCGAGTAATAAATGAGCTACCTTGTAGAGAAAGAACAAGTGAAATGATTCTTATGATGTTCTAACTACAAGTCATGTGAGAAAAGATGAACACCCTATGAAAAAGATGTAATTTTTGCTCAAAAAAATGTTTAAAGGCTATCAAGGCATATATATATGAGATCTAACCAAAGTGAGGTCGTTTTGGGAAAAACGTTTCAAATTCCCATCATATGCACTGGTGGTACGCTGATCGACCAGCGCACTCACACCAGTGCACAGCCTTTAAGCGCAATGTGCGCTGGACGAGTGGCACAACTGAGGGGCGCAAGACCAGCGGCACACCTCTGGGGAAGTTGCGCTGGTGAGGCTGTGCCTGATGACTAGCGCATGACCAGTGGTACACCTCTGCCAAGGTTGCGCTAGTGGACCGGCGCAATGCGCGGGTCAGTGCGGGTCAGTGCGGGTCAGGGCACCAGCGCACAGACACACACACTCAAATAAAACAACAGAAAATGTGCAAGTGTGATTTGTGTAAAGTAGACATACAAAAAGCAATAATCACACATGCATGCTAGAGTGTGTGTGTGTGTGCAACTAAATCTCTTCAAATGAGAGTCAAGATCAAGTAGCTACCTTCCTTAAAGCTCTTGATGACCACAATGAGGTCCTTAAGCATTTGAGTAGAAATTCTTCAATCCTAAGCTACCTTTACAAGATTGAACCCCATTGTGATTTTGTCGATGAAATAAGCCAATCAAAAAGTGAGGCACTTACAATCTCCCCCTTTGGTTATTTCGTAACAAAATCAACACTCATAAGCATCCTCATAAAAACAAAAAATTGTTGGTCAATAACATTTTCTATATTACAAATAAAGCCCTATTCTAAGTCTTGAGCATCTTCAAGTCAATCCTAATTTTGTAGAAAAAAAAACCAGCCTACACACAAACAATAAGAAAAAATACCTTTCAAGAGCAAGTGTGTGAGAGGTGCTTGAACAAGAGAAATTGCAATTGCCAAAAAAAAAATAAAAAAAATATAATCAATTAATGTAATCATGCAATGCAATGCAACTTCCCCTAAATGCATCAACTCCGAACATGGGTTACTCTCTCTCTCAACTCCCCCTAAATGCAATGCCGAAAAAAAATAAATTTCTCCCCAACCTTACTCCTCCCTTTTGTCATGAGATAGAAAAAAGGAGTCTCCTCTAACAGGTAAATATTAGCAAGGGGAGCTTGTAGCACAAACACATATGCATAATCATATAAGCAATTTTATGCAACTCAATTAAGTAAGAGAGATTCAAGGAGTTTTATTTTAAGAAAAATGTGTGACAAGGATGCTTTGCATGCAAGACATGTTGCATTCAAGCTCAAAAGCAATGGTATTTGGCAAAGTAAACAACAAAGGTTTCCTAAAGGAATTCAAACCAATTTCACCCTTTGTCATGGAAAAAGCAAGGATATAGAGTTTAAATATTTCAAAATTTTAAAGAGCAACTATATCCAACTTTATATGCAAAACAAGACATGAGTGACTTTGCACCCTATTTGATTTTTTCGGGTGAGATACCCGTATGATAGTAGCCTTGTTTTACAAATAAAGAAAGAGAGACTTTGGATTTTAATATCCTTATTAATTGAAGTCTCAAAGTTTGCTTTTGTACACAGATTTTTCATTCAAGATAAAGCAATCAAGCATATCATACTTATCACTTTTAAGCATGTCAACAAAAAGAATCATCATATCATAGGAATCAATTAAAGGTCATTCACAAAGTACTTCCAAAGTACATTTCCTATTCCAAAAACGCATGTTTGAGCATAAATATGACATGGATTGCAAGCAAGGTAATGAATCACACTTATTAAGAAAAATACATATAAGCATGTACAACCAATCATCTCAAGCAATTAAGTAAGAGCATAAAATATATCAATGTAGCACAATGCATGATCATGCAATTTTGCTTTCTTTACTTGAGCTCCCCATATGGGGTCAATACAAACCACTTCAACCCAAGTGACAAATCTCAATAAACTTACTAAGGTTCCCAAATCTAAGAGTGTCTAAGGGTTTTGTAAACAAATCCGTTAGTTGGTCATTTGTTCCCACATGTTCCAATGCAAGGGATTTGCTCTCAACTAACTCTCTTATAAAGTGATGTCTAATGTCAATGTTCTTAGTCCTAGAATGTTGGACGAGATTTTTCGAAATGTTAATGGCACTCATGTTATCACAAAATAAAGTAAGAGTGCCTTGCTCCAAGCCATAGTCGGCTAGCATTTGTTTCATCCACATCAATTGAGTGCAAGCACTACCGGCGGCAATGTACTCCACCTCGGCTGTGGATAGGGAAATAAAGTTTTGTTTCTTGCAAAACCAAAAAACCAAATTGTTTCCAAGAAAAAAGCAACCACCCGATGTGATTTTCCTATCATCACAATTTCCTGCCCAATCGGCATCACTATATCCAACAAGACTTGGATTAATGTCAAAGAAGTACCAAATCCCATGGTTTGAGATACCATTCACAAATTGAATGATCCTATTTACCGCAACAAGGTGAGATTCCTTGGGATTAGCTTGGTACCTAGCACACACACCCACACTAAATGCAATATCGGGCCTACTTGCGGTCTAGTAAAGCAAACTTCCTATCATGTCACGATATAGACTTTGCTCCACATCCTTTCCACTAGCATCTTTGCTTAGTTTCAAGGTGGTGCTCATAGGTGAATCACAATGTTTGGCATTCTCAAGGCCAAACTTCTTCACTAGGCTCTTGGCATATTTAGCTTGGGATATGAAAATCCCATTATGCTTTTGCTTAATTTGCAAGCCTATGAAGTAATTTAGTTCACCAACCATGCTCATATCAAATTCATAAGACATGACATCAACAAATTGTTGAACTTTCAAGTTGTTGGTAAAACCAAATACAATGTCATGAACATAAATTTAAGCTATGAATAGCTCATCTTTATTGCACTTGATGAATAAGGTCTTGTCAACACTACCTCTAGAGTAGCCATTGTCAACAAGATAGAAAGTGAAGCACTCATACCAAGCCCTCGGTGCTTGTTTCAACCCATATAAAGCCTTCTTGAAGCGATAAACATGAGAGGGGTGGTGTGGATCCACAAACCCCTTGGGTTGTTCAACAAACACTTCCTCATGCAAGAAGCCATGGAGGAAAGCACTTTTGACATCCATTTGGTGTAATTTGAACTTGTACACACAAGAAATGGACAAGAGAAGCCTAATGGACTCTAAACGGGCAACGAGAGCAAATGTCTCCTTAAAGTTGATACCCTCAATTTGAAAGTACCCTTGTGCAACAAGTCTTGCCTTGTTTCGCACAATGTTGCCATCCTCATTAGATTTGTTCCTAAACACCCATTTAGTGCCTATGACATTGTTGTTTTTAGGTCTAGGAACAAAAGTCCAAACCTCATTTCTCTCAAATTGGTTTAGCTCTTCTTGCATGGGAAGAACCCAATATTCATCATTCAAGGTCTTATCCACCTTTTTGGGTTCTATTTGAGAGGTGTAACAAGTGTAACTAATTTTATTAGCTATTTGACGTCTAATCCTAACACTCTTTCTAACCTCTCCAATGATATCATCCTTATCATGTAGTTTCCTAACCTAAGGAGCTGGTTCATTAGAGTCCAAAGGAGGAACTCTATTAAGAGTTAAATCATCCTCTTTATCTTGGTTTGACTTCACACCACTTGAAGTCTCACCACACTCCTTCAAGGGAAGGTCATCAATCTCACAAACATCCTCCTCGTGGTCATCATATTTGGGCCTACAATCATCAAAGACAACATTTGATGATTCCTTCACACTTCCAGTCTTTAGATTAAAAACTCTATAGGCCTTGCTATTAAGTGCATATCCAATAAAAATACCCTCATCACTCTTGGCATCAAACTTGCCAAGTTGATCATGGTCAATAAGTATATAGCACTTGCTTCCAAAGATGTGGAAGTAGCTCACATTGGGTTTTCTACCCTTCCATAACTCATAGGATGTTTGTTTAGTCCTGGGCCTAAGGAATACTCTATTTCCTATGAAACAAGTTGTATTAATGGCTTCGGCCCAAAGATTTCTAGGGACTTTATTGCTAAGCAACATGACATGGGCCATCTCTTGGAGGACTCTATTCTTTCTCTCAACAACACCATTTTGTTGAGGAGTCCTAGGGGCCGAAAATTCATGGGTAATGCCTAAGCTATTGCTAAAGTTTTCAAAGATAGCATTTTCAAATTCTTTCCCATGATCACTTCTAATTTTCTTAATGCTTTTAATGTGATAAGTTTTGTCATTTTGAATTTTGACACAAAGCATTTTAATTTCTTAAAGGCTTCGGACTTTTCTATAAGGAAGTAAGTCTATGTGAACCTAGAGAAGTCATCAACAACAACAAGAATATACCTTCTACCACCTAAGCTTTCAGTTTGAATGAGACCCATAAGGTCCATATAGAGAAGCTCTAATGGCTTTGGTGGAAAGGTATTTGCCTTTCTTATGGACATTCTTGGTTTGTTTGCCTTGTTGGCAAGGTCCACAAACACCCTAAACCTTTTTCCCAAGCTTAGGAAGGCCTCTAACGACATTTAATCTATCAAGAACTTTCATGTCCCTATAGTTCATATGGCCAAATCTTTGGTGCCACACTTCAACTTACTCACTAGTAGACAAGTTACAAGATATGGGATTAGACTCAAGACAATAGCAATTGTCACTTGATCTCTTGTCTTTCAACAAAACTTGCCCATTTTCCTTAAGAATAGAGTAGTCAACTTTGCCAAACATAATC